>CM059443.1:29890784-30320784 GCA_030390025.1 Squalus acanthias | reverse complement strand
GTGAGGTGTGTGTCTATGTGTGAGTGTTGTGTGTGAGTGTGTGTGTCTGTGGTGTGTGAGTGTGTGTGAGTGTGTGTGTCTATGTGTGTGAGTGTGTGTGTGTGTGAGGGTGAGTGTGAGTGTGTGTATGTCTATGTGTGAGTGTGTGTGTGTGAGTGTGTGTGTGAGTGTGTGTGTGTCTGTGTGTGTGAGTGTGAGTGTGTGAGTGTGAGTGTGTGTGAGTGTGTGTGTCTATGTGTGTGAGTGTGTGTGTGAGTGTGAGTGTGTGTGTGTGTGAGGGTGAGTGTGTGTGTGTGTATGTGAGTGTGAGTGTGTGTGAGGGTGAGTGTGTGTGTGAGTGTGAGTGTGTGTGTGTGTGAGGGTGAGTGTGTGTGTGTGTATGTGAGTGTGTGTGTGTGAGTGTGTGTGTCTGTGTGTGTGAGTGTGTGTGAGTGTGTGTGTCTATGTGTGTGAGTGTGTGTGTGTGTGAGGGTGAGTGTGCGTGTGTGTATGTCTATGTGTGAGTGTGTGTATGTGAGTGTGTGTGAGTGTGTGTGTGTCTGTGTGTGTGAGTGTGAGTGTGTGAGTGTGAGTGTGTGTGAGTGTGTGTGTCTATGTGTGTGAGTGTGTGTGTGTGTGTGAGTGTGTGTGTGTGTGTGTGAGTGTGTGTGTGTGTGAGTGTGAGTGTGTGTCTATGTGTGTGAGTGTGTGTGTGTGTGAGTGTGTGTTTGTGTGTGTGAGTGTGTGTGTGTGAGAGTGTGTGTATGTGAGTCTGTGTATGTGTGAGTGTGTGTGTGTCTATGTGTGAGTGTGTGTGTGTGAGTGTGTGTGTGTGTGTGTGTGAGTGTGTGTGAGTCTGTGTGTGTGTGTGTGGGTGTGTGTGAGTGTGTGTCTGTGTGTGTGTGAGTGTGCGAGTGTGAGTGTCTATGTGTGTGAGTGTGTGTGTGTGTGAGGGTGAGTGTGTGTGAGTGTGAGTGTGTGTATGTCTATGTGTGAGTGTGTGTGTGTGAGTGTGTGTGTGAGTGTGTGTGTGTCTGTGTGTGTGAGTGTGTGAGTGTGAGTGTGTGTGAGTGTGTGTGTCTATGTGTGTGTGTGTGTGTGTGTGAGTGTGTGTGTTTGTGAGTGTGTGTGTGTGTGTGTGTGTGTGTGAGTGTGAGTGTGTGTCTATGTGTGTGTGTGTGTGTGTGTGTGAGTGTGTGTTTGTGTGTGTGAGTGTGTGTGTGTGTGAGAGTGTGTGTATGTGAGTCTGTGTATGTGTGAGTGTGTGTGTGTCTATATGTGAGTGTGTGTGTGTGTGTGTGAGTGTGTGTGAGTCTGTGTGTGTGTGTGGTGTGTGTGAGTGTGTGTCTGTGTGTGTGTGTGAGTGTGCGAGTGTGAGTGTCTATGTGTGTGTGAGTGTGTGTGTGTGTGAGTGTGTGTTTGTGTGAGTGTGTGTGTCTATGTGTGTGTGTGAGTGTGAGTGTGTGTGTGTGAGTGTCTATGTGTGTGTGTGTGAGTGTGTGTGTCTATGTGTGTGTGTGAGTGTGAGTGTGTGTCTATGTGTGTGTCTATGTGTGTGTGTGTGAGTGTGTGTGTGTCTATGTGTGTGTCTATGTGTGTGTGTGTCTATGTGTGTGTGTGTCTATATGTGGATGGTCCTCCTTTTTAGTTTATGTTTCACTTCTTGCTTCACGACCGTGGGGTGTAACAGTGGCTGAGTGACAGTCAGTCAGAAAAGATATATTGATGAAACAACTCGAGTTTGCCTTTCAATAAAAGTGGTACCTTGTGGCTTGATGTGCAGGGCCCTCCAGCTGACACACAAAGTAAGGATGGGGGATGATTTCTGTGGCAGAACTGTCATCTATCTTAACAGAACGGCTGTCTGAAAAGTCTTATGCATTAGACATGAGACTGCCAGCAGTGCTGTCACTAGGTTTTCAGTAAAGCATAATGGTGGATGTGAGAGTTTTTCATAGTCTGTCCGATCAAACCTAGCAATACAGCAGTAGAAGTTGCTCTTCCAAATTTGTGTTGATTCTAGAGAGAGCATTTTGAGCTTTTGGGGAAGTACTCGTGGTTACTGGCCTCTCATTGGAGGTGGTAGTGGTGCGAACAATTTGAGGTGATGAATTACCAGTATCACAAAACGTTAACGTGTATTAGCTTAAGTGTGGTATTTTGGCACCAATGCACAAAATAAATCCACTGACAACTGTCTACAGTCCTCTGGCCATATTCCAAGGAGAACTGTCTACTCTCCATGGGTGCAATGAAGTGCATAATCTCATGAGTCGAGAACAGATCATGTTCCTCTCTGAATATGAACACAAATTTTTTCAACATCAATATGGATGAGGAAGACCATTCAGTCCATCTTAACTCATCCATCCATAAAATTCTGCAGCTCCCCCCGCCCCCCCCCCCCGCCCCCAACCATCAGATCCAACCATCTCTTAAATTATTCCTAGGTCTTTGTCTCCAGTACCATACTTGGAACTCCTTTCCATGTGTTTATCACTCTTTAAGTGAAGAACTTCCTTACATCTGTCCTAAATTTATCTTTCCCCAGTTTGAACCCATGCCCTCTTGCCCGACTGTCATGGTTTATCTTGAAGCAGCTGCAACAAGAAGGAAGTATTTTTATCCAGTTTAGGTTGGTAACGATTCCCTTTAATTCAGTCTCCAAGGAGTTTAAAAAGCAATTGCATTAAAAATCATGTTCCTGGCCTAGCATGATTCAAAGAAATGCATGGAGGGCGAAAGAGTTCTGCGTTCTATACCTAAATCATTCTCTCACATATAAACTCCTAAATCTCTCAGCCAACATCAGGCATTGAGAATTTATTTTAAAAATATATAGTTCTCAATTGACTTAGTGGGCTAAGTGGACCAACCATAATATTGCTAAAGTGCGACAGACCAGGAGGTTGCTGGTTTGATGTTTTAGTCTGTGCTAAGTTAGCCCATCTCATACAGGAAACAGTTAGGGGGAAAAATTAGGTCGCGCCCCGTTTGGGGCGCAAATATCGTCTGGACGCAAAAATTAGCGCCTGGCGCTAATTATCGCCACTGACTGGAAACTTCACTTTTACCGCCCCGGGAGGTGAGTGGAGCGCTAAATCAGGCGCTGCACACCTGTCTTAAGGCGCAAAGGCCGAGCAGTGAGGCGCTAACTCAGCGCGCGAGCGCAGCGCAGGTGCTGCCAGTTAGCGAGGGAACACAGACACACTGGCGCCGGCCAGTTCTTAAAGCGGGGGGGCCAACTTGCTCCCCAGCCACACCCTGCTCATTGCAGCCTTGAATCTCGGCCTGGAGAGACCTGTGAATCCATTTTGCTGCCAAGGATGGAGAGGGTGAGAGAACGAGCTCAGCGCTTCACCGAGCGGGCCTTGGATGCTCTGGTTGGCGCGGTGGAGCGCAGACGATGTATACTCTTCCCTGAGAGTGGCAGGAGGCCTTTGCCACGCGAGTACAGAAGAGTGTGGAGGGAGGTGGCTCAGAGCATCTCCTCCAGGAGCATGGTGCCCAGGACCCATGTTCAATGCCGCAAAAAGTTCAACGACCTCACTCGGGTCGTCAGGGTGAGTGGCTTTTTCTCAATACCTCTCCATCCCTCCATCTCAACCTCACTCTATGGCCAGAGGGTCTTAAAACCCCAATGCACAACACTCATCCAACACCTATGGCCCTTTCATGAAACACACACACACATTCCACACTTTGCATACAGTAAGGGCTATTCACCTATGGGAGGCACATCAGGCAAGACCATGGCTGTATACAGTAAGGGCTATTCACCTATGGGAGGCACATCAGGCAAGACCATGGCTGTATATTTACTCAGATGCTGTCCTTTTTCTTGCAGGCCAAGCTGGCGCATAATAGGAGACAGCAGCAACGGACAGGTGGAGGGCGGCCTCAGCTGCAACCCCTCAGCGATCTTGAGGAGCACGTCCACAGGATTGTGGCAAGCCGGGTGATCGGTCCCGTCGCCACTGGAGACGCCGATCCCGTTCTGGACAGCAATGGTAAGGTCATCACCTTTTTGTCCTCTGTCCTTCCACTTGTCCCTCACAACACCAGCCTTTGACACTTTCAATCCAACTTGCTAACTCGCTGCACTTATTCCTCCCTTACTGCCACCCTGTCCTCACGCTAAAGCCACTCTTGTACCTCCCTGCTTTCAGATGGTGATTCACCAGCTGAGGAGACAGGCCCTGAAGCTGCCAGTGGGAGTGAAGCTGCAGCCGAGGAGGAAGAGGAAGCCGGAGCATCAGTGCCACCCTCTCCCGAGGAAGCCCATGCCGACACTGGGAACACGCCTTCCCTGGAGGGGAGCAGGGGGGAAGGGTCTGATGAGGGTGAAGCTCCAGGACCCAGCGGGCTGCAGCAACGCCATGGGGGTAGGGAAGAACGGGGGCCTTCTCCCCAGAGGGAGAGTATGCCAGCGACTCCTACTGCAATGGACGCAGAGGAGGAGCGGCTGATCGCAGAAATGAACACCCAGGCGGTGGGCATGCACACTGAGCTCATGGGTGCAGTGGGAAGGGTGCCCGAATGCATTGAGTCACTGGCAAGGAGTGTGGAGCACTTCGCTGTAGCACAGGCGGATGCCACACTAAAGCTTAGTGCTGCAATTTAGTCACTGACTGCCGTGATCCCATCTCTGACTGCTCTCATGCAGACTCAGATTGAGGCCACGCGAGCACTGACTGCTGCCATCCTCGATGGTTCGTTCACATTTCCCCGGGGCTCTCACCGCGCCGCAGCAGACCAGCAATCTGTGCTCCAGCAGATTGCTCCGGATGCTGAAGTGCTGCCCCGTGGGAGTGCCAGTGTGTCGGTCGAGCAGGGAGTTGCTGTCCTCTCTCACGATGACAGCATTCCTGCTGCCAACACTGTCACTTCTCCACTGCACTTGCCACCGCCTGTAGGACAGACTGCTGCCGCCCATGCAGAGTTGGTGCAGTCTGCAGCTGGGCCCTCCAGGCCCAGAACTGGTCGAGGCCGTCCTTCAGGGGCATCTGCAGTGTCAGGGTCTGACAATCAGCAGCCTTCCACCAGCCTTGCTGCAGCCACTGAGGTCCCATTACGGAGGAGCAGTAGGGTTAGAAGGGGGAAAGTGCGCAAGGGAAGGAGATCACCCTCGAAGGGCAAAAAGTAGGAGGTGTGACAAAATGCTGGTCATTTTTTTATTAAAGGCCGAGGTTCGTGGTCCAACTTTTGTCTAGTGTTTTGGACATTATCTCCAGGTTGTGAGAACCAGTTATGTTAATGACTGTTTTTTTGTGTTTATTTCTATGAGTTTGTCATGAGTTTGTAAAATAAGTAAGTTTTTGTATTCAAAATATACATGTTTGGTGTTTGGAATCATTGGTGCCTTGGCCAGCTTAGGGGTTGCGTGCTGGGTTCATTGATGTTGTTAGCAATGGCAGAAGCCATTTCCACAGCAGGGGCCCTAGAAGCGGCTTGCTATCAGCCGTTGACGGACGGCCCTTGCAGTTTGACCATTGTGGGCCGCCCTCCCGCCTTGGTGCTGCTGATGATCATCCTCCTCGTCCTCTTCCTCCTCTTCCTCCTCCTCCTCTGGTAGTGCTCCAAGGCCTGGTGGCATTGGCTGGGTCCTGACGATTGCCATGTTATGCAACATGCAGCACACAACTACGAAGTTGGATACTCGCTCAGGCGAGTACTGCAGGGCTCCTCCAGAATGGTCGAGACAGCGGAACCGTTGCTTCAGCATGCCGATTGTGCGCTCAATGATGTTCCTGGTAGCTTGATGGCTCTCATTGTACTGCAGCTCAGCAGGGGTGTTGGGCGTACGGAGCGGTGTCATCAGCCAGGTGCTCAATGGATACCCCTTGTCCCCGAGAAGCCAACCAACTGGCTGATGCGGTGCCTCGAAAAGTTCTGCCACAGTAGTCTGGCGCAGGATGAAAGCATCGTGGCAGCTGCCAGGATAGTGGGCATTGACAGCGAGTATCAGCTGTCTGTGGTCACAGACCAACTGAACATTCAAGGAATGGAACCCCTTTCTGTTCTGGAAATCCTCGGCATTCTCATGTGGAGCACGCAAAGCCACATGCGTGCAGTCAATGGCGCCCTGCACCATGGGGAAGCCCGCTATCCTCGCAAAGCCCAGAGCGTGGTCACGCTGCTTGTCTAGGGTCATGGGGAAAGAGATGAACTCTCGTCTCCTTTTGAAAAGGGCATTTGTGACCTGCCGGATGCAGCAATGCACCGCGAACTGGGAGATATTGGCGAGGTCCCCAGCAGCAGCTTGAAATGAGCCAGTAGCATAGAAGTTGAGAGCCACTGTGACCTTCACTGCCACGACAGAGACGTCCTGGACCTCAGTTGAGGCTGCAGATCTGGCTGCAGCAGGTGGCAGAGCTCAGTGACCACCTCCTTGCTGAATCGCAGCCTTCGCAAACACAGCTCCTCAGACATATGAATGTAGGAGAGCTGTTCACGATATACCCTGGGAGGGTAAGCTCTCCTGTACATACGCCTGCTGGCCCTCCTCCGTCTGGCCATCATTGCCACTCTCTCTCTGCGTCTCTGTGTCCTCCGATTCAGCTGGAGCAGGACGACGCCCCCATTCAGTGCAGCCCCCATAGTCTCTTTGCAAGCAAAGTTATGAAGGACAGCAACCAAAGTACCAGCGAAGTTAGGATCAGTAGGCAAAACTACCTCACAAAGCGTTGACTCAATGCAGAAGTCTCTCTTTCTCTCTCTCCGAATCTCTCTCTCTCAGAACTCAGAACGAGTGGTGCAAAAATGTCAACCACAGAAAAAGACAGGAAGAGGCCCCCTTTAAATAGCGCCCCCCCCAGCCCCACAGCGATTGATAGCGTTCCAGTCTTCCGGTCGTTGGATGCGCCAGGCGGTAAGGCAGGGGGCGCCACTCAATTTCCGCTCCGGGGCGCCACAAGGGCGTTGCACCATGGAATGACGTCACAATCTGCGCGCGCAGGTGGTCGCAGCGGTAAAGTTTAGCGCCACCGCACAATGTCTAGTTAAGTTCCCGAGCGGCGCAAACATCGCTGCACCCGGGCGCTAGCGGCTTTGCGCCCCATTAGCGCCCTCTTAAGGCGCTAACGGGAGGTGCAACCAACTGAATTTTTCCCCCTTAGGGTCATAGTAGACCTTGGCAAGAGAGCAGAAAAATCAGCTGGGGTTTCTGTTCCTGATCACTATAGTATGTGGACCTCAGGCTCATCTACCATGTCTCCAGGATCCAGTAGCCTGCGCTGACACTCACTGTCCAGACTTGGACATGAAGAGTGGCCTTTAGGAGTGAAAAACTATGGAGCCGTATTTAGCAAGAGTCAGGAGATGAGGGAAGCAAAGGGGAGAAAATTAAGGGAAGGAATAAAGTATAGCCAACAGTGCAGAAAATACTCTTATAAACGGTCAGGTATGATAGCCCCCCACCCGTCCCCCTCAATCCCATCGTACTTGACTAGGGCACTATTCCCCCATCAGCAGAATTGCAGCACAAACCTTTCTCCTTTCAGTGATGTACTCCAGCACATAGGTTTTTAAACTGGGGTCCCTGGACCCTGGAGGCCCTGCCAAAGGGTCCATGAGATTGCCAGATTTCTGTCTATCTCTCATCAGATTCCTGAATTTTATTCTACTTGTGAATTTACCAGCATATTACTTCTGTTGCTGAATACTAAATTCTGTAATGATGACAGTGTAATCTTTGATTGGTGATACAGTCTTTCAGAGGGGTCAGGATAGAGGGTCCCCTGGAGTATGTCATTATTTGCAAGGGGTCCCCTGCACAGTAAAGCATGGATACCACTGCCCTCGCACAATCACGTTGTCAATAATCAGGTATAATGTGGGCTCAAAGCATGGAACAGCTGTAACCTGAAGTGAATTTATTCCACTTCACAGAAATAATGTAAACAACAGAGAGTGTGTTTTAATTCTTTGTTCATTTAATAGAAACACTCCACTTCAGAGAGATTCCTGTCAGGAGTAATTTTCAACAATGCAGCAGGTGTGAGCTTGCTCAGTTTGTGGCATTCTTCCTGAATCAGAAGGCTGTAGGTACCAAACCCCACTCAGTGGGTAGCACTCTTGCATCTGAGTCAGAAGGTCGTGGGTTCAGGTCCCACTCCAGAGACTTGAGCACATAAATCTAGGCTGACACTCCAGTGCGGTGCTGAGGGAGTGCTGCACCGTCAGAGGTGCCGTCTTTCGGATGAGACGTTAAACCGAGGCCCCGTCTGCTCTCTCAGGTGGGCGCAAAAGATCCCACGGCCACTATTTCGAAGAAGAGCAGGGGAGTTCTCCCCCGTGTCCTGGCCAATATTTATCCTTCAATCAACATCACTAAAACAGATTACAATAGCAAAATACTGCGGATGCTGGAAATCTGAAACAACAACAGAAAATGCTGGAAATACTCAGCAGGCCAGGCAGCATCCGTGGAGAGAGAAACAGAGTTAATTTAAAGCAGAAATAACAACAGAAAACGCTGGAAAAACTCAGCAGGCCAGACAACATCCGTGGAGAGAGAAAGAGAGTTAACGTTTCAGGTCGAAACCCTTCGTCGGAACTGAAAGAGCAGGAAATTAAACAGATAAAAATGCAAGGGGGAGGCTGGGGGGAGGAATAAAAGAACAAAAGGGATGGTCTTTAGTAAGTAGAGACTAAATCTAAAGCAGGTTATCTGGTCATTATCACATTGCTATTTGTGGGAGCTTGCTGTGCGTAAATTGGCTGCTGCGTTTCCTACTTTGCAGCAGTGACCGCACTTCAAAAGTCGGCTGCAAAGCACTTTGGGACATCCTGAGGTTCTTTCTTTATTTCTTAAACTCATCATTATTCTGGGTTTAAGTCCCTTAAGACGCCTAGCTGAGCAACTAATCTGAATTTCAGTGTATGGCTGGTTCTTATATGCAAATCAATTCAAAATTGCTTCACGTATGGTCAAAAAACTTTGGTCACCAGCTTAATTTACATACAGTCTTATCACCAAACAAGCTTCTATATCAGCATCGCAGACAACAGACCAACACTGAAACACTGTCTGTATATTTTACACTGTCGGAGCTTGTCAGGTGTGGTACAGTAATTGAACTTAATGGGGTTTATGCATGCATTGTACTCGTGTGCTTTCTTTCTGCCAAGCAGTGAAAGCGTGCTTAGCGTTTAATGTAATAGCCCCCGGTGGTTTAATTGGGGCCTCACGGCCTCTTATCCCAACTATTTCAGGCCTGCTTTTTACCACCATGTTCAGATGGAACGTTGGACCCAGCGAGCAGATCAGAAACTGTGTTAACGCCCCATTTGTGTTACAGCGCTGCCTCTGATGGCTGCCACGACTCTGGCAAGGGCACTGTAATATAAATGAGACAGCACCATTGTCCCTAGTGCCACTTGAAGTAGTGATTTACCCCCCGGTTCCCCCCACCCCGCCCCGTATACTGAATGTCAGTGGCTGCTACAAAGCACCCTTCTTCGGGCTGACCATCCAGAGGTGGCCTAAAAAACGTTTGTTCCTTCCTTGCAGCCGGCGCTCTGAACTCATTCCACAACAATGCGAATGGAATGGGTTCAAGAGCACGGAGAGGGTCCGTTCATCGCAACATGAAGGGAGCAGTAGACACAGGAACAGTTAGCCGTCAGGTCCAACACCCTGCCCCTGATAGGGCTGGGCGCCTGCATTTATTATTCTGACTGCAGTTCGAATCCAAACTTTAGATTTGATTTCCATTTTGTCAGATCTGCACAATCTGCCGTTTCCCTCGCATAAGATCCAAATTCAGCTGACCTGGCTGAATATGAAACTATGAATAATTTCACATTGGCTCAATGCCCATTTGGAAATGACTTTGGCAATCGTGCCCGAACCGCTAGAGGTTCCAGGTTTCCTACCTATTTAATATCGCACATATGGCTGACAAATTGAGCTTGCTAATACAAAGGCCCACTATATCAGATCATTTCAATTCATGAGTATGTTTTTGGAGGTTTAAGAAAACAATTGCAAAGTGCACACTTGAGAAAAGTGCTGGAACCCTCCTAAGCGCTCAAAGCTTTCTAGTCGAAAAATAAATTCACATTCTATTCATCTGCCTCCTAATTATTCAGCTGCTAATTATTTCCTAATTTAGCTTCAGCAGAAGCACCGTGCTGCAAAAAAAAAAGCTGCCTAGAGACATTTTAATGAGTAGCCTATTTACAATCCGCACTTGAAATTTGTGTAAGGAGCATTTAGCAGCATTTGCATGCTGACTGTCTGGCTGGCTTTGAATTCAGACCTCCAGCTGGGGACTTTGCAAATCACTGCTACCCCTTGTCCCTCATTAGCATATGCCACCTGTAGAGCAGACAATGGTAAAAACATGCTTCGCCTTTTTAATTATTAATAGCGGCCGGGGCCTAGCCTGCCTAGCACAGGGCAGCTTCAGCAAACACTGCGATTGCGGCAAAAGGCAATCGCCTGCCTTCTTTCAGACTGGAGATTGGTTCTCAGATGTCTCGCTGTGTAACTGATTTATTCGTTCAGGGAGTCATGCCATTTAGATTGTAATGTCTCTGTCTACAGTGATACTTCCTAGAAGATAAGGAACCACATATAGATAGATAAATATTACGTGCGCGCGTACACACACACACACACACAGATATATACATTATACTTATACATACACGCAGTCGGCATACTGATAATTGTGAATTACATAAACCACGCAATCAAGCGCTGACACTATAATTACATCCTGATATTGCAATGCATTATTTGTAAGTAATGCTGATCAGGTTGCAGCTGATTGCAAAGCAAATGAAATTACCAAAGTGTTATTATTAATATATTAAATTACAGCCGTTATAACTGTTATCTCCCGATACTTGAAAATGAGAGCTCAAATGAAGAGGACCCGCGTGTCCGTGACAACGACTTCGCAGTAAACGATTATGACTGATGTCTGCAAATAAAGCAAGAGAGGATTGCTTGGCATTTGTGTACGCATCAAAATTCGCCGGCTACTTTGCAGACACGGCACCGGAGAGTTTAATGGGTGAGAGAGGTGTGTCTGTTTTATGATTTGCAGGGTAAGAAAGTAGGTACAGTCCCTGGTTAATCCTGTTTGGTACATGACTGAATTCAACAAGAGCCAGAGAAGCTTTAAAAAGAAAAAGAAAGACTTGCATTTATATCGCGCCTTTCACGACCACCGGACGTCCCAAAGCGCTTTACAGCCACTTTTTGAAGTGTAGTCACTGGTGTAATGTAGGAAACGTGGCAGCCAATTTGCGCACAGCAAGCTCCCACAAACAGCAATGTGATCATGACCAGATCATCTGTTTTAGTGATGTCGGTTGAGGGATAAATAGTGGCCCAGGACACCGGGGAGAACTCCCCTGCTCTTCTTCGAAATAGTGCCATGGGATCTTTTACATCCACCTGAGAGAGCAGCTGGGACCTTCAGTTCAACGTCTCATCCGAAAAACGGCCCCTCCGACAGTGCAGCACTCCCTCAGCACTGCACTGGAGGGTCAGCCTAGATTTTGTGCTCAAGCCTCTGGAATGGACCTGAACCCACAACCTTCTGACTTAGTTGCAAAGGTGCTATCAACTGAGCCTCGATGCTCTTCTTTGAATAGTGACATGTGGTCTTTAACGTCCCCCTGAACAGTTAGACAGGACCTCAGTGTAACGTTTCGTCTGAAGGATGACGCCTCTCAGTCCCTCGGCAGCACACTGGGACACCAGCTCAGATCATGCGCTCAAGTCCTCTGGGTGGCTGGATTATGTCAGAGGAATGGGGTTGAGAAAAATACCATCGAAGCTACACAATGTTGCCTGGGAAAATAGACATGGTACAGAACATATCGAGGGTCTCTACCTGGCTTGTTGGGACACGTGACTGCTCAGAGATAACATAATGGATAACATAGAGAGTACCAGTAGTTAAACATTGACTACAGGAAATCCAGGAGCAGTCAGTGACCAGCAATAGAGGTACCAAATCGTGGAACTTTACAGCACAGAAGGCCATTTAGCCCATTCTGCCTGTACTGGATCTCTGAAAGAACTATTCACTTTGTCCCTTCTCCGTACTCATTTATAATTTTTCTCTTTCTAATATTTATCAACTGCACTTTTAAAAGCTATTATGGATTCAGCTTCCACTGTTTCTGGTAGAGCATTTCATGTCCTAACAACCGCCTTCTTAAAAAAAAAATCCTTTGTTCTTCTGGTGCCTCCAGTTACCAACTCACTGACCAGTGGAAATCATTTTTCCCTATTTACTTTATCAAAACCTTTCATAATTTTGAACACCACTACTAGATCTCATCTAACCTTCTTTGTTCTAATGAAGAGAGCCCCAGTTTCTCCAGCCTCTCCTTATAACTAAAGCCTCTCATCCCAGGTATCACCTTAGTGACTCTCGTCTGCACCCTCCCTATGCATCGAGCAAAGGTATGAAAAGAGATGCAATTGAGATTGAAGAGGATTTTGGACACCGATAGGGCCACAGAGAAGCAGAGGGATGCAATGATCTGCTGCCATCTCCTCTGACCAGAGTCAAGGACCATTTTCTAGTTGCTAACTGCTCATCTATGACAATTGTATAGTTCTGTACCTTTCTTTTAATTCATTCATGGGATGTGGGCTAACAAGGCCAGCATTTATTGCCCATCCCGAGTTGCCCTTGAGAAGGTGGTGGTGGGCCTTCTTCTTGAACCGCTGCAGTCCGTGTGGTGAAGGTACTTCCACAGTGCTGTTAGGGAGGGATTTCCAGGATTTTGACCCTGCGACGATGAAGAAACGGTGATATATGTCCAAGTCAGGATGGTGTGTGATGTGGAGGTGATGGTGTTCTCAAGCACCTGCTGCCCTTGTCCTTCTAAGTGGAGGAGGTCGTGGATTTGGGAGGTGTTGTCGAACGCAAGCCATTCAATATGTGTTTTAAAGTCATCTAACTCTTTGACATGGAAAAAGTCTTTTTAACATTTCCTCTATTGACTGAGGGGGAATTTTTGACCGTGAGCCAGTACAAAAGTTATCCATTATGCACTGCACTATCTCTGCTATTTCAAGCTATGGTATTTGATATTGCCTGAACAATTTTTCCTTATAGGATCTGCAATGAGCTCTGCTCATTAATATTATGTTATATCCATTAAAACAAAAGCTATAAATCATAGAATCATAGAATCATAGAAAGTTACAGCACGGAAGGAAGCCATTTCGGCCCATCGTGTCCGCACCAGCCAACAAAGAGCTATCCAGCCTAATCCCACTTCCCAGCTCTTGGTCTGTGAGAATTCTGCAATGTGATTGGCTGCTTAGACAGCTAGTTGACGTCATAGCGGATCGCACTCGGGATTCCCGCTGCAGAGCGCTGAAATCACTTGAACGTCGAAAAAGGCAAACTTCTCGCCACAGAGACTGCGAGATCTCTGTGGGCAGTTTTTTCGGGGCCAGCGGCGAGCACTTTGGCTTTGCCACTGACCGCAAATTCCGGCCCGTGACAGTTCATAGAATCATAGAAAGTTACAGCACGGAAGGAGGCCATTTCGGCCCATCGTGTCCGCGCCGGCCAACAAAGAGCTATCCAGCCTAATCCCACTTCCCAGCTCTTGGTCCGTAGCCCTGCAGGTTAGAGCATCCCAAGTGCACATCCAAGTACTTTTTAAATGTGGTTAGGGTTCCTGCCTCTACCACCCTTTCAGGCAGTGAGTTCCAGACCCCCACAACCCTCTGGGTGAAGAAGTTTTCCCTCAAATCCCCTCTAAACCTTCCACCAATTACTTTAAATCTGTGCCCCTGGTTTTTGACCCCTCTGCTAAGGGAAATAGGTCCTTTCTATCCACTTTATCTATGCCCCTCATAATTTTATACACCTATTTAAGGTCTCCCCTCAGCCTCCTCTGTTCCAAGGAAAACAGACCCAGCCTATCCAGTCTTTCCTCATAGCTAAGATTCTCTACTCCCAGCAACATCCTTGTAAATCTCCTTTGTACCTTCTCTAGTGCAATCACATCTTTCCTGTAATGTGGTGACCAGAACTGCACGCAGTACTCTAGCTGAGGCCTAACTAGTGTTTTATACAGTTGAAGCATAACCCCCTGTTCTTGTATTCTATGCCACGGCTAATAAAGGCAAGCATTCCATATGCCTTCTTAACCACCTTATCTACCTGGCCTGTTACCTTCAGGAATCTGTGGACATGCACTCCAAGGTCCCTTTGGGATATAATGATATAACGTACATGCTGCAATCTTTTCCAACCACGTGGTGAGTGCAGAAGCAGTATGGGGAGTGAGTGGGTATCGCTCTGTGCTGGAGGTCAAATGAACCCTGGCTCCAATCCAAGTGACCTCGTCACGGCTTTATGGCTTCTTTATTCCAGCTTATCTTGTGGGTTGGTATTCTGGAACAATGAGATCAAATGGGCTGAAGGGCTCTCTTCATCCAAGCCCATCTTGTGATCTGAAAATCCACTTCGCAGTTGCCATACTACAATGGCCATAATAACTTTGGAGAGCAGTACTTCACTATTAAGTCTTCGCCAGGAATGCATTTTTGTGTCATCTGACAGTTGTGTACATACTTGACGACAAGGGAAATGGGAGTTAATGTAAACACTTTTATCTACTCTCATCAGTTTAAGTAACTGTGCAGTTTGTGTATTCATGCTGCTAACTTATACCTTCTGTGCTGTGGTTCTGCCACTCACAGAGCCAGAGTACAGGGGTCGAAGATCAGAGGTCAGCAATGTCGGTACATAAATCAGACAGGGCTTCAATGCATAACTTAAATAACATTTAGGCTGTACTGTTCTCGGAGATCAGTAGCTACAGAGTGCAGCTCGCTGCCGGCTGCTCCTGTGCTGTACTGCAAGCTGCTTCTGGCCACAGGTCACACACTCTGGCCTCTAAGAGAGAGTGCTGTGCATGGGTGATTACACCCCTGTGCTGAGCTCCTCTCTGAGCAGATACAGTTTAAATGTTTTGAGTGAGTGGGAGCATCCATACTCTCAAAAACATTGAAATAAAAATCTTGTTTATAAAGCCCTCAGGAAGTCCAACCAACAACCTTTTAAATCTGGCTTGACATCGGACTGGAGTTATACTCCATGGAGCGTCAAGCCTCAGTGAAGTCTCGCACTGCTGCATTGTGGAGTCAGACCTGCTTCTGGAGTTATACTTTTGCATCACTGCAGGCCAGCGAATAATAGTCTCTGGGGATCTATTGCATCCACCCGAACAGCTGGGGTGTGGGGCTAAATTTGACAGCTCTTTCAAAGAGCCGGCACAGGCTCGACGGGCTGAATGGCCTCCTTCTGTGCCGTAAGATTCTCTGATTCTAACAGGCAGTTTAACATCTCATTCGAAAGACAGCACCTCTGCCAATGCCGCACTATGTGCTTGAACCGTCAAAATTCTGACTCACAGGCGAGAATACTACCAACTGAGCCAAGCTGTGACACTGTGACATAATGAGAGGAGTGAGAAACACCAGGGGCGATTTTCAACTGTCACCTGCCTGTTTCTCACCTGAAAAATGGGAAGCCAGCAGAGGAAAACTGGGCAGAAATTTGGCCCAAGGCCCGCTTGATGTGATTCACAGGTGGGCTTGAAATGGGCACAGAGTGCGCCCGCCTGTTTTGGGTGGAAGGCTGTTTAAATTTGCTGATCGTGGTCCTGCACCACAGACACCCAGTTGCACTGAGGTGAGTGGCCGAACCAATTGTCCTTGTGGGGGCCACTGGTGGCTGCTCCCCAAAAGGGCCCCGAACATCTTTTTCTTTTATTTTTGCGGGTCCACAAAGGTACGTGCCGCTCACCGCCCTCTGGGATGGGCTTGCCCAACTTGCCGGCCAGTTCAGTATATTATGGATGCAGATTACACCTGAGGGAGTCGATTTTGACTTTCAGGCAACTGAGCAGCAGAGCTGATCGGCTTTGGCCTAACCTGCGGCGAAGAGACGGCCATGATTTAGAGGCCTCATGAACGTCAGGCCTGCGGAGCGCCAAATTTTTATTTTTTAGCTCACGGGATGTGGGCGTCGCTGGCAAGGCCGGCATTTATTGCCCATCTCTAACTGCCCTGGAGAAGGTGGTGGTGAGCCGCCTTCTTGAAGCGCTGCAGTCCGTGTGGTGAAGGTACTCCCACAGTGCCTTTGTCGCAGCAGTTGCGTAGAACTGAGCGGCTTGTTAGGCCATTTCAGAGGGCAGTTAAGAGTCAACCACATTGCTGTGGGTCTGGAGCCATATAGAGGCCAGACCAGGTAAGGACGGCAGATTTCCTTCCCTTAAGGACATTAGTGAACCCGATGGGTTTTTACGATAATCTAGTAGTTTCATGATTACCATTACTGGTACTAGCTTTTTAATTCTAAATTTATTTAATTAACTGCTGCCATGGTGGGATTTAAACTCACGTCTCTGGATTATTAGCCCAGGTCTCTGGATTACTAGTCCAGTAACATAATCACTGTGCTTCCGTGGTGTCCCACTGACAACTTGCCGGACTCAGGCCTCCTTGGCCACTAGGAAGGTAGGTATGTGGACGGAAAGGGGCGGGGGTGCAATCGCGGCCCAGATAATTTTTTGTGGGGCGCTCTGCACCTCTGGATCCCACAAAAACCATTCCACACTTACCTTGGTTGGGCCTCTTTAGCTCCATCGCTCGTGGAACTGGGAATAGAGAGTGCAGGGCGCACCCTTCAACCGGTTCCTACCGAAAATGGCACTCGTGGGACATGGGACCCCAGTTTGCGTGTTAAAAGGAGCCTCCCACCTGAGACAGGTGGGCAATTCGGGCACCCAGTGGCAGGCCACTTTCAAAATGTTGTCGGCCCGCTGTTAATGGGGCGGTAAGGCTGCCCGCCCCATTCGGAGGCTGTCACCACCCGGTTAATGCCAGGCGATAGATGTTGAAAGTTGACCCCGAATAGATTGAAACAGGCGCAAAGCTCACCCAAAGTGAGGTGTTGCTCTTTGGAGCCCAATGTTTAACCGTCCGCTCACGATCACAGTGACGCTTAGCTTCTGGTGTGGACACACGGGGACCAGTTGTCATCTTCAGCTGTAAGTCGGTTTCAATTTGGTTTTGCCACTGCTTAAACCGCACACCTCTGTGAAGCTTTTCTGCATTAAAGTTGTTATATAAAGGCAAGTTGTCGTCGTTGTAGTTTGGGGTAATATTACAATAGTAAAGCCATTGCTATTTGAGTAGCTTTATTACTGCAATACTCAGCGCCATGGAGATTAAAACGTACGAGACTTGTCATACCAGGGAGGCAGGAATTTCCCTGCACCTGCCAGCAGTTTAAGTGTTAATATCATCTGCAAATCATAAGTAAATTCTGATGTTGCTGCAGGTGACTGTATTTTACTACCATTACATTCCAGACCTTACTTCGCCGAGGCATGTAGACCAATGATTTAAAAGGCAAATATGCTGTGGTTACTGGTGAGTGATGTATTTGCCAAGTTGCAGTATAATCAGCTTGGCTCGAGAATAACTCGGCCAGGCAGCTTTTCACATTGGTCTTCCAAAGGTTGTGGGCGCTTACTGTGAGTACAGGATCATTTCGCTTTGACAGACCAGTCCAGGTTGCAGTGACTGGCAATGATCCCATCAAGCTGAGCGGCCGCGCGGCGCTCGAGAGCACCCGCGCAGCCGGCTCACCGGCTTTTAAATGGAAAAACCGCGCGTGCGGGGAATTTTGAATGGGCTGCACAACCCGTTGAAGGGGCCATGTGACCCCCCCAAAAAAATTAGAGGGAACTGACATGAATCTTGTCATTCATGTATGAAGTAATACTGGGCGGCCTGCTGGTGGCGCTGTCCAGGGAGAGTATAAATACTCGGGCATGGGCACAGCTTGCTTCGGACATTCCTCAACAGGAACGAGTGAAGGACACAACCACATCTCCATGTTGAAAAACAGCTGATTAAAGCTTTGTTTAATGCTTAGACCAAGTGCCGAGTAGTTTTCTTACATCAGGAACATTGGTGACTAGATCAACTCTAAACTTCAAGTTTCACAAAATGGAGCATTTTAGGTTCACATACAAATACCTAACCTTTTCCCAGTTCAGCCCACTTTGGTTCAGGGTTGCCCTATCCCTTTAAAAAATATTTTACTTGCCCCCAAGCGCACTGCGATCAATTTTAAATCCACCCCCCGTCCACAGAAACAGGGCGGTGGGGGGGCACGTTGGTGGGGGCGGGTGGCGGTTTCTTTCTCAATCCTTAAACCTCATTGGTTAAGGAGATACACTGTTGGTCCCGTTGTTCATTAAGGTCCCTCGCCACGCCGTTATCAGCTCGCGCTTCCAGCAAGTTATTGACGCAAATTATATTTGAGCAGGAAAAAGTCTAACTAATGGGCCCCGCCGCGAGATGCCCCCGCTCCAGCAAGATTTGGGCCAATTTCTTTAATTAGTGGGGCGACTTATCGAGAGGACAAACAACGAGTTTTCAGAAAGTGGACTGTGCACATCACTGTTAATGGCCAGTGCCCCTTTAAGAGGTCTGTGCTGATCCCTTGTGATCTATCGGAAAGAACTAGAAATAGACAAATTCAACGATGAGATCATGGAATAATACATTAAACAAATAAGGAATTCTCAACCGGCCTGAAACCACTGGCCCACCTTCAAGGAATTACGGAAAATAAAGATATTCCTTTGTATGTATCGGCAACCCCTACCGTTTACTAATTGGGTCCCTCATTGGCGATCAGGAAGTTCAATGTGCTGTAGCTGTTTTCGATGGCAGGGTACTAATTATCAAAGTAAGATTCCTGACTGAGAACTTTAACAGTGCTATCAGGGTTATTGCATGGGGGACAGGTGGAAACCCGTTGGGGTTAGACCCAGTGCGAAAGAAGGTTGGCTGACGTGATGTGTAGGCTGGAAAATCCCTCCAGATCTATGCTAGTTGATCCTACCTTACCTGGGATATTAATTCTCCTCACTCAGAGGGTTGTGAATCTTTGGAATTCTCTACCGCAAAGGGCTGTGGTTGCTGAATCGTTGAGTATATTCAAGGCCGAGATAGATAGATTTTTGGACGCTACGGGAATCAAGAGGTATGGGGGATTGGGCGGTAAAGTGGAGTTGAGCTCAAAGATCAGCCATGATCTTATTGAATGCAAGCTCGAGGGGCCGTATGGCCTACTCCTGCTCCTAATTCTTATGTTCTTAGGTTCTAATAGAATCATACAGCCATTCGGCCAATCGTGCCCATGCCAACTCTTTGAGAGAGCTGTCCAATTAGTCCCACTCCCCTGCTCTTTCCCCATAGCCCTTGCAAATTATTCCGTTTCACGTGTATATCCAATTCCCACATTGATACATAAAATGAACAAACGCAAAGCAGCTGGTGATACGATGAATTGGCACACGAGCACGCAGAGTGCAGCAAAAGCATACCACGATTAGCTCCCTGTGGACCCTCAGTGGGAGAAGATTTCCTCTGGGCGCTATTTCTAAACACTGCTTAAAAAGAACTCAACTTTTCACTAGAAATAATGAGCGGAGGAAATCTCCCCCCTTGATCTTTTGTGGCACTTGGAATAAATGTTTCAGTCTTGATTTCCAAATTGTTTCCTGACGGACTTCAGCGCTGTTATTGTGCTGGGTGGAGAATGGCCTGAAGACGGCTTGCTGTTAAAGTGGCCGTTCTTCCTTGATAGCACAAAGTTCCATCAGGCAGTCATATTCCCACACAGCAAGACTGCTGCTTGGAACCAGTTAGGGACGGGGGTCGTGACATTTTAATTCCTTAGAGTAAAAGACACACATGTAAATATTTGGTGAATTAGTTGCATCATTTTGCCAAACGTTGGTGAATTGCAGTTGTTGGTAGACTGTGAACTTTGTGTTGTTGCGGGGGGGTGGGGGAGATGGTCAGGATCATTTGGTGATGGCACCTGGGATTTGGCTGGGTCAGAATATGTTCTTTCAAAAGGCTGGGCGATGAGCTCCTCTCACTGGTTTACTGGTGCAGCAGCTTACATCCCTGCTCTCTGTTGAGCTAGCTACTCTCACCTGGGCAGTCGCTGAATTAGCCTCAGTGCCTCTGGCATTAGAGTTTGCTATCTAGCGACCACAGTTGGAAAACAATTAATGCATTCCTCTGACATCCCTCCATCTGCTACTTTAGCCCAGGCGTTAGCAGGTTTAGTTTAAATGGGTTCATGTCTCTGCTGAAATAGAGGACAGAGGAATTCCAATTGAGCACATTAACCCACTAATAGCGTCAACCGTCAGCCCGAGGTTCGGTTAAGGAGAGGGTGCTGCCTGGTGAAAGTCCTGGTCTCGGCTCACACAGGAGGAATGGCCACTCGGATAAAGCGCTGGAGGGCCGCCGGCACTTTGTGGAGTTGTACCACAGCATGACTCAGCCCCTTCAGGAGATAACTGGCAAAGAGTGACTGGGCTCGGAGATAGACAACACTGTCTCCAAGGTGATGGCATCACAGGGCATGGACTGCCAAAACAATCATGTAGCGTTGGAGGCAATTGCTGCTTTAGAATTGGTTTGCTTGTTCCTGCCAAATTAGGAACAGTGCGAAGTGGAAATAAGGAGCCTACATAAAATGAATTTGGACAGCCTCAACCCAGTTCCAAGTGGTTTGTCTACCCACGTTGTGAAACCAAACCTAATTCTCCTTGTCCCTATTTAACTGCAAACATTCTTTGAATCCAATATATTCACAGTGCACAGTGTTCATGGTGCAGTATATGTGACGGAAGCTAAACTCTATCTTGCTACAAACTATAAAATTCCGGGATTATTTCTTTTCTCTTTTATAACTTAATTATATAGAGGGAAATGTGACTGATTCTGAACTAAATAGGGTTAAAATGGAAACTCTTTCCTCCTGACTTCACTAGCTGAGAATGGGAGAAAGCTGTCTGTGAGAAAGCAGATCGGATTGTTTAATCTGATAATTCTTCTTCTTAGGCAGTCCCTCAGAACCGAGATGACTTGCTTCCACATTAAAAATGAGTTCTCAGGTGACTGATGAGTCCAATGCGGGACCTACAGTCTCTGTCACAGGTGGGGCAGACGGTGATTGAAGGGGCGGGTGGGTGGGGTGCTTGGGTTGACGTGCGCTCCTTCTGCTGTTTGCCCTTGGCTTCCGCTTGCTCCCGGCGAAGAGACTCGAGGTGTTCGGCGCCTTCCCGGATGCTTCTCCTCCACTGTGTGCGGTCTTGGGCCAGGGAATCCCAGGTTTCGGTGGGGATGTTGCACTTTTTCAAGGAGGCTTTGAGGGTGTCTTTGAAGCGTTTCCTCTGCCCACCTGGGGCTCTCTTGCCGTGTCGGAGCTCCGAGTAGAGCACTCGTTTTCGGAGTCTCGTATCGGGCATGCGGACGATGTGACCCGTCCATCGGAGATGATCGAGCGTGGTCAAAGCTTCAATGCTGGGGATGTTGGCCTGAGCGAGAACACTGACGTTGGTGCGCCTATCCTGCCAATGGATTTGCAGGATCTTGCGGAGGCAGCATTGGTGGTACCTCTCCAGTGCTTTGAGGTGCCTGTTGTACATGGTCCATGTCTCTGAGGCATACAGGAGGGCGGGTATCACGACTGCTCTGTCGACCATGAGCTTGGTGCCGGGTTTGAGGTCCTGGTCTTCAAACACTCTCTTCCTCAGGAGACCGAAGGCTGCACTGGCACACTGAAGGCGGTGTTGGACTTCGTCATCGACATCTGCCCTTGTTGACAGTAGGCTCCCGAGGTATGGAAAGTGGTCCACGTTGTCCAAGGCCTTGTCGTGGATTTTGATAATCGGGGGGCAGTACTGTGTGGCGGGGGCAGGTTGGTAGAGGACCTTTGTCTTACGGATGTTTAATGTAAGGCCCATGCTCTCGTACACTTCGGTGAAGGTGTTGACGATGGTTTGGAGTTCGACCTCCGAGTGTGTGCAGACGCAAGCGTCGTCTGCATATTGTAATTCAGCAACAGAGGATGGGACGACCTTGGATCTGGACTGGAGGCAATTAATCATATGAGGGAAAGGTAATGGATTTTCTCCAGCAGTTAGCAGTTCTTGGATATGGAAGACCTAGATGAGGTGTTATCCATTGCATTTTAAATGACGTTCAAGATGTCCCATTGTATCTTCAAAATTGACTTGACTGACAGCCTCATAGCTTTGAAGCCTCATAGACTATGGTAAAGACCCAAGCTGTTGGCCAGTTCTTTAGTTCACCTGCTACAATCAGATAGTTCCATACTGTAGCACTGCCTAATCTGCGGGTTTCTATCCATCCAAACCTCAGTTAAAGGACTCTGGGAAAGAAAATAAATAAATACTCACATTTATATAGCACCTTAAACGACCACCGGACATCCCTAAGTGATTTACAACCAATGAAGTACTTTTTGAAGTGTAGTCACTGTTGTAATGTAGGAAACGCGGCAGCTAATTTGCACACAGCAAGCTCCCACAAACAGCAATGTGATAATGACCAGATAATCTGTTTTCGTTATGTTGATTGAGGGATAAATATTGGTGGGGACACTGGGGATAACTCCCCTGCTCTTCTTCGAAATAGTGCCATGGGATCTTTCCGTCCACCTGAGAGGGCAGACGGGGCCTCAGTTTAATGTCTCATCCGAAAGGCAGCACCTCCGACAGTGCAGCACTCCCTCAGTACTGCACTGGAGTGTCAGCCTAGATTTTCATGCTCAAGTCTCTGGAGTGGGACTTGAACCCACAACCTTCAAGTCTCAGAAGCGAGGGTACTACCAACTGAGCCACTGGCTGAAAAAGCACTTTACAGGCCTAAAATATCCTGCTCTGTTCACAGAAGTGTGGCAGGAGCTTAACTCTCATCCTCCCATGGCCAACAATGTAGACCCTTGTCCCACATTGTAGGGATGTGCTTGTTTAAATACTTGACATGGGTAGTCCATATCTTCAAAGGTGCATCAGAGGCATCTGCCCCGACAGCCAAAGAGATAAGGCTGACAAACTTATAAAATGCTTTTAAGGGAGTAAATGGCATGTTTAGCAAAGTAGTCAATCCCCTCTGGTAAGGCCCTAGATGGAACTTACACCAGCTCTCAGTTGGCAAGACTTCCATTGGGCCTACTGGGGCATAATTGGCTGAATTCGGGCTGGACTGTAAATAGGGCAGAAACCTGGTGGATCTAGGTTCTACCTCAAGTTCCAACGACCCACCCAGTGGTTGATCCTCCTGGTCTCTGAAGTCCTTGGCCACTGGATTTTAGCCATAATGTTCTGTTCATTTAGTCTCAGAAAACAGTTTGACAAAAGGGATTATTATATTACTATTGATTTATGTTTGCTTCTCTATAATTTTATATCTCACAATAAAGTTGATTTAGTAGTCTTAGTCTGAATTATGTGGCTTATCTGCAGTGGCCAAACCCATACAATTTCTGGTACAGCCTAGTGTTGACAGTAGAATGTTAACTTTTTGAGGTTGTTTTATTGATGCATGTTGTTGAGGCAGAGTAGAGGAAGCTTTACTTTGCAAATGGTCTGTGATATATTCGACCTGAAAATTTTTAATGATGACACAGGATGACAAACTCCTCAACAGAGGCGAGTACAAAAATTCGCAAAAGAAATTTTTTTTTTATCGGCTCTGTCTGTCAGTTTTCTGTTTTGACCTAGCGTTATCAAGCCAGCCAGATAAACCCTTAAGATCCTAAAATAATTATTCCAATGCACAATGGTGCACAATACATGAAGGTGTTACATAGTCTAGTTAACAAACATGAATCCTAGACATGCAATGAGACAAGTTTATTGAATACAACTTTAGTCACTTAAAAAAAATCTGTCAACAAGTCTAGGGTTGGTGCCTAATTTGGAGATTTGCTAACATTAGATGTATGCATGGACTTTGAGGTTAGCACTGACTAATTTAGTGGAAAACAAGTAGACATCACGTAATTAAGTTCTGAAGCCTCAAATGATGTCTGTGGCAATGATGTCTGTGTAATGTCGTGAAAGGATCCTACAGTCTGGTAAATCATCTTAGAAAACAATCATAAAATATATTTGTTCGCTGCTGATGTTGTGTTTCTCTCCCTCTGGTTGGTGAAAGCCATTACTCCCCCATAGTCCAAACACAAACAATCCCCAACAGGAGTAGCACTGTGGTCTTGATATTACAACGTGGGATACCACTGTATGAACGCTTAACACGCTCGTCTGAAATTCCTCCTCCCATTAATTTATCAGCGCATTAACCTATTTATTTTAGATGGATTCATGCCTTGGCTGAATTTGAAGAATTTCAGAGGAACAGGTTAAATGCTCCCCTGCCTCAGGCCATCTTCCGCTAAAACCCTCCTCTATGCCTTTGTCACCTCCAGGCTTGACTATTCTAAGGCTATTCTGGCCTGGCCTCCCATCCTCCACCCTCCAAGACCTTCAACTCATCCAAAACTCTGCTGCCCGTATCCTATCTTGCACCACATCCCGCTTACCCATCACCTCCGTCCTAGTGGGAGAGAACTTTTTCCAGGGAACTGATGCCAAAGAAAATGGGGTTGGAAGAGGTAGGGGTTGTGGTTGGTGAGGGATGCACTGAAGTGGTCCGTGTGATCTCCTGGACTAGTTTCGATCGCCTGAGGGGGTCGGAGAGGAATTTTCCAGGGTATTTTTTCCTTATTGGCCCTGGGTTTGTTTGTTCTCTGTTTTTTTTTGCCTCTCCCAGGAGATTACATGGTTGTGGGGGTGGGGGCAGGGAGGGAGGGAGGGAGGAAGTGTTTAGTCATTGATGCTCCGGCCGTCATGAGTGAGGGGCAGGCTTGATGGACCAGCTGGTCTTTTCCTGCCCGTCAGTTTCGTATGTTCGTACGGCCTTGTCTCTGAAAATCCAAACCAGAAGCAGTAAAACCAGTAATGGCACAAAGCAAAAATAGAATGAGATAAAAACCTAAAGAGCAGCATAAGAGAGCAGTGCAAGCCAGAAACCAAACCCAGCAGAAGTAAAGAATAAAGCGGAGAAAGGCTCAGAAAGAAAAAAACAATTTACAAACAAAACCTGCCCGTGCCCTGCTCACTGGAAGACACCAACACCTTCCCTTCAACCCCCCCAACCTCTGTCCACACCCTGAGACTGTGAAGGAATAAGCAATATACCTATTCAGAATTCTGACTTTATTAAAACATGACATACTGGGTCTGGAAATCTGGAAGCCTCAACAATCTAAAGCTGTAAACAGCATACAGGCTATTGAGATAAGATAAGTTGTTGACACTGAATCAATAGCCTTATTGAAACAGGAGGTTGGAGGTTCCTGATAGTCTGAAGCCTTGGAAAGAACATAATGGTATACCCTGTTAAGGTGTCTTAAACCAACACTTCGGAAAGAAACACATAAGATTAAGAAACATATGCCTTCGTAAAAATGACATCAAATGAAATACGGGAGACACGATTCTGTGTTGCAACCAGCTGAGGTAACTAAGAAGACAATGGTGCATCCAGTTGAGGTGTTCTAAAGGCAAAAGATACAAACAGAAAACCTTGGTAAGAATGACATCAAATAGATGCACCAGCCATCACATTGTTTTTGTGTTAAGCTTGAGACACCTACACAGGAGACATAATTCTTAATGCTACCAGCTGAACTGACTGTAAGAATAGCAGAAGTCAGCAGATAAATGACTAGAGATAATTAGCTTACATCAGCAGAAAACTTCAAAGGAAATACCACTGCAAAAGGGTATAAAAATTGAACTTTCAAATGGGAAGATAGATTTGCTGTAAAGGGGCAAAGCGATTCTCAGGCTTCAGAGGCAAGCTCTGTAAGTCTTCAACTCTTTGTATCTCGGGGATCAAGGTATTGTATTTGATTTTGGTGGATATCCTGGAATAAACTAAGAACTGTAAAACTAGCAAAGTTAAGATTTGAGAATAAGGATCTCTGATAATAGAATTGTAAAAGCTTTTTGTATTTGGAACTGTTAATGTTGTGATTGAAACACCAACTGTAAACTACATGTCAGTTCTTTAATAAACCTATATATTTTTAGAATTGTCTCACATAATACTTCTGTATCAAACTTGCAAACTCAATCTCTGTACACTCTTTGGTGAGGAGTTGCAGAATTCTGGGGGAGTTTTCCGGACCCTCATAATATCCGGAACGTTACAGTCTAGCTAAACTTATTAAAAGTGCTATCTGGAGGACGGTAACATCTTCAGGTTGTTCATTTCCTTTAGGGAGAGATAGTCTGGACCTTTAGACCCAATTAAGCATCTTTAGGATTCGGCTACCTCAAACTTTAGTTGAAAGTGAATGTCTGGGGAATAGGCCTGATCCGGGGTAGCCCTAAAGGGGCTAGGACTAGTAATTATCCCTTCAAGACCCCCTCCAAAAGATCCTGCTTCCCAGTACCAACTCCAATCCTCCCACTCACTGTAACCCCAAATCCCACTATTCTCAGACTCCTAAATATTCCCAGGCGCCCACATCACCTCTCCCATCTGCAAATCCCAGAATCCTCCCCTCCCACTTCTCCCACACCCTGTAACCGCCGCCTCCCCACTCACCAACGTTCACACATCCAACATATAAAATGGATTGACGTTGCACTCATGTTGTTTAAATTTGTTTCACCAGCAGTGAAATTGCTGAGCCAACTACAGCAACCACTTCTTCAAAGAGCCTTATCGTAGTTACATTGATAGGTAATGCAAGCCTCCGCCTCCACATGGCGCAGGCTGTACTATTGCAGCTTAAACCCAATGTTACCAGCCTTTATAGAAAGCTGGACCCCTACTGTAGTTCCCTTACGTGAATGTTCAGTGAACCCAGAGTCAAACCAGCTCTCAGACATTGTAAAGACAGTCCTAATAACTGTTACTCTTAAAAGGAATCAAGGGGTTTTCCCACTGCAGAAATTGCAGGATCGGTTTCCCTCATAAACACAGGCCTAAAGTCCTTGAAAAATCCTTACCTGCTACAGAGAAAAATGTTAGATCACATCTGATTTGTGAGCTATCCACTGGCGTGTTTAATGGAGATATTGGGAATCCATGACATCTTTATCAGGTCATTGGTCTGTGACAATATTTTAAACATTCTGCCAGGATCTTGGCATGTCTTAGATCCAGGTTTCAATAGTTTAAAAAAAATAATTCACAGGAAGCTGTTGACTGTCAGCAATGTCACATACACCCTTCAGCCATGGTGCCTACTCGGGCAAAGTCTGCCGATGGAAGGGCGCAAGCACAAAGAGGGAGAAGTACATTTATGTACATTGAGAGTATAGACACTGGGGAGGGGCGGGGTGGCAGTGTGCGGGGAGTGGGGGGGGGATTTAACTGGGTGCGCGTTGCAGCCAGGTGGAGGGGCAGGGTGAGCTTCAAACTCGGCCAGCATCATCAGATTGAGGCCCGGGCCATTTTAACACCTGGGGACCTCATTCACATCCTGCCGGGCAGCTGAAACGGGTGGAAAGAGGCAGAAGGCCAGCTTTGGGCTGGTCAAAATCGCGGGGTCTGGAGGTAACCTGCCGGCACCATGGTCGGTCGTGTTAGTGGTGGTGGGCGGGGGGGGGGGGGGAAGGAATCTTGGCCACTTTGCAGGTGGGAGGCGGGGGTGGGGGTCGGAGCCCGAGGCAGCAAGTCTGGAATTCTCAAAAGGCAGCAGCATAATCAGAAAATTAAAAATGTGACATCCCTTCAAAGCCATTCATACTCGTCGGATAAGCAAAATCTTTAAAAGTTCGAAGACAAGGTCGTAAAGCTGTAAAAAAAAAGGTTGGTAATTGGTCGGAAGGCAGGCGACAGAGACAAGGGTTTAAAGGGATCATTCCCTGATTGGCGGGATGTGTTATGTGGTGTGCCCCAGGGATCTGCACTGGGGTCTCCACTTTTTACCATAAATATTGGGCCTGAATTTGCGATCGGGGGCTTACCGCGGGCGGATTCCTCCGATCATCAAATTTTCTACACATTTACCTGGTGGTCCGGGAGATACGGAGGCTCGTGATCCTGGGCCTCTCCTGGTAGAAATGCGTAGAGGCCCACGTATCCCAGGGGCGCAGGCGGTGCGCAAGCGCCCCTGGGATCACGTGGGCCGGCCCAACCAATAAAAGAAGGGAATCCCCCCTCATACATTTGACAGTTCTGTACGTATGGAACTGTCATAAGTATGAATGCGGATGACATAAAAAATACACAAACATATTAAATAATTTTTTTTAAACTACATATATAAAATTAATTAAAATGGCATATAATCAAATATTTTAAACAAAAATGTAATTTTTTGAAAAAAAAGTCTATGGGGGAAAAATTCGATTGCTTTGCACCTCCCGTTAGCGCCCAGCAACTAGCGCCCGGGCGCGGCACCGCCAACGCCTCCCGCAAAATTCAGCGGGTGGTTAGCGGAGGCGGTAACCATTTGCGGCCCGCCGCTGGCGATGACGTCATCGCTGTGCGCAGCGCCCCGGCCGCGATCTTCGGTAGCGCCCCCTGACTTACCGCCGGACGCTATATCTGACGGGGTCAAGGGAGCCTACCTGCGGCCGGGGCAGCGCTAGTTAAAGGGGAGGTGGCGGGCGGCCATTTTTGTTGCTGGCCGCCTGCCAGCACCTGCCCCCGTTGCTGTCCCCAGCCCCCGTGAAGCCCCCCCCCTCCCCCCGCGTGGTGCCAGCTGCTCACCGTGAGCCCGGCACTCCTCTTGAGTGCCAGGCTCGTTTGCCAGCACTCCCGATCCCTGGTGGCCCAGCTGGGCGCCGGGACACGCTGCGCCAGGCCCCTCCCCTTTAATAAGGGGAGGAAGGCCTGCAGTACCGCGCATGGCGCTGTGGCACATAGCGCCGCGATATTGCTTCGCAGCGCCCCAAGAGGGACGTGGGGTGCTTCCAGTAACACCCCTCCTCCCTCTTGGGGCGCTACCTGGGAAAATCGGCCACGGGGGCGTTAATTTTTTCAGGGCGCTACTGGGGGTGCGACTCAATTTTTCCCCCTATATGTTTTAACGGGGCTAAAAATAAACTTACCTTATTGGACAGGGATTTTAATGTATAAGTGAGTGATAACATTTTTTTTTTCTATTTTTTAAAACTCTTATGCTGTTAAAAGCAGACCTTCACCAGGCGTAAGAATTCTACGGCCTTTCAGCAGGCAGAAGTTGGGCAAATAGCGCAACTCTCTACCCGCGGAGGCCCCTTTCCCGGGGATGTGGAGGATCTGTCAAGAAGATTCTTGACAGATCGCAAGTGCCGGGTTTTAGCGCATGCGCATGGCATCGCGCGCCTAAACCCGGCACGTGTGCGGCCCCTACGGGCGCGTGCGCACCTCGTACGCACCCGTAGGGGTCACAAAATACGGCCCATTATTGATTTGAACAAAGGAATAGCGAGTTGTATATCCAAGTTTGCTGATGACACTCAGTTAAAAGACACAATAAATTAAGTAGATGGGAGAAAAGGGACGTAGACAGTCTAAGTGAGTGGGCAAAACTGTAGCAGATGGAGTTCAATGTGGAGCAGTGTGAGGTCATCTACTTTGGATCTGAGGAGGACAAATCAGAATATTTTCTTAATGTTGAGAGACTACTAGTTGTGGAGAAGCAAAGGGATTTGGGTACACAAATCACTAAGGTAGCGCAGAGGTACAAAAAGTAATCAAAAAGGCAAATGAAACGTTGGCCTGTATCTCAAGAGGATTGGAAATCAAAAGTGAGAAAGTGATGCTTCAGTTGGACAGAGCCTTGGTCAGACCCCACCTGGGCCAACTTTCTTTTCTGCAGATTCTTTAATCTTTGAAACTGCAGTTCTTCTATTTTCCTGCATTTCTTGTCGCCCAACAAGAAAAAGAAGAAAATGAGAGTGGACGCTTCCGATGCGATGTTGAACCAAAGTTCCCACCTGTCTGTTGAGATCCCACGTCTCTATCTGAAGAGAGTTCTCCTGGTCTGACCAACATTCTTCGCTCAACCAAGATCACCAAAGAAAACAGGTAAACTGGTCACTCATCATTACTATTTGCTAGCACAGATGGGCTGCTGCATTCACCTACATAAAAACAATTACTGCGCTTCAAAAAGCAATTATTTGTATGAAGTGTTTTGAGAGGTAGTGTCATGTCCAAGATGCAGGACTATCGCTCGCACAACTCCCTGTTTGAATCCCTCGAATCAGGTTTTTCCCCCTCCCGGAGCACTGAGATGGCCTCAATCAAAGTTATGAATGACATTCACTGTGCATTATCTCTCCTTCTCCTTCTTGACTTTTCTGAAGCCTTCAACAGGCTCAATCACACCTTCCTCCTCCAATGGCTCTGCCCTGTTGTCCAGCACGGTGGGATTACTGTCACTTGATTCCACTCTTACCTACCTGATTGTACCCAGAGCATATCCAATAATGACTTAAGAACATAGGAGCAGGAGTAGGCCATTCAGCCCCTCGAGCCTGTTCCGCCATTCAGTGAGATCATGGCTGATCTGTGACCTAACTCCATACACCCACCTTTGCCCCATATCCCTTCATACCTTCGGTGAACAAAAATCTATCAATTTCAGATTGAAAATGAACAATATTGCTGTCAAATTTGCCTGGGCCTCACCTTCCCTTCCATCACAGGTTTACCTTTAAGGTTTCATACTATTTGTAAATTCTTCTATAAGTTACGCGAATGATGTAAATGACACAGCGAGCTGTTGTGATCTGGAACGCACTGCCTGAAATGGTGGTGGAAACAGGTTCAATAATAACTTTCAAAAAGGAATTGGATATATACTTGAAAAAGAAATATTTGCAGAGCTATGTGGAAAGGGCATGGATTGGGACTAATTGGATTACACTTTCCAAGAGCCGGCACAGGCACGATGGGCTGAATGGTCTCTTCTGTGCCGTAAGATTCTGTGATTCTATAATACCATGTGGGCCCAGTTGTCCCCTAAGTATTCACGTAAAGCTTGGCAGGCTATTGAAGGGGAGAAAATTTACTGGGCTATGGGGAAAGAGCAGGGGAGTGGGAGTAACTGGATAGCTCTACCAAAGAGCCAGCACAGGCACGATAGGCCGAATGGCCTCCTTCTGTGTTGTATCATTCTATGATTCCAAGATGAATCTATATCAAACAAAATCTGATTTATACAAAGAACTGGATTGCAAAAAAAAATCGGGCAAAGTATCAGTTTTGAAATAGTCAGTTGATATAATACCGCAGGATACAGGGCTCCCCTGGGAAATTAGCAGGTAAAGATGTGCACCACCGTCACTCATTATATTTGAAGTTGACTTTATTCAAACTGCATAAATTTCAGTCCGTGCAACTTGAGAAACATTCATCAAACCTGTCACATACAGACTTGCATATCAATAATAATACCCGGAGATTATTGTTTTAAAAAAGTATCTGTTAATGTGTTTATTGCCTTGGAGAGGGTGCACTGGCAGGTGGGTCAATAATAAGAGGACACAGATTTAAGATAATTGGCAAAAGACCCAGAGGGGAGATGAGGAGAATTTTTTTTTAACGCAATGAGTTGTTGTGATCTGGAACGCACTGCCTGAAATGGTGGTGGAAACAGGTTCAATAATAACTTTCAAAAGGGAATTGGATATCTACTTGAAAAAGAAATATTTGCAGAGCTATGTGGAAAGGGCATGGATTGGGACTAATTGGATTACACTTTCCAAGAGCCGGCACAGGCACGATGGGCCGAATGGTCTCCTTCTGTGCCGTAAGATTCTGTGATTCTATAATACCAGTGATAGATGGGGACCCCATTCATTGAATGTGCTGCCTTATCCTAGTCATCTGTTCTGGAAGAGTGTGGCACTGACATGTCATGTCGGAGCTTGACGAAAAATGTCCTCAAAATGTTCTTCCCTTTTGAAAAAGCGTGACTTTTTCTTTTAAATTGTCATCATTTTTCTCCATTCCCCTCTCCTGCTTGCTGGAGCAGCATCCCATGTGGGCCAGTTGTCCCCTAAGTATTCACGTAAAGCTTGGCAGGCTATTGAACCAAGAAGGGCAGCACAGCCAAGTCAAATTATGTCCCCACCTGATGTCAACACATATATACTTCCCAGCATGAATTGCTGGGTATCAGCCGGGAGCAGGAACCCTTGACTGACTTTCCTCTCCCGAATCCAGTGGTATTTAGGTCAATTTTGACACGCGTACTGCTGCAGAATTCCCCACAGGGATCAGATTACTCAGCACATACCTACGATCTTCCTGGTTTGTACACTCAGCTACTCATTATATAAATTCACCTTTCAGATTTTCGGACCAATCATTGGAGGAGTTGGTGTCCGCTGTGGAGAGACGGAGGGCGGTGCTCTACCCGGCAAGTGGCAGGAGGCCCTCGCCGCAAGTCTTCCGCACCATGTGGAGGGAGGTAGCCCAGCAGGTCTCGGGCAGCACTGTGGTCCTCAGGACCCACACACAGTGCAGGAAGAAATTTAACGACCTCACTCGGGTGGTCAGGGTGAGTCAATGCTTCAACAAATGCTACATACCACCATCTGAACCTCAGTCTGTACACACTGGCCAAAGCACCACACCCTCAGCACTCACCCACCAACAATCTCTACCTACCAACACTCACACCCACATCTCACACCTTGCACACAATGACAGCTATTCAACTATGGCAGGCACATCACCCAAACACATTGCTCCACACTCACTCACACACTTGCCTTTCTCTTGCAGGCCAAGGTGGCTCACAACAGGAGGGAGCAGGAGCGCACAGGCGGGGGACAAGCCGACACCCAATCACTGTCTGCACTGGAGAATCGAGTGCTGCAAATTATTGGGCACCAGGTGGTGGGCGCCGTGGCCACCGGCGACATTGACCTCCTTGGGAACAACAATGGTATGTTCATCCCGACTCCTTCTTCTCACATCCCACTTCCCCACAAGCCTTTCGCACTTTCCAGCTAATCATGCTGTATGCATGCATTTCTCCCTTCCTGCCCCCCTCCCCTCACCTTAACCCGACTCTTGTGCCTTTAGGCTTTCAGATAATGAGCAAGCACCTGAGCAGCCTGTCCCTGAGGGCACCATAGAGAGCAAGGCGGGAGAGGAGGAGGAGGAAGAACACACCGTGTCACTGCATGTCTCACCCGCAGGCACCAGCTCAGATACTGGCACTACGCGTTCTTTAGAGGCGAGTATAGTAGCGGGATCTGCACAGGGTGATGCACCAGGGGACGAGCGGCTGCTGCAAGGCCATGGGGAAAGGGTAGCTCGGGGGCCAGCTCCCCGGAGGGCGAGTTTGCACGCAAGTTCTGCTGCACAGGACTCAGATGAGGACCTGGATGGAGAGGACCTTTAGAAGAAGGGTGATGGGCATGCACACGGAGATGATAGGTGCATTGGCAAGGGTGCCCGAGAGCCTGTCGGCAATGGTAAGGAGCGTGGAGGAGTCCTGCCTCCAACATTGCACAAGGCTATGCGCACACCATGGAGCCCATCGTTTCCAGTCTGGAAAGGATGGTCGACTCCCAGAGAGACCGTGGCGACCCAGACCTGATGCCACGTGTGATGGGCGATCTGGCAGCTTCCATTGCAGCACAGGCGGAAGCGAAGCAACGTCTTGGTGCTGTAATGCAGTCTATGGTTGATGCCATTCAATCTCAGATTGATCTCATGCAGTCACAGCTTGATGCCACGCAAGTTCTGACTGCTGCCAACGTGGCTGGGTCTACCACCATCGATCGGGACTTTCACGGTGTCGCAGCAGGCCAGCAAGCTGTGCTGCCACAGATTGCTAGGGCTGCTGAGGTGCTGCCCCAGGGAAGTGGCAGTGGGTCAGTAGAGCAGGAACCTGCTGTTGTCTCTCAGGATGACAGCATTCCTGCTCCCACCACTGGCACTCCGCCATTGCCCTTGTCGCTGCCAGTCATCCAGCCAGCCCAGACTGCTGCTGCCCATGCTGAGGTGGTGCAGTCTACAGCCGGGCCTTCCAGGCCCAGAGCTGGTCGAGGGCGTCCTGCAAGGCCATCTGAAGTCTCCCGCATGGACACTCAGCAGCCTTCCACCAGCCCTGCTGCAGCCACTGGGCCAACACTTCGTAGGAGCACTAGAGTAGGCAAAGGCACAGTAACAAGAGGCACTAAGGGATTAATAGTTAATATTGTTATTGTAAATATATGTTAACTGATTATTAATAAATGTATTAATTCAGTTTGGATTATTTTGTGGTGTGTCTCATTTCAGCTTTGCGCTGTGATATGGCCTGCAACAGGGATGGAATGATGGAGACGTGGTGAGCAACGGGGATCTGGGGTTTATTTTATTGGAACCGCAGTCTGATGAGGCGGTCACGGACCGCCCTTCCGGAAGGCCGATTGCATGGCTGTCTCCTCCCTCGCTCCTGTTCCTCCTCTTCCTCATCGTCCTCCTCCTCTCCTTCTTCCTCTTCCTGAAGTGGTCCCGCAATCCCTGGCGGCAAGGGCTGGGCCCTCGTGATGGCCAAGTTGTGGAGCATGCAGTAGACGATGACAAAATGGGACACCCGCTCCGGCGAGTACTGGAGGGCTCCTCCTGAGCGGTCAAGGCAGCGGAACCTTTGCTTGAGCACGCCGATGGTCTGCTCGATGATGTTCCTGGTGGCGGCGTGGCTCTCATTATAAGAGTGCTGGGCAGGAGTGTTGGGGTTGTGGAGGAGAGTCATGAGCCAGGTAGAGAGCGGATAGCCCTTGTCTCCGACCAGCCAGCCGCGAGCTTGATGTGGTGGCTGGAAGAGTGCTGGCACACCGGTCTGGCACAGGATGAAGGCAATGTGGCTGCTGGTCGCACACCAACTGCACATTAAGTGAGTGGTAGCCTTTGCGGTTAAGGAAGATGTCACGATTGTTTTGCGGTGCTCGCAAAGCCAAGTGGGTGCAGTCAATGGCGCCCTGCACCATGTGGAATCCCGCTATCCTGGCAAAGCCACATGCACACTCGTCCTGCTTCTCTCTGGTGATGGGGAGGGAAATATAATCCCTTCTCCCACTGTAGAGAGCCTCTGTGACCTCCCGGATGCAGCGATGGACGGCGAACTGCAAGATGTTAGCTATATCTCCTGTTGCAGACTGGAAGGATCCGCTGGCGAAGAAACTGAGGGCGACGGTGACCTTGACTGCCACTGAGAGAGCTGTGGTCGCCCTGGTCTGAGGCTGGAGGTCTGGTTGCAGGAGGTGGCTGAGTTCTGTGACCACCTCCTTGGTGAAGTGGAGCCTTCTAAGACACTGCTCCTCGCTGAATTGAATGTAGGAGAAGCACTGTCGGAGTACCCTCGGAGGGTAAGACCTCCTGTTGAGAACCCTCATTGCCCTCCTCCTCCCTCTGGTCACATGTTCCAATCTTTCTCGCTGCGTACGTTCCCTCCGCCGTAGATCCTGGAGGGTGAGGTCAACTGCCAGTACAGCCCCCATTAATGTAACGAGGTGTAGCACTTTGATATGTTGTGAGAATAAATGTAACTAATTTTTAGTAGCCACAACACTCCTGATACTAAACAACCTTTAAATGACTGAATTAAACTGTTGCACAATGTCAAATTGACAAGGAAGCATTGAAACAGTACTAACCTGAGAGCTGTGACTCATTACTCATGATCCCTTTAAGTAGCAAGTAGCACTCCTGGAGCCGGCTACCAACTGTTCACACCTCCTCTCCTCCCTGTTGCTGTCGGGGCGAGACGCTAAGGCAGGGAGTGACAATGAATTTCGCAGATCGGGCACCCAATGAGCGTTGCATGCTCACTGACGTCACGCTCTGCCTGGCACTGAAGTCCCCGGCGCTAACTCATAGCGGCGGCACTACGGGGGTGGGGGGGGGGCTGATTTGGCGTGCATCACTGGATTTGCCCCATCAGGCACTAACTGGAGGCGCTAAGGTACCGAATTTCTCCCCCATTATGTTTCTACAACATGTAAGACGTCATTTTGGAACCCTGACATGGAGCCTTGCTGGACAGCTGCACGACTATAGATAGGGATAGCACCATAATTACCTCCATACTGTGAATTGCCTGAGAGTCAACTGCAGATTATTTGGCCCATGGGTACAATGCCAGTAAGATATGATGGGATTGGACCTGCAGTTGAACTCCACCACTGACCCTGCCGAAGTTCGCAGGCTCACGGGCAGGTAGAAACGGGCTTTTGGTAGTTTGGGAACACGACTGCGACGTGCCCCACTGATGATGCTACAAAATGCTGGCGGAACATTGCTGGAACAGAGGATGAGGGTTCCAGGTGCCCCCAGGTGAGATCAGCGTAGACTTAGTTCAATCCTGATACCTGCCCAGGTGAGATGAGCACAGACTTGGATCAAACCTGATACCTGCCTGGTCTACATGACTCTGTACCACAAGGGATGGAAATTTGGTCAATAGTTATACTTCTCAGGTCCCTTTCTGCAGATTAAATACTGTAAACCCATTTCTGCACTGTTAACAACATAATATAAATTATTTATTGGAAAAAATCCGAAATTAAAAGTATCTGCACCTGCAGTAAGTGGCTACCTTGGGATCTATGATCTTTCTGCTGTTAGTGGATCACCTTAAAGTCTCTGCTAATAGCGCTGTGGATGATCTTGTGAGGATTTATTGAGGAGACCTCACACATGATAGGACTTTCCAAACACTGATTCTTCCAGCATTAGCAGATCAGCAATTTCCCACAGTGTGACATGCACACTTATCTTCCACAACAAGATTGATAATTAAGATGCTTAAATCAGCAATAGTGTGTTATAACATCTCGGAAACGCATTTGGAGCCCACAGGAGACCAAGTCAAGATAAGCCTCAGGCAGCCGTTCAAGGTTAGATTGAGTTTTCTGCTGAATTTTTTTTTAAGTAATCCTCTGCGTCCAGCTCTTGCAGTGTGAGTGCGAGGAGAGGAAAAACAGATAGCAGCAGTTCCCTTGTTCCTGTTTACACAATCGCAAGATGAATACGGATGAGGCAAGTCATTTGGCTTATCAAAGCTCAACCATCCATAACGAAAAACCTCCCTCCACCTCCCCATCACCTCAACTGACTGTATCTTGAATGAATCTATTTTCGCCTCGACTACCCTACCCTGAAAAACCGCTCTCTGAGTTTCAATCACTCCTCTAAATTGTCCTTTCTCCAGTTTTAGCCGATGCCCCTGTTGAACATTCATTGGACAGTTCCATTTCCGCAGTGCTGCTGGCTTAGAGTGAGAGAATATTAGTCAGTATTCCCTCCACCCCAATTGCTATCCAGTGACTTCTGATTAAACAAAGCAAAGCAAAATGGTGCCCTGGATATTACCAGCTGAACAATATTTCTCTGAAGTAAAAACAGAAAAAAGTGTCAGAAATGCTGACACAAATTATCTAGCTCATGGAAATAATGACAATTCAGACTTGGCTCAGTACTCTTGCCCCTAGGTCAGAAGGTTGTGGGTTCAAGTCCCACTCCAGAGACTTGAGCACATAATCAAAGCTGACAGCAGGATCCTTCAGTACCTGAAAAAGAAAAGATGGGTTAATGTTTCAGGTGAAGATTTTTTGTTGTTGTCAGAAATGGGTTCATTACTTTTGCTTGTTTTCCCTTTTGATCTCTTGGTAGCATTCACAGAGCTAACCAGGTGGGTAGGTGGACCCCTTCTCTAAGGTCTCTATCTGCCTCTATCTTTAAGTCCAGTCACGAGGGAACACTGAATATTTCACTTTCCCTTTGATTAAGCAGGTGGCATAGGTGACTCACCTGAACAACATTGGTATGATTGATAACTCGCCCTCTTGGCAACTGTTTGAACATGCTACACTACTGCATCACCACTACACCTCTGGGTTTAACCTTTTGATAACAGAGTGACCTCCACTGCTTCCCTTTTTTTGAAAAAAAAAGGCACTATCTTCAAGGAAAATCATTCGCTGAACCTTTCTTGCAAAACATGACAAAATAACATGAACAGGTTTGAAGCACATCACCGAGTCACTGTTGCGTAACTTCATTGTGAAGAAAATGACATGTGGAAAAATCTACCCGCGTCCCACACCAAAGTGTCTGCTAAACGCTTTTCACAAAGCCAGTGCCCATTTAAGATAATTCAAAGTATGTTTTCAACCACATGAGCCAATCTCCTCCCTCCTCTCCTGGAGGCTGGAGTAAGATTCCACAAATGCCATTCGCCTGCTGATACCTTAACCAATAGGTTTTCATGCACGAGCCTAAGATGTGCCTTTCGTGACCGTAGGACATCCCAAAGCGCTTTTACAGCCAATGAAGTACTTTTGAAGTGCAGTCACTGTTGTAATGTAGGAAAATGTGGCAGCCTATTTGTGCACAGCAAGCTCCCACAAGCAACAATGTGATGATGACCAGATTTTTGGCGATGTTGGTTGAAGGATAAATTTCAGCCAGGACAACTCCCCTGCTCTTCTCTGAAAAGTGCCATGGGATCTTTTACATTCAACCGGGAAGGCCAGACAGGTTTAACATCTCATCTGAAAGACGGCACCACTCCCTCAGTACTCCACTGAACTGTCAGCCTGGATTATTTAACTCAAGTCTCTGGATTGAGACTTGAGCCCACAACCTTCTGATCTAGGGGCAAGAGTGCTACTAACTGAGCCAAGTCTGAATTGTCATTCCCAGTCTTATGTCTATGAGCTAGATAATTTGTGTTAGCAATCGTCAAAGACATCATAACAAAGCCTGATCCTGCCCATGAATATAACTCCAGAAGCGGGGTCAGTCGACAGCAATTAGGGCAGAAATCCAAGCTTAACCTTCTCTGCATAGCCCAGGGGCACTGAGGCCAATTGTAGCACCCCTATTGCTATCCAACTGAGATCAGCTAACTCAGCACAGACACAGGATTGCACCAGGGACCTTCCACGTGCATGTGGCTTAGTGCAAGCATCAACAATGGCTTAACCCACTAGGCCACTGAGGCGCTTGTAATGATCTTTTCCTAATTTTGTTGCAGAAACGCTACTTCAGCCACCAAAGGACTAATATTGAATAGTATAACCTGTTAACCACTTTAGAATATCATTCACAGCGGAGAATTATTTCCATTAATAGATCAAATATTATCCCTCGTCAGCTGCAGTTCACACCTTTATACAGGATTTATTGATTTCATTCGTACAAAAATCCTCAGTCAAACATCTTCACTGAATGCTCCAAGCAGAGCCTGTGATATTTATCTGTAGGCTTGCTGGCTGGAAATTGTTAGCGGGGCAAGAATCAAGAGAGGTTGCAGTCAGCAACGCGGAGAATTATGGATATAAATCGACAGAAAGCACAGACTATTTGAGAGACAATTTCAAGCAAAGTGCCAAGGAAGCAGGGAAAATTAGAAGTCAAGTGCGGAGAATTTGATCAGGGCCACGGAGATTGACAATAACAGTGATACCATTGTTTTTTTTGCTGTTGTGGGGTGGCGGGGGGGGGGCGGGGGGGGGGGGGATTCTGGTCGTTACCATGGCTGAGGTCCTCATTACTAGGCCTCACTTCACTTATGCCATTAATAACCACCTCAGGGCCAGCAATGGCCATCATGCCTGAACGAAATGACATTATGGCCGCATTAATGGCGTATTGGGCTCTACAATCCCCAATAATAAACAAGACCATAACAATACAGTTAGAGGTTCAAAAGGGTATGCTTTCTCAGCTGGGACCTCGGTGAAATCCAATATTTAAATTAAAAATGTAATAAGCGCGTAGACGGGATACAGCTTTAAAATGACTCAGGCTTACATTTATTAAGAAATGTTAGCCTTGTTGTAACATATATTGCAACTGGATTAGAAAATATATATATTTTCATTGTAAGAGATTAGTTTTCATAGGCCTCAGGGACCAATATATTTGTATTGTGGTTAAAGGTACATTGTCGTTTAGTTGGGATGTTCATTTTCCCCCTTTCTCTCCGGAAGATGTCAGATGCCATTGTAACTCCTGTTTTCTAATAAGGTTTTGATTTCAACTGCCCTCACTATCTGAACTCCTGTTTCAAATAGGAAACACTTCCCTTCAGTTTTATGTTCAGAATGTTCTTGTTGAATGATCTCTGTGCACAGGACGTTTTTGAACACCGTGCCAGGACTCCTTTACAGATATTCTTACAGGGTAAACAGCAAAAGTGAGCACGCGATATAAATGTCCACCCGTGATTCCAGCCAGCATAGTCCTCTGACCCACTCCACTGCAAACCCTTTACATCTGCTCGAGGACGAGATGGAGCAGAGAAATAACGGAATTAGAAATTGGTTTGCGCCAGCCTGCGCCAGAACGGGCAGGCCCAGGGCACACATAAGACGTAGGAGCAGGAGGAGGTCATTTGGCCCCTCGAGCCTGCTCCGCCATTCAATAAGATCATGGCTGATCTGATCTTGGCCTCAACTCCACTTCCCTGCCCGCTCCCCATAACCCTTGACTCCCTTATCGTTCAAAAATCTGTCTATCTCCACCTTAAATATATTCAATGACCCAGCCTCCACAGCTCTCTGGGGAAGAGAATTCCAAAGATTCACGACCCTCTGAGAGAAGAAATTCCTCCTCATTTCCGTTTTAAATGGGTGCCCCCTTATTCTGAAATTATGCCCCCTCGTTCTAGATTCCCCCACGAGGGGAAACATCCTCTCTGCATCTACCTTGTCGAGCCCCTTCAGAATCTTATATGCTTCAATAAGATCCCTTCTCATTCTTCTAAACTCCAATGAGTATAGGCCCAACCTGCTCAACCTTTCGTCATACGTCAACCCCTTCATCTCCGGAATCAACCTCGTGAACCTTCTCTGAACTGCCTCCAATGCAACACCTGATATTGGGCCTCGGGCCTTATTTCCATGAGACCGGTGAGCTGCAGGCACCTGCTGGGCATCCCCAGGCAGCTCGCCGGTGAGGAGGGTTTCAATTGTGGGCCACCTCATCGCTGGCAACGTCCCTTGGGGAGTCCTGGGAGAGAGGGGAAGCGATCAGGAGGGAAGGGGTTCAATCAGGAGGGGGTCCGAGTGCGGGCAGACAACAGTCTTCAGGTACCTTTTTGGTGGCAGCGACCCTTTAAGGATTACTGGTTAGGCCTCATGTAGACCATGTTTTCTTGAATGCAGCCTCAGGGCAGCCCAATTTTGAAAAGGGGGCCTCAAATCACGTGATTCATATGCAAAGGGCCTAACGCCTGTTTCTGGTGTGGGCCCTGGGCGCCTTTTATTTTGCCTTTACAAATATGGTGGGCGGCACCTAACGAGTGTGCGAGCCCTGCCAGCCATAGTGGATGCTTAGGCGCCGATTTTGCGCTTGAAGAACAGGCGTGGTGCCATCGAATTTCTAGGCCAATATATCTAAACATAGTTCTTCACATTAAACCTGCCACATATAAAGCTTTTCCCCGTGCCTATGAAGAAGCTTGATCTCCAAGGCTTTGAAATGAGTCTGTGTGATATTAGCGCAGGGACAGCTATTCACAATATATATTAATGATCTAGACGAGGGAACTAGATGTAATATCTCCAAGTTTGCAGACGACACAAAGCTGGGTGGGTGTGTATGCCGTGAAGAGGATGCCGAGAAACTCCAGTATGATTTGGACAGGTTGGGCGATTGGGCAGATGCATGGCAGATGCAGTATAATGTGGATAAATGCGAGGTTATCCACTTTGGTGGCAAAAACAGGAAGACAGATTATTATCTGAACGGCAATAGATTGGGAAAAGGGGAAGTGCAACGAGACCTGGGTGTCCTTGTGTACCAGTCGCTGAAGGTAAGCATGCAGGTGCAGCAGGCGGTTAAGAAGGCAAATGGTATGTTGGCCTTCATAGTGAGAGGATTCGAGTACAGGAGCAAGGATGTCTTGCTGCAGTTGTACAGGGCCTTGGTGAGACCACACCTTGAGTATTGTGTGCAGTTTTGGTTGCCTTATCTGAGGAAGGATGTTCTTGCCATGGAGGGAGTGCAGCGAAGATTTACCAGACTGATACCTGGGATGGCAGGAATGACGTATGAAGAGAGATTGGGTCGATTAGGCTTATATTCGCTAGAGTTTAGAAGAATGAGAGGGGATCTCATTGAAACTTATAAAATTCTAACAGGACTAGTCAGACTAGATGCAGGAAGGATGTTCCCGATGGCGGGGGAGTCCAGAACCAGGGGTCACAGTCTAAGGATAAGGGGTAAGCCATTTAGGACTGAGATGAGGAGGAATTTCTTCACCCAGAAAGTGGTGAACCTGTGGAATTCTCTACCACAGAAGACAGTTGAGGCCAATTCATTAAATATATTCAAGAAGGAGTTAGATATATTTCTTAAGGCTAAAGGGATCAAGGGAAATGAGGAGAAAGCAGGGACAGGGTACTGAATTTGGATGATCAGCCATGATCTCATTAAATGGCGGAGCAGGCTCGAGGGGCCGAATGGCCTACTCCTGCTCCTATCTTCTATGTTTCTATGTTTCTATGACATACTAGCGTAGGGTGACCGTATTTTCTAAACCGAATCCGGGGGACACACAGGGTGGGAGCACAGCAAAGTAGCCAGGACGGGAAATGTAGGTTGTGCAGTGGAGCGAGGCAACATTTTTGTTATTTTGATGCAAACTGAATCTGCAAAAAGCAGCGGCAGAACTTTCCGCCTGAATAACGCGGCCGCTGTTCACAGCATCTGCTGACCGCAATCACCGGCCGTCTCCTCCCTCCTCACAGCCCGACCCTCACCCAAACCATCCGAGGCCGCCCAGTGCGCTCCGATCCGGCTCCTGGGACATCCACACGGCTGGACTCCAGCCGCCGCTCATTAGTCCGGTTACCAGCGGCCCCCCATTACTCGAACATTTTGGCTCCGGGGCCGATTTCTCTTCAACCAAATTTCACAGGAGTATCCGGGGATTCGGCGGGGCGGTGGGGGCGGTTGGAGCGGAGCATGCGTACTGCGGCCACAGAGCGCGATCTGTGCATAAATTAAAGTCCCTCAGTGAGTCCACCCCTTCTACTGGTTGAAAACAGGAGACTGACATCCCTCCCACCAATCGAAAACCCGCCCCGCCGCACAGCCACTTTATTGACCGACCACAGGGCAGCTCACGCGGGGTCACGCGGATCCTGATTTGAACCCGCGCGCATTCGGGGACGAGTTTCGTGAACCGGGGACTCTTCCGGGGACATTGTCCCTCATCCGGGGAATGTCCCCGGAAAACGGGGACGTCAGGTCACCCTGTACTAACGCGTTTGAATGAAATTCATTTGCCTGCAATCTTAACAGAGGCGTTAATCTGTTTATTTTAACTAACAGCTCCACTAGAATAGAAAACAAAGGAATTTGATGCAGACCTGTTGAGGTAATATCACATGGCCTAATTTCAAGGCCTTACAGTATTCAGACTAAAGCATTATATTACAAACCAGAAGAGTGAGCGTGTTCAGGGAGGTTTTAGGTATTGTTAACGGTACTTGAGAGACTGTATTTGAGCGGTTAAAGAGTTAACTACAATCTGCCCTCACTCCTGAAACAATGTACAAGCCAGTAGCCTATTAATGTTGTACCTGGGGCTAGAATCTTAAATGTGACTAGCTAAACTGCAGTCACATGACATAGATTCATTTTTTTTTAACTGCAGCGTTCCATCTTACTTCCTCCAGGCAACAGTATTCAGTGAGTGATGTCAGAGAGCAACAGAAGAATAGTGTCTCTGATTTATTAAAGCGGTACTATCTCATTTTCCAGTGATCTATTTATCAATTTCTGGGGGTTCACTATTGAATCTGAACTTGGTTATTGATTCTGATTTGATCCCGATTTGATCTGTACAATACGGAATACAGAGACTTGATTTGAAGCATGCATCGGGGGAATGGTTGGTTTCACATTACTGAGAGCGGAATCCTTTCACATTTACGCTGGCTGGCTTTTGCCTAAGTTCAAGAACTGAACAGGAAGCAAGCAAGATGCGGGGATGAAGGGGCTGGGATCGGGACTTGCGTTCCGATGTTTTCTTCGTTTCTGAATAAAAATTAATTGAAACCCCTAATAATTATTAACTCTCCGCATCATAAGACATAGGAGTAACTGGGCGGAAAAAAAAAGACTTTGATTTTAAAAACTGGATCTTAGTGGGTTTAATTGTCTCTCTCTGCTGTTTTGAGCATAGCAGTTAATATATTCAAATAAATTCCCATCTGTGCTGTTTTACCGTTGTTGCTAGCCTGTTTAAAATAAAAATAACACACGCACACACACACACACACACACAGGAATTTCAATCCCTTGGTTTACAGCTTACATTTTAAAATATTCTAGAATCCATCGTAGACAGACCTTTCCACAGTGACTTCCTGCTCTCGGTCTAGCTGTTGGAGAAAGGTGTGGGGGGTAGGGTCACATGGAGGCTAAGTGCTCTTGCACTGTGGGAGCACCTTCACCACACGGACTGCAGCGGTTCAAGAAGGCGGCTCACCACCACCTTCTCAAGGGCAACTAGGGATGGGCAATAAATGCTGGCCTTGCCAGCGACGCCCACATCCCATAAACGAACAAAAAAAAACATGCAGAAGGGAAAAATTAGAGACTAGATTAATTCCCAGCCACTCTTGTGTACTTATCCTGACTAGTTCAACAATGTTTTTAGTTAAGGGCTAAAGTCAGATCTTCTGCTTTGGTCAGGCGACCATATTTTCTGAACCAAATCTGGGGACATACAGGGTGGGAGCACAGCAAAGTAACCAGGACAGAAAATGTAGGTTGTACAGCGTAGCGAGGCAAATTTTTTTAGCAGCCTATTGTTTAACAGTTGCACATATACACTACCAATGCAAAGTAAATGTGCATATAAATACCGCGGATGTGACAGCGCACTATTGAAGCGCATTCAGACACCGATTATAAATAATACAATGACAATGACAATACAATGACACTGTTCAGTCCATTGACCTGAAACTGTGATTGTGTCTAACGGTATGATATGCACATATTCCAATGAATATGGCTCTGGTCTATTCGGGGACAAGTTTCGTGAACGCGGGTCATTGTTTGCCTGGGGGACACAGAACCTCATCCGGGGATTGTCAACGGAAAACGGGGATGAATGGTCACCCTATGCTTTGGGAATAGTGCGTGGACTGTGAAAATCTCAAAAAAGGAAACAACAACAACAACAACTTGTATTTATATAACACCTTTAACGTAGTAAAACGTCTCAAGGCGCTGCACAGGAGTATTTCAAGACAAAATATTTGACACCGAGCCACATAAGGATACATTAGGGCAGGTGACCAAAAGCTTGGTCAAAGAGGTAGGTTTTAAGGAGTGTCTTAAAGGAGCAAAGAGAGGTAGAGAGACCGAGAGGTTTAGGCAGGGAATTCCAGAGCTTAGGGCCTAGGCAACAGAAGGCACGGCCACCAAAGGTTGAGCGATTATAATCAGGGACGCTAAAGAGGGCAGAATTAGAGGAGCGCAGATATATCGGGGGGTTGTGGGGCTGGAGGAGATTACAGTGATAGGGAGGGGCGAGGCCATGGAGGGATTTGAAAACAAGGATGAGAATTTTGAAATCGAGGCGCTGATTAACGGTGAGCCAATGAAGGTCAGCGAGTACAGGGGAGATGGGCGAACGGGACTTGGTGCGAGTTAGGACATGGGCAGCTGAGTTTTGGATGACCTCAAGTTTACATAGGGTAGAACGTGGGAAGCCAGCCAGGAGTCCGTTGGAATAGTCAAGTCTTAAAGGTAACAAAGGCATGGATGAGGCAAACATATTGAAACGTAGATTAGATCCCACCTTCCGTCTGGTTCAAAGCTCTCTGAGTCAGCTCATTCAGGAAGGTGCCAGGGTTGATTCTCGGTCAGTGGTGAGCTTGTTGTCCTCTGCCAAGGTCACGGTGGGTAGGCCTCGGTGGTACTCTTGGACCGGGAGAGGTTGGGCTGGGTTCCCGGTTCCTAATCGCTGTCCAAGGACCCCCTTCTGGAGATGCACGGGTGGATATTGGATGGGGACAGGGTCAGCTCGGCTTGACGTTGGACAGCCTGCCAATGCTTGCTGTCAAACCCACCACATGAATAATAACCTCTTGGATTCTGTATCAAGGGGTGACCACTGCCTGCCAGTGAGCACCCAACACATTCAGAGAGGAGGGGAAGAAATTGGAGGAAAAGAAAAGAAAAACAGAGAAGGGAGTAAAAGAAAGTTATCTTTAAATTAATCTCTTCAGATTAGAGCCATGTAAAAATGGAAACAGATCACAAAGCCGCAAGTTAATAATTACCCTTAGTAATTAGCAGTGTACAACTGAAACTGTGCTACTAGTAGTCAGCTATATTGAAATAAAAGTTAATTTATTACTAGGCACGATAAAAGATTACAGTAAAAGAATGTCACAGATGATAATGAACTAGAACTGGGAGCATTGGTATGACGGCTTGAAACATGAACTTGCTAACCTGACTTAAAGGGGCATTGTCACCCTATAAACCTGCTCTCTCAGGTGGACGTAAAACATCCCATGGGACTATTTTGAAGAAGAGTAGGGGAGTTATCCCCGGTGTCCTGCCCAATATTTATCCCTCAACCAACATAACAAAAAAACAGATTATCTGGTCATTATCACATTGCTGTTTGTGGGAGCTTGCTGTCCGCAAATTGGCTGCCGCGTTTCCCACATTACAACTGTGACTCCACTTCAAAAAGTACTTCATTTGGCTGTAAAGCGCTTTGAGACGTCCGGTGGTTGTGAACGGCGCTATATAAATGCAAGTCTTTCTTTTTATAGATGCGCGTGCAGTGACACCATTGTGTCACCCATCACGCCTGCCCCATCAAAGGTTTTTCCATCTTTTCCTCCCCCTTTCCTGAAGGCACTGACTGTTGTTGAGGTGCCACTACCTCAGGCAACTGGTCATTCTTCATGTGGAAGCTTAGAGAGTGAGTGCGGGCAGGTTATTCGGACATGGTGGGCACCACAGTCCAGCCTGATGGTGCCCTCACCCAACATCCGCACACAAGTGTTTTCCAGCGGGGAAAGGTCACTCAATAGAAACCAGGAGCAGGAATCCTGTCTGGTTTTAACCCTCCCTAGCCCAGTGGTTAACAGGCCAATTATAGCACTCCTACTGTGGGCCCAACTGAGGTCAGCTAACTTGGCACGCACTGGAGATCAAACTTGGGACCTTCCCAACATATCTTTAACTTAAATTCAAAGTCTGTGGATATCTCCTGTGGGCTGAGTTTTACAATCGCAGCAAAAACGTGGCCCAGCAACAAACGCAGACACTTTCGGTGCAGTGTTCACAGAGCCGACACCTGGTTACCTCGGGAATTTACCACGTTCTAAACCTTGTGCGTGGGATTTGGGAACCAACACACAAGCGTTTACAATCGGTCCTAAATCAAAATTAACCACAATACTTTCAGACATTTCAGCCATTGTAACAGGCCCAGTTGACTTTAAGGGGGGGGCGGGGTCAAAGGTCAGTAAATTGAACAACAGTGTTAAGACTATAGTATTTGAGCTCACGGGGATCTGTGTTTAAATAGGAGACAAAGAGCTGATTTAATCAGCTGGAGCTCCCTATTCCAGAATACAATTTCCATATTGAGACACCAGGGCCATTAGAAGATAAATCCATTAGAAATCCCCTTAGTGCCGATTTGATTTAAAATGGGTTGTGGAACGCAGCAGCTGCTGAAGTTAGAAAGAGCGTTCCTACAACATGATTATTGCCTACTTGCCCGTCAATTAGATTTGTTGGATTTTAATTAGGCGATGATGAAGGAGAGTGTCAATGCAGGATAGTATGGCCTAGAAATTCAATTGGGCGCCACACCCAGTTTACAGGCATAAAACGGGCACCTAAGCGTTTAATATGGCGGGCGGCATGCGCGCCGGAAGTGCGCCGCCCACCATATTGGTAAAGGCTCCTGTATAGCCGTCCAAGGACCGTGCCTGAAACAGGCGTTTAGTTATTTGCATTTGCAAATAGGGGCCCAACGCCTGTTTGAGACCCCCTTTGCAAAATGTATTTGTAACTTACCACAGCATGAGCCGAGCGTGTATTCTCAGGTGCTTGGCAGCCAAACCAGCAATCCTTAAATGTTAAGTTTTATTTATTTTACTTCCCTTATTGCAGAGCCACGGGAGGAGCAGCAGTGTTCCTCCTGGCTCCACATTAAATTTGTGGGCTGCTGCTGCTGCCGGACGTCGCTCGCTCCCCGTTTCCAAATGTCTCCTCCCCTCCCGGACTCTACTTACAACCTTGACCGGTTTCCGAGCCGGACGATCTTCGCTCTTCCCGGGACCGGCGAACCGCCTCTGGAGCCGTGACTAGCGCCTGCAGCTCGCCGGTAATAAACGAACGACGCCAGCAGACCAATTTTGCGTGGTCCTGACACCGGCCTCGTTAGGCACAGGCCACGCGCGCTGCACTGGAGCCATGCCCCGATTCAGGCACAATCCAATTTCTGGGCCATATTTTGGGTTTTTTCCCCAGTTCTCTCCTCTTCTCTCTGTCTTCCTCTCCTGAAGGCATGGAGTCTCGCTTGTGTCTGGCTTTGTAGGCATTGCCAGATCTCTGGTACTTCACCAAAGTGGCTGATCTTCATGCGTGAGCCCAGATTGTGACCGCTAGCAGGCTATTTGGACATGGGGTACATCCCCACTGAGCCCAATCCTGTTCTCAGCTGATAACCGTGCACATGTAAGATTCTGAGGGGGATTGACAGGGCAGATGCTGAGAGGTTGTTTCCCCTGGCTGGAGAGTCTACAACTAGGGGGCACAGTCTCAGGATAAGGGGTCGGCCATTTAAGACTGAGTTGTGGAGGAATTTCTTCACTCAGAGGGTTGTGAATCTTTGGAATTCTCTGCCCCAAAGGGCTGTGGATGCTGAATCATTGAGTACATTCAAGGCCGAGAGAGATAGATTTTTGGACTCATGGGGAATCAAGGGATATGGGGATCGGGCAGGAAAGTGGAGTTGAGGTTGAAGATCAGCCAAGATCTTATTGAATGGCGGAGCAGGCTCGAGGGGCCGTATGGCCTACTCCTGCTCCTAATTCTTATGTTCTTATATCCAGCACAGCTCAGTGGATATTAATATGTTGCAGGAACTCTGGCTGAGATCTCCCTTCCCTAGCTCAGGGGTGCTGACACCATTGGCAGAATTCCAACTGATGGCCCAGCTGAGATAGGGTTGCCAACACTCCAGGATTGTCGTGGAGCCTCCAGGAATTGAAGATTAATCTCCTAGACAACACAGGAGAAAGATCATAGGGGCATTAAAAAAAATTCTTGCAATGCTTTTATCAGATGTAAAAATGTTGGAGTTGGGAAAGATAAAGCTGCTTGTCTGGCTGTCAAGTATCATGCAATCGAGTAACGAAGAGTCTCTTCACTTTCCAATTGGCCTGGGAAAACATGGCGCCATGAGAATGGACATGTTGGGTGACCAATGGGGGAAGTGCAGGGGCGGGACAGCTGGAGAGAGGAGATCATGTGATGAACCCTCCAGGAATACATCCAACCAGAGTTGGCAACCCTGCACTGAGAAGAGATAACAGCACAAGTCAGGGATTGAACCTTGAACTCGCCAATCTTTGAGACAATCCTACACTGGGCATTGCCTTTGCCCACTAGGCCTTTGAGGGAGCCATGAGCATGGAGAGTTGTTCCATGAGTGAAGAATCTGCATTTATCTTCTCAGTTTGTAGAGATTTCATTCACAGGTATAACATAAGCTGAGGCACAGTATTATGTTTGAGCATGCACCACTGCTGTGTGATGTAGTTATGGTTTATTATACCACCTGAAGTCCTCGATTATGATACTGTCTTGTAGCTCTGTCCTACCAATCCATTATTCTATATTTAAAGGATAATAGGCCATCAGAAAATTTCATTACAGTACAAAGACTAGCACGCTCATGTGCTCACTATCAAGACAAGCTGACAGTGCAGTATTACTTTCTTCTTTAACAAGGCCCGTGTGGTGTAGTTAAAAATTAACCGTAGGTTACGTTTACAAGTGGACTTTTGATCATCAATATTGGTCTTTTACTTGAACTCAATTCTTTGGCCCAAAAGAATGCCAATTGCTCCTTTAGGGAGAGCTGAATGCGACGAGAACTCCACGAGGGCAGATCTGCCCCTGATACCAGCTTGCCTGCTCTTCGCCAAGCTTTAGATCTGAAAGGCTGGCTCTCACTGGGGCTGTGGGGGTAAGATTAACATTGCGTTTTTAGAGGTTTTGCAAATTTCCTACCCCTTCTATCTCTCCTGAAGGGCGCTGGCTCTTGCTAAAGTGCAGTTTCATGAGTGCCAGCAGTCCTCTGGCACCTCATCCAAGTCCACTTTTCCTGGGTGAGCCCAGATTGTGAGTAACGATCATCGAGCCTGAGCCAAGTCTTGTCCTTGTCTGACACGTGTATCTCCCAATGTGGCTGGAGGAGGAGGGAGGGCGCGGCGGGGAGAGGGGCCGTAGGTTGTAATTGGGAGCGACAATCTTCTTTATTCTCTTCCGAGTTCAGGACTGAGGCCAATTGTAGCATATCAAGTTGGCCTGAAATCAGCTAACTCAGCACAGACCAGGAATCCAACCTGGGACATTCTGATCTGTCTGGCTCAGTATATAATAGGTAACAGGCATCTTACATGACCTTTTGTGTGATAGATTAACAGTAACTCACCCACCCACGGTGCTGTTTCTCTTCAACGCTGGTTCCTATATTATTGAAAGCTGTGACTCCTCTAAATCAATTGCAGCCACTGAAAATTAAAAATTGCTCCTATGTTTATAATGTGCTGCATTTAAGAACTCTCATTATGCAGTGCCATATATATTGCACTGATAATTACAGGGTATTAGTCCACATTTAAAATAGGTATAAAGGTCACTTCGGTAACCCAAGGGAAAATATTATAGCACTACCAGTTTAAAAAAAATTGCAGTAACTATTGATTTTATTGTACCCACGGGCCTTGTTAAAGAAGAAAGTAATACTGCACTGTCAGCTTGTCTTGATAGTGAGCACATGAGCGTGCTAGTCTTTGTACTGTAATGAGATTTTCTGGTGGCCTATTATCCTTTAAATATAGAATAATGGATTGGTAGGACGGAGCTACAAGACAGCATCACAATCGAGGGATTCAGGTGTTATAATAAACCATAACAGGGGAGCTCGGGCAGTTTATACATTAGCTGAGCCTTATGATTGCATTACCGTGTTTGGTTGGATTTTTTTTTTCATCCCGTCTCTTATCCGCAAGGCACAGACTCACGCTGGAGTACAGTCTGACTATGCAGGCACTCTCTAATACCTTGCCCAAACGATCGTTCTTCACATGCCAGCCTGGAAAGGGAGTGGCGGCAGAGGGGCATCAGAACCGAACCCAATCCATTCCTCCCCCGATTTCTACCCATGTGTTCTTTTCAGCATTGAGGGTCACTGAATAGTGGTAAGTGGAAGGAATCCAGGCTGATTATTTTCTCCCTTCCAAGGGAGAAAAGCTAAAAACAGTGGAGGTCCAAAGAGACTTGGGGGTCCAGGTGCATAGATCATTAAAATGTCATGAACAGATACAGAAAATAATCAAAAGGCTAATGGGATGCTGGCCTTTATATCTAGAGGACTAGAATACAAGGGGGTAGAAGTTATGCTGCAGCTATACAAAACCTTGGTTAGATCACACCTGGAGTACTGTGAGCAGTTCTGGACACCACACCTCAGAAAGGATGTATTGGCCTTGGAGGGAGTGCAGCGTAGGTTTACCAGAATGATACCTGGACTTCAAGGGATAAGTTACAAACAGAGATTACACAAATTAGGGTTGTGTTCCCTAGAATTTAGAAGGTTAAGGGGTGATCTGATCGAAGTTTTCAGGATATTATGGGGAACAGATAGGATAGATCGAGAGAAACTATTTCCGCTGGTTGGGGATTCTAGGACTAGGGGGCATAGAGTAAAAATTAGAGCCAGACCTTTCAGGAGTGAAATTAGGAAACACTTCTACACACAAAGGGTGGTAGAAGTTTGGAACTCTCTTCCGCAAACGGCAATTGATGCTAGACCAATTGTTAATTTTAAATCGGAGATTGATAGCTTTTTGTTAACCAAAGGTATTAAGGGATATAGGCCAAAGGCGGGTATATGGAGTTAGGTCGCAGATCAGCCATGATCTCATCGAATGACGGAACAGGCTCGAGGGGCTGAATGGCCTCCTCCTGTTCCTGTGTTCCTATGTTCCCAGCACAGGGGATCTAAGGCCAATTGGTTTAAACCCCAGGATGAGATGTTCAACCAAGATTACCTGATCAGGTGAACGTGAAGATCTTATGGCACTACTAGAAGAAACACATGTAGATCTCCCAGTCCCTTGGCCAACAAGCCCTTCTCAATAAATAACACCACAACATAGATTAACTGCTCATTCATCTTACTGCTGTTTATGGGATCTCACTGGAACAGAACAGCTGCTGTGTTTGCCTATGGAGCAACAGTCACTGCTTCTGAAAGTAATTCATTGTGAAGCATTTGATCATGTGGGGAGGCACTATGTAAATGCAAGTATTTCTTTCTTTCAACCGTGTTTAACAGCTAACTCTGCAAAGACTGGGGATTGAATCTGAGACCCTCTGGTCTCCATGCCTCTCTATGCTGTTTTAAAACTGAGCCCATGAGGGGAACTTTGTATTATTGCTTTATAAAAATAATTGACATTTTTAATTTTGTATGACTTTCCATTACTTTCTGTAATGTATCTGGGGAGCAACATTTCAACATATAAAAATATTTTTTCTTCATATGTAAAGCCATATATTATTAAAAGTCTTACATAACATCATCCTGTTCGCAAACCTGACCTCCTGTTGTCAACGATTTTTAATCATACTTTTGGCAGCAAGGACAGGGATGATGAGTGAGCAGAACTTGATGCGGGATAGCATATGGGTGGTGGGCAGCCAGGAGAACATTGGAATTGTTGCGTCTGCAGATGACAAAGGCATGGATGAGGATTTCAGCAGCAGATGGGCTGAGGTAGGGGCAGAAGCAGGCAATGTTACAGAGCTGGAAATACGCAGTCTCTGTGATGGAGAGGTTATGAGGTAGGAATCTCAACCCGGGGTTCGAATAGGACATGGAGACTATGAACAGTTTGGATCGGCCTCAGACAGTAGCTAGATCAGGGACAAGGGTGCAGAGTTTGGGTCAGGGGCAGAAAACGACGATTTTGGTCTACTCAGCATTTAGCTGGAGGATATTGCAGTTCTTCCAAGTCCTGGATGTTTGACAAGGAGTCTGACAGCACGGAGAGGCAGTGGAGAGGTTGAGAAGGTTAGTGGAGAGGCATACATGTGGAAGTTGACCCCATTTCTGCAGATGATATTGTCAAGGGGTAGTATGTAGATGAGGAAGAGGAGAGAACCAAGCATGCATCCTTAGGGACACCTGAGATGATAGTATGGGATGGAGAGCGAAGACATTGAGAGTGATCCTCTGATATGATTGGATATATAAGAATGGAACCAAGCGAGGGCAGTCCAGTGGACAGAAGAGGAGAGGTGTTGGAACAGCATGATGTGGTCAACCGTGTCAAAGGCTGGTTGAGGAGGATGTGAGGGTTAATGTATTACAGTCACAGAGAATGTTGTTCATGACATTGGTTAGTTCGTTACACGTAAGCAGAGAACTCTGTTCACCAACATCTGAAAGGCAATGGAGTTTTAATATTCACAGTGAGACAACTGTCTCATAGGGTCTTTATTAACATTCAAGATATCAAGATAAAGAAGTCATTTAAAAAGTTCCCAGTTGGTCGAATCAAGTTACACTGCAGTGGTTGTGAAGATGGAACGTGTGCAGTAGTCATATTTTGAGCTTAAATGAGATTTGGGCAGCTTTGCACCCAAATTAAATTACATAAAAAAAACTATATAACAATATGTATCTCTCACACTATTTCGTTCTCTGTGTGTATATAAAAAGAGAGAAGTCTTGTATCTGTGTGCTCACCTCTTGTGTGGCATTTACTTTGTGCAACTGTCAATTAGCCTCTAACTGACCCCACGATGTGCCTAGTTACAACAGTTAGATCCAATGATCTTAAAGGGACACAGTGTCACCTGAGCAGCACGACAATACATTGCAGCTGATATATACTACAATGCCCAGGGGGCGAAATTCACCTCCTTTGCGCCAGCTGTTAGCGCCTCCGGGGGGCGCTAACGGGGCACAAAGGGCTTATCACCCGGGCGGGGGCGCTAATCGCGCCTGCCGAGAAATTTGGCAGGGCGCTACTGAGGCGCCCCCTTAGCCTCCCCGCGGCAGAAATTCGGCTGCGCCCCCCAAGGCTGCCGCGGGCAATGTCAGCGACAGCCTCGCGGGTCGTGAACCGGGCCGCACACCGCTGGCAGGGCGGTAATTAAAGGGGCGGTCCGGCTGCGCCCTACGCCGCCATTTTATTATTTTGGCCGACCTCCAGGTCAGCCCCTCTTGGCGGTCCTTGGCATGGTCCGTGGCCGCCATCGCGCCGTCTGGCACTGCATCTCGGTGCCGGGCTGCGGCCACGGCACCACGCCATCCTGGTGGGCTTAGTGGAGGCCATCAAACAGCCTGCAGAGTGTGCAGCGGCCCTCCCCTTTAACGGAAGGGAAGGGGCGCTGAAACGCGTCAGCGCTATGCGGGGCGGCCGCGTAGCGTTCTGGCGCTACCGCGCTTTGCGCCCCAGACACTGCCCCGAGAGGAAGTAGAGCACCTGAGATAGCGCTCCGCTTCCTCGCTGGGGCGGTAAGCCCAATTTAGCAGCTGGGACGGTACTCCCGCGCCGGGCGCTAAATGTCTGGCGCTAATTCGGTTACCGCCCCCAAAGGGGGCATAACCGAATTTCACCCCCCCCTGTCTTTACAAAACAATCCCGCAACTTACCATGAACAATGACACAGAAGATTAGCTAATATACTATAGAAAATAATGAACGTCTTGCAATGGGTTTCAGACAATAATTCAATCTGGGTTCAGCTGACGTTCATAAACCACTTGAGCTTCTCTCGTGGTTTACGATGTCACAAAGAACTACTCAATTGAATTACTGCCTCATAACTCAGTGGAAGACATTTGATATCCTGTGTGTAACGGTCACTTCACATTACCAAATTACCATATTAGATTATCCAACATCACAGGATCCTGTTGAAATCCAACTTACTGAACTACACTGGAGATATCGACAAACATTGACATTCCACTAGTTATAGTAGAGATTGAAGTTCAAATAATTATATGATCACTGTCAAACCAGTTTTAATAAAATTACTAAATAACACATGCGTCGCTGATTATCTGATCCTTACAGAACTTCAGTGAATGCATATGCCAAGTCTTTATGGCACAGGTAATAAATTATATTGATCATATGACTCATAAAAGAGCATTATCATTTTTGTTTGCAGGGAGATACTGCCCTTTTAACCCTTAGTATGGGGTCTTATCCATTATCTTATCAGTTTCCCTGATATACCCTGATTGAAAGGATGAGAAGACCACTTGGAACCACATGTTGGCCATAGTTGCTTTGTAACCAAAGTACGAGAATGCAGCCTCTGATTTTCAGTGCTTCTGGTCTTCCTTCCCCTCCCCTTTGAAAGCCAGAGTGTGACTGGTAATTGATCTCATGGAGAATTGAACTGTTTATGTAGGAGTAGTGCCTCTGACAGTGTCTTAGTTGACCCAGGACATTGGTCTCCCCTCTATCCCAATGCTCTTCTGTGGCTCTTCAGAACAATTAGTGACGACAGTGACCATTCTATGGAACCTGCTTCAACAGCTAGAGTATAAAAAAACAAAAGACTTGCATTTATATAGCACCTTTCACAACCTCGGTGTGTCCCAAAGCGCTTTACAGCTGATGAAGTACTTTTTTGAGGTGTAGTCACTGTTGTAATGTAGGAAACGCGGCAGCCAATTTGCTCACAGCAAGCTCCCACAAACAGCAATGTGATAATGACCAGATCATCTATTTTAGAGATGTTGGTTGAGGGATAAATATTGACCAGGCCACCGAGGAGAACTCCCCTGCTCTTCTTCGAATAGTGCCATGGGGTCTTTTACATCCTCCTGAGCCTCGGTTTACTGTGGAGTACTTGGAGTACTGTGTAAAGTTTAAGGTGCCCCATTATAGAAAGGACATTAAAGCCTTAAAGAGCTTACAGCATAGATTCACCCTGATGGCAGGGATGGAAAACAGAGAAGACTAAACGGAGATTTAAAAGAGGATTTTAAAATTATGAAGAGTTTTGACAGAGTTAACAGGGTAAGACTATTTTCCTCTGGCTGAGGAGTCAGTGATGAAGGGTTATCAATGTAAAATTGTCACTGAGAATGAGGAGAGATATTAATATTAGTTTGGGTTGTTGGACATGGAACGCTTTGTCATAGATCGTGACTATGGCAGAGACTATTGCATTTTTAAGGGCAAATTGGATAAATATTGGAAGCGGAGGAAGATACAGGGCTATGAGGACAGAGCAGGGCAGTAGCATTAGTTTTGGATTGCACTGCGAAAAACCAGCATAGGCACAATGGGCTGAGTGGCCTCCTTCTGTGCTGTAAAGGGCTAAGATTGTGTCAGTTCACCTTCGCAATGCAATAATACATGATGTGTTATGTGGTATGACACTCCTTTTCAAACATTATAAAACAGCATTTAATCCACAAGGGATCCTCTATAATATACTAAAGGTCTTACATGTAGCAGTTGTCAAACTTTAAAACGTCCATAGCGTACAGAGAAATCTGTCATGCTTTTCTGATTTGTTCAAATTTCAACAAGGAACCGAACAAAAACTATTTTCCTGTTATCCATGCATTCGAAACAAAACAGATGAACTGCTAGCGCAAATAGAAAGAAAGAAATATGATCTGATAGCCATTGCAGAAACATGGCTGCAGGATGACATAGATTGGGACCTGAATATTGAAGGGTACATGACATTTAGGAAGGACAGGAAGGTGGGAAAAGGTGGAGGGGTAGCTCTGTTAATTAATGATGGTATTAGCACAATAGAGAGGGATGACCTAAGTTCAGGAAACCAGGATGTAGAAGCGGTTTGGGTAGAGATGAGAAATAATAAAGGCAAGAAGTCACTTCTGGGAGTGGTGAACAGGCCCCCTAACAGTAACCACATGGTAGGATGGAGTATAAAGGAAGAAATAATGGGAGCTTGTCAGAAAGGTACGGCAATAATCATGGGGGATTTTAATCTGCATATAGACTGGAAAAATCAGATGGGCAAAGGTAGCATAGATGAGGAGTTCATGGAATGTTTTCGGGATAGTTTCTTACAGCAGCACGTTCAGGAGCCAACCAGAGAGCAGGCTATACTAGACCTGGTATTGTGCAACGAGATAGGATTAATTAATGACCTCATAGTGAAGGCGCCCCTAGGTAGCAGCGATCATAATATGATTGAATTTTACATTCAGTTTGAGGGAGAGAAGAGTGGGTCCAAGACTAGTATTTTAAACTTAAATAAGGGCAATTATGAGGGCATGAAAGCAGAGCTAGCTAAAGTGAACTGGCAAATTAGGTTAAGGGATAGGTCAATAGAGTTGCAGTGGCAGACATTTAATGAGATATTTCAAAATACACAGAATATATACATTCCAATAAGAAAGACAAATTCCAAGGGGAGGACCCACCATCCGTGGTTAACTAAAAAAGTTATAAAGATAGTATTAAACTTAAAGAAAAAGCATATAATTACGCAAAGATGGGTGGCAGGTCAGAAGATTGGACAGAATCTAAAAAACAGCAAAGATTGACTAAAAGATTAATAAGGACAGAAAAATTAGAGTACGAGAGAAAGCTAGCTAGAAATATAAAAACAGATAGTAAGAGTTTCTATAGATATTTAAAAAAGAAAAGTTAACAAAGTGAGTGTTGGTCCTATAAAAAGTGAGTCTGGGGAATTAATAATGGAAAATAAGGAGATGGTAGTTGAATTGAACAGGTATTTTGCATCGGTTTTCACTATAGAGGATACAAGTAACATCCCAGAAATAGCTGTAAATCAGGAAATGGAAGGGAGGGAGGAACTCAAGAAAATTATAATCACCAGGGAAGTGGTACTGAGCAAATTGTTGGAGCTGCGGGCTGACAAGTCCCCGGGTCCTGATGGACTTCATCCTAGGGTCTTAAAAGAAGTAGCTAGTGAGATAGTTGATGCGTTGGTTTTAATTTTCCAAAATTCCCTAGATTCGGAGAAGGTTCCATTAGATTGGAAAATAGTGAATGTAACACCTTTATTCAAAAAGGGAGGGAGACAGAAAGTAGGAAACTACAGGCCAGTTAGCTTAACATCTGTCATAGGGAAGATGTTATAAGCTATTATTAAAGACGTTATAGCAGGGCACTTGGAAAAGTTCAAAGTAATCAGGCAGAGTCAACATGGTTTTGTGCAAGGGAAATCATGTTTAACCAATTTATTGGAGTTCTTTGAGGAAGTAACATGTGCTGTGGATAAAGGGGAACCGGTGGATGTACTGTACTTTGATTTCCAGAAGGCATTTGACAAGGTGCCACATCAAAGGTTATTGCGGAAAAAAGAAGCATATTGTCTAAATGGTGAGAGATTGCAGAGCTCTGAGATGCAGAGGGATCTGGGTGTCCTAGTGCATGATTCGCAAAAGGTTACTATGCAGGTACAGCAAGTAATTAGGAAAGCTAATAGAATGTTATCATTTATTGCGAGGGGAATTGAATACAAAAGTAGGGAGGTTATGCTTCAGTTATACAGGGCATTAGTGAGACCGCATCTGGAGTACTGTGTACAGTATTGGTCTCCTTATTTAAGGAAGGATGTGAATGCATTGGAAGCAGTTCACAGAAGGTTTATTACACTAATACCTGGAATGGGCGGGTTGTCTTATGAGGAAAGGTTGGAATGGCTAGGCTTGTATCCGCTGGAGTTTAGAAGAATAAGAGGTGACTTGATTGAAACATATAAGATCCTGAGGGGTCTGGACAGAGTGGATGTGGAGAGGATGTTTCCTCTTGTGGGAGAATCTAGAACTAGGGCGTCACTGTTTAAAAATAAGGGGTCGCCCATTTAAGACAGAGATGAGGAGAAATTTTTTCTCACAGAGGGTCGTGAGTCTTTGGAACTTTCTTCCTCAGAGGGCGGTGGAAGCAGAGTCTTTGAATATTTTTAAGGCAGAGGTAGATAGATTCTTGGTAAACAAGGGGGTGAAAGGTTATTGGGGGTAGGCGGGAACGTGGAGTAATCGGATCAGCCATGATCTTATTGAATGGTGGAGCAGGCTCGAAGGGCCGAGTGGCCTACTCCTGCTCCTAATTCGTATGTTCGTATGTACGTATGTATCCACCTACTTTGCTATATCGCACTATGTCTCTCATAAACTTATGCCATATCCTATACCTCACCATGAGCAATGCCACAGGAGGCCCACTAGTATAAAAAAATGTTTCTTACAGTGAGTTTAACACAGTAATTTTATCACAGTCTGCTAATATTCATACATCACTTGAATTCAGAAGCACTGTGTTGAAACATTGCCTTGGACCTCCTCTTGGGAAGTCCCCAACTTAACCTCTCGGTCTTTCTCTCCACCTTTAAAAACTTTCACAAAAGCCATTTCTCCAACCAAGCTTTTGATCACCACTTCAAACCTTTAAAGCTTGGCATCCATTTTTCTTTACTCCTATTTGTGAAGGGCTTCAGGAAGCTCCTTCCTTCCCAAGTGGTAGCACTCTCGCCTCTGAGTCAGTAGGTCATGGATTCAAGACCCACTCCAGAGACTTCAGCACATACTCTAGGCAGCCACCCAATGCAGTACTGAGGAAGTGCAACAGTGTCAGAGGTGCCGTCTTTCAGATGAGGTATTATACTGGACCTTGTCTGCCCCCTCAGCTAGATGTAAAATATCCCATGGCACTATTGGAAGAAGAGTATAGGATTTATCTTGGTTTTCTGGTCAATATTTATCCCTCAACCAATATCATTAAAACAGATTATTTTTTTCTTCATTCTCAGGATGTGGGTGTCGCTGGCAATGTCATCATTTATTGTCCCTAGTTGCCTAGAGAAGGTGGTGGTCGACTTGCTTATTGAACCACTGCAGCCTGTCTGGTGAAGCTACACCCACTAAGTTGTACGCTAGGGAGTTCCAAGATTTTGACCACGTGACGATGAAGGAACTGCGATATATGTCCAAGTGAGGATGGTGTGTGATTTGGAGGGGGACTTGGAGGGGAACTTGGAGGTGATGGTGTGCCCTTGTGCTTCTAGATGATGAAATTCGCAGGTTTGGGATGTCCTGCCAAAGAAGCCTTGGTGAGTTGCTGAAGTGCATCTTGTATATAGAACACACTGCAGCCACAGTGCGCCGGAGGTGGAGGGGGTGGATACTTAGGCTAATGGATGAGGTGCCGATAAGGTGGACTGCTTTGCCCTGGATGTTGTCGAGCTGCTTGAGTGTTGTTGTAGTTGCACCCATCCAGGCAACTAGAGAGTATTCCATCACACTCCTGACTTGTGCCTTGTAGGTGATGGAGAAGCTTTGGGGAGTCAGAAGGTGAGATAGTCGCCACAGAATACCCAGCCTCTGACTTGCTCCAGTAGCCATGGCATTTATTTTGCTGGTCCATTTGAGTTTCTGGTCAATGGTGACCACCCAAGATACTAATGATGGGGGACTTGGCTATGGTAATGCCATTGAATGTGGTTAGGCTCTCTCTTGTTGGAGATGGTCATTGTCTGAAACTATTGATTACACTTCAAAGGTACTTCATTGGCTGTGAAGCGCTTTGGGACATCCTGAGGTTGTGAAAGCTGTTTTATAAACGCAAATTATTTCTTTCGAAAGCCACTATATAAATGCAAGTTGTTGTAACTCACTGCCAGACAGTTGTGGTCCTGTATGTAATGATCTCTGTTCAAATCTAGCTAGTTGGCCTGCACTAGGATGGAGATTAGGAAAATGCCACCCAGGGGAACAAACACGTCGCCTTCTCTCGTATGGAATGCTCCGACACCATCAGTCATTGTGTCTTTTGTTTGAATCTGGACTATATTGCCTGTAAGATATACAGCAAATTGGGTAATTTTCACGAGGATAAGCTTAATGACAAATTCATGCTTGGCCACCTTTGATTCCCGCTGTTGTGCTACCTTGAAACATTCATGTTGGTTTAATTTTCACAACAAAGGAGTAAATGGAAAATCTGTGAAAATAAAGCACAAGCAAAATAACCTCACCCCCAGGGATTTAGATTTTCCCTCAAAGTTATATTAGATGAAATCCGAATAAGTCAGTGTCAATGTTCCCTCTAAGCCACGCAATAACGGGGAAAGGGCCCGTGCAGGACGCTCACCGACTTCTCCATTGCAAATACCGCGCACGCGCGGAAATTTAAAGGGACCACGCACTAAAAGAAACAGTCCGCGCAGAACAAAGCGCAGTTTACAGGGAACATTGGTCAGGGCAGTGTTGTAGTGGACCTCTCCTCAGCTTCCCTAGGCTGGCGAGGGAGTATAAAAGCAGCCAGGGTTCCAGTTCCTCGCTGCTGGCCAGTAACTCCTGCCAGAAGTGTGTTCCTGAGAACATGACCACTTTCAAAAGGAGGGAGAAAATAACAGCATTTAATGTTTCAATATTTCATCTGCTTTTTTAAAATCTACAGTTTCAATAAATATACATGCGCATTCAATAAGATCATGGCTGATCTTCGACCTCAACTCCACTTTCCCGCCTAATCTCCATATCCCTTGATTCCCCTAGAGTCCAACAAACTATCTATCTCAGCCTTGAATATGCTCAATGACTCAGCATTCACAGCTCTCTGGGGCAGAGAATTCCAAAGATTCACAACACTCTGAGTGAAGAAATTCCTCCTCATCTCAGACTAAATGTCCAACCCCTTATCCTGAGACTATGCCCCCTAGTTCTAGACTCTCCAGCCAGTGGAAACGACCTCTCAGCATCTACCCTGTCAATCCTCTGGCTCGTGCTTCTCTTCTTTTGAGCTTCAAAGTGCACCAAGCTGTTGATTTTTTCTCCCCTAACTAATACTGCCAGAGGTCTCTGTGATAGTCACTAATAAACATCAACCACTCTCAATGTTATTATGACTTGAAATGGTGTGGTATGGCGATATTTCATATCGAGTATAAACTGAATAGCTGCTATTAATTCTCCAATATTTTATATATGGAACAAGAAATATTTTTGTTACTGCCCCTGATGTTGCCACTTAAGAGTTGTGATGTAAGCCTTCACAGGACAGCTGCATCTTGTGGATAGTGAGAGAAGAATTCATCATTCTCACCCTTTCTATATATTGGCCCAGAAATTGATCCCGCGACGCGAGAGTACGCACTGCGTACTCTCGCGTATTCCCTCTGCAATTGCCGGTTTTCTGCATGCCCTGCGCATGCGCTGAAAACCGGCAATTGCTCTTTTGAAAAGGGGGCGGTTCCTCGGTGCATCGCGTGCGCGCTACAGGCTGCGCGCACGCTGTGCACTTCATGCTTTGGACGCGCAGGTAAGTACTGAAGATTTTAGAAATGTAAAAAGGAGGAGTAAGACCCACTTTTAACAAGGTAAGTAGTGAATTAAGTATTTTTTTGAATTTTTTTTTACAGGTATATCTTTTTTAGAGACTTTAAAGACAGGTAAGTTTATTTTTTATAACTTTTTAAAAGATTTTAAATTTTTTCAAAAATTTAATTTTTAAATTAAAATGGTTAATTTATTTAACTATACTTATTTTATTAATGTGATGGTTTTTTTTTTAATTTAATTGAGGTTTAGCTGTTATTTTGGGGGGTGTAAGATTCATAGCTTTCACAGCCGTGCTGTGAAACTTATGAATGGAAGATGGTGTGCTGCCATTGGCTCTAACTGAGTCACGTGATCCCACAGCTCGCACGAATTCACTACGCCGGTGGGATACGCAAGCACTGCCCGGCTGATGTCTGGAACATCAAGTTCGTGCGAGCTGGATCTGAAAAAGCACAAGCGAGGTGAGAGATCGCGGGGAAGGCTTACCCCCGCGGGAACAGAGCGAGATCAATTTCTGGGCCATTATATTTACCAGTCAATATCCTGTGGCATTGCACAAGATGATACAAGACCACGGGTAATCTTCACGTGAAGCATGTGTAGAGACAAGGGGTGTGCAGATGTAATTCAATCTTCATTTTAAAGTCATACATTCTGTCCTGGTTTTTCTGTACTTCCATTATAAATTCCTATGTCCATATTTGTAATGGAACCTGCCTGTGCGAACTTGTCACACTGTAATTACACCCTCCCACCATTGGTAGCAATGCAGGACTCCCACTGAAACCACTGTCCCCTTGCCTCCTTCCACAGTGGAACTTTGACAAATGCCTTTTGGAAACCTAAATACACGACACTTTACCACAGTCCACTGGGTTGTCATTTCTTCCAATTGCCTTGTACTGAAGTGTTGATGAACATCCTCCTCTAATCCATTTGCTTTATTTTGGGAGAGAAGACTGAGGGAGGCCTGCCTCAGCTCATCTGCTGCTGAAGCCCTCATTCATGCCTTTATAACCTCTAAACTCGACTATTGCAATGCTCTCCTGGCCGGCCTCCCACCTTGCACCCTCCGTAAAATTGAGCTCATCCACAAACTCTTCCCGTATCCTAAATCGCAGCAAGTCCCGCTCACCCATCACCCCTGTGCTCACTGACCTACATTGGCTCCCGGCCCGGTAAAGCCTCCATTTTAAAATTTTCATCCTTGTTTTCAAATCCCTCCATGGCCTCGCCCCTCCCTATCTCTGTAATCTCCTCCAGCCCGACAAGATCTCTGCGCTCCTCCAATTCTGGCCTCTTGCGCTTCCCCAATTTTCATCGCTCCACCATTGGCGACTGCGCCTTCAGTTGCCGAGGCCCTAAGCTCTGGAATTCCTTCTCTAAACCTCCGCCTCACTACCTCTCTCTTTGCTCCTTTAAGACGCTCATTAAAACCTACCTCTTTGACCAAGCTTTGGTCAACTGTCCTAATATCTCCATACGTGGCTCAGTGTCAAATTTTGTTTGATAACGCGCCTGTGAAGCACCTTGGGACATTTTACTACGTTAAAGGCGCTATATAAGTGCAAGTTGTTGTTGTTGTTTTAAGGAATTCCACTGTTTTCAAATGCTGGTAAAGGAAAAGAGGACAAAGAGCACTTGGAGTTTACAGGAGCAAGAGAGAAAAGATCACAATAGTCTCAATAAAATAAAGAGGAACAAGATAGGTTATGATGGAGAGGAGAAGGTTGGGGATTCTGCAGTAGCCTAGTTGGTGCTCCTCTCTTTTTGTGATGAGCCTTCATTTCAACACAGTGAGAATGTAATAAGAAGGTAGTGAATATTATAACGCATAATAAGTAATAACTAATCCTTCACCATGACGGTCATTACACCTCAACCACTTGGAGCATCCTGGATATTGACGCCTTCCATGGTACCCACCAACAGCAAAATAAAAACAAAAACAGAACAAAAAATGCAGTCGTTATAATAATATTTTTTGTATCTTTAGTTCTTTCTGATCAGTTAGGTGTCTGTGGTGTTCGCGTTTGTTCTTGCTTTCCAAGTGAACGTTTTTATTCCCTTGAGTTTAGAATGTTGAGGGGTGAGCTAATTGAGGTATTTAAAATGATAAAGGAATTCAACAGGGTAGATACAGAGAAACGATTTCCTTTGGTGGTTGCGTCCAGAACAAAAGGGTGCAATCTTAAAATTAGAGCTAGGCCAGCGGTTCCCAACCTCTTCCTTTATGCGGACCACTACATCGTCATCAAAAGCTTTTGTGGACCACTAGCCATTTAAAACATTTTTAACATCGCCTATGGCTGCCTATTATATAAACATAATTTTTTTTTTCACGGACCACCTGCAGTACCCTCGCGGACCACTGGTGGTCCGCGGACCACAGGTTGGGAACCGCTGAGCTGGACCATTTAGGAGTGAAATCAGGAAGCACTTTTTCACACAAAGGCTAGTGAAAATCTGGAACTCTCCCCCCCCCAAAAGGCTGTGGATGCTGAGCCAATTGAAATGTTCAAGACTGAGATCAATGGACTTTTATTAGGTAAGGGTGTCAAGGGATATGGAGCAAAGGTGGGTAAATAGTTTTGGGGCACAGGTCAGCCGTAATCTAATTCAACGCTGGAGCAGACTCGAGGAGCTGAATGGCCTACTCCTGTTCCTATGTAACTCTCTCTTTTGATGATTTTTTCTTGCCTTTCTCACGCATTTATGTGTCAGCTGTGGCTCAGTGGGTAGCACCCTCACCTCTGAGTCAGAAGGTTGTGGGTTGAAGTTCCACTCCAGAGACTTGAACACAAAAATCTAGGTTGACATTCCCAGTGCTGAGGGAGTGCTGCACTGTGGGAGGTGCCATCTTTCAGATGAGACGTTAAACCGAGGCCCCGTCTGCGCTCTCAGGTGGACATAAAAGATCCCATGGCACTTTATTGAAAAAGAGCAGGGGAGTTATCCCCCGTGTCCTGGCCAATATTTATCTTTCAACAAGCATCACAAAAACAGATTATCTGATCATTATCACGTTGCTGTTTGTAGGAGCTTGCTGTGTGCAAATTGGCTGCCGCGTTTCCTGCATTGACTACACTTCAAAAGTACTTCATTGGCTGTAAAGTGCTTTGGGACGTTGTGAGGTCATGAAAGGCACTATATAAATGCAAGTCTTTCTTTCATCGAATCATAGAATGTTTACAGCACAGAAGGAGGCCATTCAGCCCATCGAGCCTATGCCGGCTCTCTGCAAGAGCACTTCAGCTAGTCCCACTCCCTCACCCTTTCCCTGTAGCCCTGCAATTTTTTTTCCTTCAGGTACTTATCCAATTCCCTTTTGAAAGCCATGATTGAGTCTGCCTCCACCACCCTTTCAGGCAGTGCATTCCAGATCCTAACCACTCGCTGCGTAAAAAGGTTTTTCCTCATGTCACCTTTGGTTCTTTTGCCAATCACCTTGAATCTGTGTCCTCTGGTTCTTGATCCTTCTGCCAATGGGAACAGTTTCTCTCTATCCACACTGTCTAGACCCCTCATGATTTTGAATACCTCTATCAAATCTCCTCAACCTTCTTTGCTCTAAGGAGAACAACCCCAGCTTAGAAACATAGAAACATAGAAACTAGGAGCAGGAGTAGGCCATTCGGCCCATCGAGCCTGCTCCACCATTCAATACGATCATGGCTGATCATCCAAATCCAGTACCCTGTCCCTGCTTTCCCACACAGAATCCCCATCGAGCCTGCACTGACACATATCCCACGTATTTAATTCCCCCTAACATATCCCATCCTATCCCCTTAACCCCACATATTTAATCCCCTCCTAACACTAAGGGTCAATTTTTATCATAGCCAAATCAACCTAACCTGCACATTTTTGGACTGTGGGAGGAAACCGGAGCACCCGGAGGAAACCCATGCAGACACGGGGAGAATGTGCAAACTCCACACAGACAGTCACCCGAGGTCAGAATCGAACCCGGGTCCTTGGCGCTGTGAGCTTCTCCAGTCTATTCACGTAACTGAAGTCCCTCATCCCTGGAATCATTCTCGTAAATCTTTCCTGCACCCTCTCTAAGGCCTGCATATCCTTCCTAAAGTGCAGTGCCCAGAATTGGACACAATACTCCAGTTGAGGCCAAACCAGTGTTTAATAAAGGTTCATCATAACTTCCTTGCTTTTGTACTCTATGGGCTGGATTTTGAATGACCCATGGAGTCGGGTTTGGAGGCGTGTGGGGGGTTAAATTTGCGGGGTCAGGGGTCCCGACCCCATCCCGACTCCATCCCGCCTCCACGCAATTTTGACAAAATCAGTCGCGGTGTTCCCGACTCCGTCCCGCCTCCAAGAGGCGGGAGAGGCCATTAAAGCCCTTAACAAGCCCTAAATTGGCTCTGTAATGCCATTTTGAAACGTTTTAGCTAGTTTAACCCTTTCTGACGTGAAGTACGCCTGGTGTGAAACATTCCAGTGAAACCCGGCGGGAGCACAAGTGGATAGCTGACTATGAGCTGCAGGTCCACTATTACAACGGAGATGTGATGAAGGTAGTAGTAGTAGTATTAGGTCTGAAAGTCGCCTCTGATGCTGCTGCACTGAATGTGTTCAGAGACTGCCTGGCCTTTGCTGTGAGAGGACTTGGATGGAAAAAAAATCTCTCTCTCTCTCTCTCTCATATCAATTTTGCCTCCAGGTCCACTCACAGCAAAAGCCAGGTCCTCTCTCACCAACAGGCAGGCAGTCTCTGAGACCAGTCAGACAGTCTCTGACCTGCAATGCAGCAGGAATGATGACATCATCAGAGGCGACTTTCAGACTGAAACCACTAATTAGTTCATGGGTTCCCACATGCTGGAACTCAATTGCCCAATTAAGTGAAAATTGCATAATTCATCCACATTAATCTGGAGTCGGGGGGGGAACACGAAATGCGGATGACACGACCCCAACCCAACCCCAATACAAAATCCAGCCCAAGGCCTCTATTTATGAAGCCCAGGATCCCGTATGCTTTTTTAACCGCTGCCTCAACCTGCCCTGCCACCTTCAATGATTTGTGCACATATACCCCCAGGTCTCTCTGTTCATGCACCCCCTTTAAGATTGTACCCTTTAGTTTATATTGCCTCTCCTCGTTCTTCCTACCAAAATGTATCACTTCGCACTTTTCTGCGTTAAATTTCATCTGCCATGTGTCCACCCATTTCACCAGCCTGTCTATGTCTTCTTGAAGTCTATCACTATTCTCCTCACTATTCACTATACTTTCAAGTTTTGTGTCATCTACAGATTTTGAAATTGTGCCCTGTATTCCCAAGTCCAAGTCATTAATATATATCAAGAAAAGCAGTGGTCCTTTTACCGATCCCTGGGGAACACCACTGTATACCTTCCTCCAGTCCGAAAAACAACCGTTCACCACTACTCTCTGTTTCCTGTCACTTCGCCAATTTCGTATCCATGCTGCCACTGTCCCTTTTATTCCATGGGCTTCAGCTTTGCTGGCAAGCCTAATATGTGGCACTTTATTAAACGCCTTTTGGAAGTCCATATATACCACGTCAATCGCATTGCCCTCATCAACCCTCTCTGTTACCTCATCAAAAAACTCAATCAAGTTAGTTAAACACGATTTGCCTTTAACAAATCTATGCTGGCTTTCCTTAATTAATCCACACTTGTCTAAGTAACTGTTAACTTTGTCCCTGATTATCATTTCCAAAACCTTTCCCACTACCGAGGTTAAACTGACTGACCTGTAGTTGCTGGGTTTATCTTTACACCCTTTTCTGAACAAGGGTGTAACATTTGCAATTCTCCAGTCCTCTGGCACCACCCCCGTTTCTAAGGAGGATTGGAAGATTATGACAAGTACCTCTGCGATTTCCTCCTTAACCTCCCTCAGCATCCTAGGATGCATCCCATCCGGTCCTGGTGACTTATCAACTTTAAGTTCAGACAGCCTTTCTCATACCTCCTCTTTATAAATTCTTATCTCATCCAGTATCTCCACTACCTCCTCTTTCACTATGACGTTTCTGACCTGCTTTATTCACTTGTGCTGAGTTTAATTCTGTTTGGTTTTATTTGACATTTTTTTCTATGCATCTTTCACTTTATATATAACCCCCTCCCCCTCACCTTTCCACTCCCTCCAGGTCTTTGCCTCTGCTCTTCTTTTGCTGTATCAATCTTGAATAAATGTAGTAACAACAGAAAACGCTGGAAAAACTCAGCAGGTCAGGCAACATCCGTGGAGAGAGAAACAGAGTTAACGTTTCAGGTCAAAGACCCTTCGTCAGAACTGAGAAAAAAGCAGGAAATGAAACAGATGAAAAAGCAAGTGGGAGGCTGGGGGAAGGAATAAAAGAACAAAAGGGGAGGTCTGTGAGAAGTAGAGACATTAAAAGATTCCTTTTATTCCTTCCCCCAGCCTCCCACTTGCTTTTTCATCTGATTAATTTCCTGCTTTTTTCTCAGTTCTGACGAAGGGTCTTCGACCTGAAACGTTAACTCTGTTTCTCTCTCCACGGATGTTGCCTGGCCTGCTGAGTTTTTCCAGCGTTTTCTGTTGTTATTTCAGTTTTCCAGCATCCGCAGTATTTTGCTATTGAATAAATGTAGCTCTGGTTGCTCCCGTATGAGAGACAGCTCGGGGACAGTGTTAGGCCAGTTTTCGACCTGTTAAAGAGGCTGAGATGGCCTCCCCTCCTCATGAGCATTTGTTTACACTGTCTCTTCTGGACACAGTTGTCCTGGTTCAATTTCGAGACCAGCATATTGGGGGGAGGAGGTTGGGGGAGGAACTGGAGTGGATGCAAGGGCGAAGGAAGAAAATCTGGCCAAGCTAGAGTTAAAACTTGCACACGTTTTTGGTGGGAGGTTGGAGGTGGGATCACCAAAAAAAAACAGCCGTGTAGTCACCTTATTTATGTGATCTGAAGCCCTTGATGAGATAACAGGCTTGTAATCTATCTCTCTGGGGTACCCATTATCTTTTTTTTAATATAACACTCTTGTCAATACTGAATTTTGCATCCAACCTTTACACCGTCTGTTTTTATTCTCCCAAGATCGTAGCACTGCGCAAAAATGCTAAAGATAAAAATACTAATCGCCACTTCCCCCCCTCACCCACCCCCAATCCCCTTTGAAAAAGCAGAATTGGAGGAAGATATCAAATGAATATCGATGACATTTGCACAGAAATTAACAGAAAAATTAACATAATTCTTTGCCGGGAGGGGAGGGGAGGGAAATTAAAAAATATATAGTACATTCCAGTTGGAGGCTTTTAAATATATATATATAATTTTTTTTTTTTAAAACATTTTTTTTGGCAAATGATTAAAAATGGCCCTGGGTCGCTGCCCCACTTCCGCATCACGTGGCTCTCATTCATCACGTCGCCCAATGGGGGTGCCGATCCGACGTTCCATTCCTCCTCGCTCAATTTGTTACAGTGTCGTTCTGCTGTTGCATTCGGCAACATTTTGTATCCCAGCAGAGCAGAAAGAAGGGGGATAAGAAAACAACAACAGCGCAGCAAAAGGCAATTCTCTCCGCCCTCCCAAAAAAAAACACTGGGAAGAAGGAAAGAAAAAGAAGAAGGAAGGAACAAAGAAGGGAAAGAAGAGAGAGCAAAAAAAAAGGGATACGCACTGAGCAATGCACCGAGATGTTTCGGTGCTAAACACAGCGGCTCCCATCAGCGTCGCCTTTTGAAAAGCCGAAGGTGTACAATGTGTCGCGACTGCATTATGAAAGATAAAAAATAAGCCCCCCCCCCCAACGCGGTTTGAACACAGGCACACAAGAACGAAGAAAACGTGCGGGAAGTGTCGGCGGAAGCAGCTCATCTGGCTTTGTTTTACCCTCCGGACTGAACGTACATACGCAGGAATTTTTTTTTTCCTCTTGTTGTTGGATTTCAAGGGAGGGTGTTTTGATTTTTTTTGGGGGAAAAAAAATTGGGGGAGATCTACGTTTCCCAGAGGGAAAAAAGAAGGGGGCGATGTATCCGCAAGCCAGGCAGTCGGTAAGTGACTTGCGGTCGGAGCGCACGCTTCAATTTCAGTTAGTTAATTTCACTTTTCCCCCCCCCCCCTCTTCCTCTCGAACCGAAAATGCTGAAGTGAAACTGACCCGGCTCTATTTTCCTTATGGACTATCCCTCGCTGTCGTTGACTAAGCTTTTAAAGCTGTACCGATCAGCCCCTCGTTATTTTTTTAAAGTCTTGACATTCATTCACTTTTTTAACCGAACGCGAACTTAATCAGAAAAGGCCTTTTTTTTTTGTACTTTGAATGCTCTGATTTCTTTTTTTTAAATGTTCTGCATCATTTATCTGCAAGATCCCATTTAAAAAGGAAATGTGCACTCCTTTCCTTTTAAGATTTGTAATAACGCCCTGTTTAGATCTGTTGTCGACATTGACATCTTTTGTTTCTGATTGCTATTGTTTAAATCCGCTTGTTTCACACTTCATCTCGAATGTGGGCCCCACCAGCTTACTGAATTAACCGTTGTGCTGGCATACTTGAAACAAGGTACATTGAGAAAATTATGTTTGCAAACAAATAGCCCATTTGGGGAAATCAAAGATGGAGGTGGGACTGTGTACCCACCACAATTGTCAGGTTTTTTTGGTATGCAGAAGTTTTTAGGGTCACATTAGGATCCCCAGGGTAACCATACGAGAGTTGCCTCCTCCCTCATGTATGACCTTTAACCTATATTTAGATTAGCACATCCACAGTTTCCATTTTGTGTGTGCAGCATTTTACAGATTTAAATTATAAATCTTCAGCAAACGCTGGCCAAACCCAAACTTTCTATTTACCCGAGTCCAGTGGATCCTAAAGGTTTCTTATAAAGCCTGAGTTGTCTGAAGGGGGTGAAATATAGTGCGCTGATTTCTGTATCTTCACCTTATCCTTTCCTTTCTCCAGTGTTCACAAGTGGTGGAAGTGTGAAGGAATGGGTGGGCGAGCAATGAGAAGATAACTTATTGTGTGGACACAATACCTTCGTAGACCTTTTTGTTTATCCATCCAATTTTATTTCCTTCTCATTTTCTCTCCACCTCCTTGGAGGTGCTGCCCCAAGCTGGGGGATGATCCTACAGATGATGGTCTGTGTCTAGTACCTTGCCTACAGGTCCCTTCTCCACATGAGCCTAGACAGTGAATATGTGCAGGTTATTTGACTGCGGTTGGGGCAATCCTATCTTTGCCCAACCTGTGCACTTTCTAGCCAGAGATGCTGGGTAAAATGGAGCTGATATTTCTCCTGTCTAGCACAGGGGCACCACGGCCAGTTGTAGCACCCCAAGTAGATAAATCAGCGCAGAGTGGGTATTGAACCTGGCACCACCCTGCTTGGAATGGTCTAGTTCCACACTGGGCAGCAAATTTACCTGCAAAGCTACCAGAGGGGGGGGGGGGGGCTCCTTTCATTGTATTTTTGGAAAAGCAGATGGTTGTTCCCTTTGCCAAGGCTGTGGTGGTGCTGCTCGTCTGCAGTCTCCTTTGATCACAACTGGCCGTGGTGTCCCTGTGCTAGACAGGAGAAACTTCAGCCAAAGTTCCAGTTGGGTGGAACTATCTGGGCTGTGGAATTCTTCATAATCCTTGCGACTCACTAATCGGCCACCAGGAGGTGCAATTTGAGCCGGGTGTGGTCTGACCAGTGTTTCTCCCTCCTGCCACCAATGGAGATGATGCCCTTCCATGGGGTACTTTGAGCAGCTTGATCGGCAGATGATAAAATACTTCTTGAAAACCTTCCCCCATCTCTCCTGCAGATACTGCCACGTGCTGGGGTGCAGTTCCACGGGTGGCAGCTATCTCCTAGCTGCTCTCCCAAGTGACTATTCTTCACACTAGGTGGGTGCCTTGCTGGTGAACTCCAGCAGGCTGCTCATCTGGGGCTGGAGGACTCGGCAAAAGTCAGATCCATCCACATCCCGTATCGACATGTGCGACCTTTTCAGTGGGAGTCATCAGGGATGGGAACCTTGGCTTTTTTTTTTGCTGTTGTTCCTTCTTTGGGAAAAGAGGCGCTGAGTTTATTGGTAGTGCTGTGGTTAAGGCCAGCTGACTCCTCCCAGACCAGGGAGGGAACCTGCAACCGTCCTGGTTTGTATGGCTCAATTCCCCATTCGGCAGTGAGTGCACTTAGCAACTTCAGAACATTCTGTTTAACCCCTTCCCTTCCCCTCCGATCAGCTGAGCTGAATTTTTGACCACTTGCTGGGAAGTCCCATGCTCAACAATTTGAGAAACCAAGGCACATGTTTTGTGGATGTACACTTAAATGAATTGTTGCCTGTTCTTCAGGGGGGAGAAAACATCCTTTCACTCTGGGTTTTTTTTCCCCTGGCCAGTAGTTAGCTCCTTGCTGCTCCGCTGTTCCATGGGTGTGAGGTTCAAGTGGAATCATGACCGTGTGTGTCAGCAGCCTATTCAACTGTGGATGATGCAGTCTATCCTGATCCTAACGTCGACCAGTGTGATGCATGCATGGGTCATTTAAGTGCAATCAGGAGTGGGATCCCTGGCTAATTCCCCTCGTCCAGGGGCACTGAGGCCAATTATAGCACCCTTATTCCCATCCTGCCTGAGATCAGATAACTCGACACAGACTGGGAATCAAACCTGTAATTTTCCAGATGAGATACGGAAGGAGTTTACCAGGGCAATTAAAAGCGGCATGACTACAAGCATGCCATGTATACTGGCAACATCTGTTGCGTGACCTCTGATAATCCAACCAGCTATGCTTTTGGAACCACTTTCACATCCCTTCACCCACCCCCCTCCCAACTTTAAATCTTCACAATGATGTTATGCTATAATACAAAATGAATTTGCAGTTCTATCACGCAACACAGTCACATGTAAATGGTGCAGAATTATACTCTTCGACCAGTTTTGGATTTATAAAGTCTCACTGCAGAGCTGGTCCAAGCTGGGTGGCAGATTTGCGTCAGGCTGGGACATAAGTGGTTTGCGTTCATTTTGTGCCACTCTCTGCGTGGGAAGGAAAATTCTGCATGTGCGTCAAGCTGGTAGTTTAAAGATGTAATGAGCTAGAGTGACTGGAATTTTCTCCCGATCAATAGGTAGGTTTCTTTAACGGCTGTTAACCTTTCTCTTCACTGCACCATTCATTGTGAAGCAATGCAAGTTCTTGAAGCAGAGATTGAGATCTTGTATGGGGAGGGGAGGGAGGGGAGGGGAGGGGGGATAGTGTGCTTGTCCTTTTGACCTTCGACCCCACCCCAGGGTCCTGGCTCTGCAGACATCCAACTGTGTGAGTCCACAAATCATGTGAAGACTTGAATTCGAGAAAGATTTGTGTGTTTTTGAAAACGGGCACATTTTTTATTTTAAGCCAACTCTTTTCAGCTCCGGGGGGGGAAATAAATAAAATTATGGGATGGGTTTAATCTGTGATTGTTAAGTTAATTGATGTCGGTTGTAGGAGAGCTGCGATTATCCTTCAGTGCTCCCAAGTCCAGGGAGAGGAGGGGGAAAAGCAAATCGGCCAGGGATTGCACATCTTTAGATAGTAACTCCTGCGGGAACATGCACTCATAGACGTTGGGTGAGGGTGCAGTGGAGTTCAGCTGGAATGCTGTCCATGGTGGAATAGCCTGCTGACATTCACTGTCTAGGCTCACACGAGAGGTGCCTCTTCGGTGACGCAACCTGTGTGGTGGCAGTACCGCAGCGTGAGTCACTGCTGCCAGAGGGAAAGGAGAACATTCTTGGGGGTTCAAGGCACAAAATGAGACGGTCAGCTTTGTTTCATGCAGAAGTGAGTGCCACTTTTCCTGCAATCTTTGAGAGTGGCTCATTGTATTCGAGCCTAATTATTGCTCGTATTCTACAGAATAAAACAAGTTTCCCCCTTTTTAAAAAAAAAAATCAATGTGTGACCACCATTCAGCTTTTAAAGTGTCCCCGGATGGTTTATGGTAGAAGCACTAATTTAGCTATTCGACCATGAATGTCCTGCAGAACCTCAATTGCAACGCTTGTCTACAAGTGGGAGCATTTGGACTTCTCCAGTGCAGCAGCCATTTCCAGTTTGGTTTGGATCAGATCAGAGACTGTCCAGCTGCCTTATTCCCATGTTGGGCAGGGGAAGACGTGACTAGCTGGCCATCGCATCCATTGTCACACCTGACCGTGGAACATCGTGGAGAAGCGCATAGATTGGTGAAATTGTAGTGCTGTATCTTGAAAGAACTTGCATTTTAATTTTCAGCCCCATCCTAAAATACCTATATTTAAAAAAAAAAAATAGCCTGAGTGTGTGTGCATGCATTTTGTAATCCCCCGCCCCGCCCCCACCTGCTCCTTTTATTTTTAGTGCAAATGTTTCACTCCAGTTGTGAGAGTTCAATGCTGGGGAATGGAAAAGTTAATATTTTTGAGTACCCGGTGTTGGCATCAGGCACTCCTGGGTTAAATATAGTGCTGTTACATAGAGAGTGAAGCTTATTCTACTTTGGATTAACAATGTGCCTCAGCTCCAGTCTCCGAGGAGAGTCCCCCGACTCCACGTGGGCCTTATGAGATTGGTTATTTAGTGCCAAATAATGGGCGATATTTTTAAAAATTAAAAATGAAGGAGTGCTGATGCTTTGCGGTCAGTCTTTAGTGTGTTTCGAATGGGTTTGATCTCTGCTACCGCTCTGTGTCCCGCTCTAGTTCCGATTGTGCTACAGTTTCATTCCATTGTGATTTTTGGCATGGGTTAAACGTCCATAAAATGTAACCTTTAAATCTTGCTGGGCTCTGCAATCCAGCGTGGTTCTGATGCAGCTTCCTCACTCGAGGCCTAGGTCTCCCTGTCAGCCGGTCTACGCAGTGTAAAGGTGGGCTTGGTGACAGCCTGTTCAGTGCTCTGAAATCCAGCCTCGACTCACTTCCAGGCAACACATCACGGGCTTGCACAGAACTTGGTTCCCTCGTGTACCAACAAAGTATCAATAAAATGCTGCAGGTTGCGTTTCGTTGGACTTGGAGGATGTTTCCCCTGGCTGGGGAGTCTAGAACTAGAGATTGCAGTCGCAGACTAAGTGGTCGGCCATTTAGGACTGAGATGAAGAGAAATTTCTTCACTCAGGAAAGGGTTGTGAATCTTTGGAATTCTCTACCCCAGAGGGCTGTGGTTACTTAGTTGTTGAGTTTATCAAGACAGAGATCGGATCGATTTTTGGATACTAAGGGAATCGAGGAATATGGGGATAGTGTGGGAAGGTGGAGTTGAAGTAGAGGTAGATCATCAGCCATGATCTTATTGACTGGTGGAGCAGGGCCAAATGATCTACTCCTGCTCCTTATTATTACATTCTTATGATCGCACACTGCCATACAGACCAGGAAAGTCCCAGTTTGAATTCCAGTCTGTACTGAGATAGCTGATCTCGGCTGTGGTCGTGGCAGGGACATTACAGCTAACCATCTATGGCCCTTGGCTGGCGAGGCCAAAATACTCGAGGCTCCTACTTTTGATCGATATTCAATGACTCTCGCTGGAAAGTGCAAGTGTGTGGCTTGAGCTTGGCTGTAATATCTTCCATGTTAGAATAGACTCCTTATGCTTATGAGTGAAGAATAGTCACTTGGGCAAGTCACCAGACGGTAACCAGGTGCATGTGGAATTGTATGCCAGCACGGAGTCCCTCCCATCAGGATATGAGAAAGTTTGAGCTGGAAGAAACGGGACAGATATTAAACCTGAAGTAGGGGTGGGTGGAGTGCCAACAATTTACTAGATAAGCTTCCTGTTTGCAATATATGTATTTGCGTAGTCTGTGTAGACCTTACTAGATAAGAACACTGTCATTCTATCGCTGTACGCCCCCAGTCAGCCCAAAAGTGGTAGGGCAGTTCGGTCTATAGACGTCTCCGCAATTGCCGTTAGTGCTGCTATGTTATTGGCAGACTGCTTGGCCTGATTGTCCCTGCCGGATTATTTGTCCTGCTTGAGAACTGGCAAGGTGTACCTGTTGAGGCCAGTTTATCTTTGGCTGGGATTTAAAGGCTGACCGACAACATGGCCATCTAGACCCTTCGCTGCGAGAGCTATTGGGCCACTGTGATTGTTTGTGAAGTATTCAGCCATTGTTTTTAATTACAATTCAGACATCCAAAAGGTGCTTTTGTTGATATTGCCATTTGATCAATGTCTTGCCAAAATATTCGAAGAACATTCTGTAGATGAGAGTTGGGTTGTTTTGTGGCAATTTTTTCTTTCCTTTGGCATAAATGAGGTTAGGGTGACTCTTTTTTCCCAACCTAAATTTTGTGAATTGCCCAAAATGTAATGCTTGTGTTCAAAAGGTGATCTCTCGGTGCTTTACACGCCAGCTTGGCAAATCCTGGCAGTGGTAAATCTCTGGATTCCCGAAGCTGGGAAGTGATTCCTCTTTGATTACCTTGACTGCACTGAAGGGTCAGATCTACAGAGAAAATTACGCGAGAGAATTTATTGCAGCTCCTGTCTCCATTTACTGAAAAAGCCGTACGCGGGGCCTGAATGCAACCAGGGCCGAGATGGAGCAGTACTTGCATAGTCACTCAAACAAAGTTGTGTATATGGTGGAGCGTTTTACTGGGTCAGTGATTCTTTTAGTGCGGTTGTGAGTGAATGTCGAGGCCTATACCTGCCTTCATATATTTTTTAAATCTTTTGCTCCCTGTTTATTTTCTTCCCTACTTCTGGAGGTGTTGACTCTACTGGGGTACAGTTCCTCGAATGTCTTGTGACCAATCTCCATGTGCGAGACCATGAGTGCTGCCAGGTTATTTGACAATTGTTGGGCGGGTGAGGGGTAGGATTTCGACCAAAGCCTGACCTGTTCTCATCCAGTGACACCCCCCTGCAGTTTTCAGCGAGCTTCAATAGATAGCAGTTGAGAGCAGAAGCTCTTGGTGTATTTCTTCTCCTCCTTAACCCAGGGGCCACGGAGACCCAACTCTGGTGGTTCCTATTGCCCTCCCACTGCCATCTTGGCTGAGATCAGCTAACTCAACCCAGACTGGGATTCCAACCCGAGACCTTCTGATCCGTTATCAACTCCGCGTTGTGTTTACCACCGGAGCCACAATCGAAAGCTCTTCATGTTTACTGTTGTACTTTTGCTGGTTTTTCCTCCACTTGGTTCAGGAGCATTGGCTCTGGCGTCCAACAATTAAAGTGGTGTCGGAAGAATCGCAGTGACTGTTAATTGCAGTAGCGACGGAGTGGGTCATAAATAGAAATGAAGATGAGAAGCTGAAAGGTTCTAAAGTTTTCAGTGGGTATACCTGTTACTCTGGCTAACCACTGCTGGGGCTTCATCTCTCCTCTGTACGATCTGAATTTGAATCCAGCTGTCACAGAGCAACTGTAAGTCTCCAAGCTCCGATGGCTATCATAAATTAAACAAGTTGAGCAAAGTTTTTCATTCGGATCCCAGTGGATAGCGTTGAGTCTCGGTTGGAATATCGTTTTTCACATGAAGTCGTTCTTGATTACACCTACAGCTTGTGTAATTTGAGGGGGTGGGGGGATACACCAAGGAGAAAGAAAGACTTGCATTCATATCGGCCCATGCCATGTTTATGAGCCATCCCAAGGTGCTTCATGGGATAATTTGCAGTGCGGCCATGTATGCAAATGCGGCAGCCATGTTTACATCGCAAAATCCTACAAATAGCACTTTTTTTTCCCTGGTGGTACAAGGGAGAAATCACTGCTCTGGGATCTCTTAATGCCCCATCAAAGGGAAAATTCTCAACGATGCCGCACTTGAGTATCAGCCGAGATTATGCGCTCAAATCCTGGAGTCGGGCTTTAAGCCACAACCCTTTGATTAAACGCAAGAGTGCTACCCACTTAACCAGGCTCCCACTGTATTGGAGGCCGGGGACTGAAGGGTTGCGCAGGAAAATGACCGTCTCGTCCCAGTGGAATTCGCAGTTGTTTACCAGTAAAATTGATTTTGAGCTGGCCATTTAGTTATGAAGGCCACACCCAAAGATGGTTGGTCATGGGAGTGGGAAGGGGAGGTTCATCTAATGTTAGTGCTTGACTCTCAACTCAAAGGGTTTTGCTTCAGTCAAGGATTCCAAGCAGATTTGAAGCTGGGATTACTTGGATGTGCAGAGGGCGTTATGGACGGGCAGCAGAGGAGGGTATCCTTATGTGGGATAGGTAAAGATGGGGGAAAAACTAGCAGGACTGATCTGGCCCACAGGAATGCTGCTCCTATTGATCCACCCTGGAGCAGGACTAATCTGTTGTGCACTTTACCACGACTATCTCACCACGCTGGGTGACTCGGGCTGAAAGTTGGGGAACCGCCTGTATATTTGGGGCTTGGCCAACATGAGCTTCACTATAGGCAGAGCTTGAAGTGGAAATTGTATTTTTCATCACCCCAGTAAACTCATCACTAAACCAAGCTACTGAGAAATCCACACGGGTAGAGTTTCATACTCTGCCACCACTGGTAATGGAGTGCACAGCCTCTCCCTTTAGGGAACACCCGAGGAGTTGAAGTCCAGAGACATTATTGTTGAGGTTTGCTCATTAGGGTGAGCATCCATGAAGCCATGCTCCATTGAGGAGTAAATCCCTTTGGGACAGGAGCAGGGAAAACTGCCAGATGGGGGAAAAAAAGGCACTACTAGGGACTCGCTACCACAAGAGGTTGAGGCAAACAGCTTCAATGCTTTCAAAAGGAAAGCAGACGAGTACATGAGAGAAAAGGGAATAGACAGATATGCTGAAATGATGATGAGGTAAATGGAATGAGAAGAGACTAGTGTGGAGCAATATATCCCTTTAAGCTGCATGACCGCGCAGTTGTCTAGAGCTCCAGCGCCGCCGGCTCACTGGCACGTGCGGATTTTTGAATGGACTGCGCAGCCCCTTAAAGGGGCCGTGCGGCCCAAAAAATAAGAGGGAACATTGGCGTGGAGTATAAACACCAGCAAAGACTAGTTGGGTTGAATGGCCTATTTCTGTGCTGTCTATTCAATGCATTAGGCCTTGATTTACTCTTGCAACACACCAATTAAATGTTTGCCCCGTTTGTTTTCTTCCACAGCTAAGAATTAAAAATGATGCGTCTGTCCCACTCAAGTGTCAACATTTTGTTACAGATGGAAAACTATATTTTTTTTAAATGTTGATCACTTAATGCTGGCTTCTTGGATCTGGAGCCTGATATTTACGAGCATTTCCAATCTGCAGAGTTCCTTGCCAAACAACAGTTAAACTCTGATTAACCCAAGGCTGTGTTTCCTTACCAACGACTGGACTGTGTGGTACTACATGGACACCGGCTTCGCCTTAGCAGCAGAATAATAGTGTGAATTGCATGGTAGAACACTCCTGCTCTTGTAAAATAACAGGTAACTTACTGTGGGAGCAATGGGAAATTCTCTCGTTTAAAAATTAAGCTTGCATCCTTTTACTACTGGTTAACTAAGTAACCCCAGCCAAAAAAAAAATCCGGACAGCTGAGCGAGTTTTATAGCCATTTTGAATGAATATGTGTGTACATAGGTAATAATTCCCAAGACACTTCAATTGGTTGTTTTCACCGTTCAGTAAATACGAAGTAATGCACCTTTTGAAGGAGAACTCTGGCCCTGTAATGTTTAGTGTCGAGCCAATGCTTTTTTATTTCACCACTATACACCAATTTATTTATTTCTATTCTCGGCACCAGAGTGCCTAATTTAAAAAAAAAAATAATAATTCAGTGAAGAAGTCGTGTCTTCAGAAATCGCAAAGTTAATTCCTTTCAGTGACTTCATTAGTGTGTCATTAATTTATGGAGGAAAAACAAGTGACCATTTTTTTTTTTCATTTAGAAGAGGAATGTTGGGCGCCAGGTGTCACGCTGGCCGTAGAGACGAGGGAAGTCCCAGGTTTGAACCCTGGCCCGAGTCATGTCAGCTGGTCTCTGGAGATGTTGGCGCGTTAGTTAGCCCCAGTGTCACTGGGTTAGGATGGGCTTGATTGCTTCCCAGTGCCCTTCCAAGCCCCTTATCTCCTCCTGTTAAAATGTGGAGTTGAGGACAAGGCTGCATTTAGCTGTAATTTTATTGCCCATCGTTCAATACTCGCCGTGTGTCAGTGAAGAAAGGTTGCATTAGGGAGCTATCAAAGGGCTGTTGGAGCCCATGGGATCGCTTTGCAGCCGGACTTGGCTCCCTCGGGGGAGAAAAGGTGATAAATTTGGGTTGGGAGAAGGGTGGAAATTAAATTTTCATACTCTGCTCGCTCATCAGGCTCTTGACATGACAGAACCTGCACTTCATTGTGTAGCCTAATTCTAATTTGAATTTTCGCATAATATTTAAAGTGTGTGTGTACAGCCGATGGTAACCGAATCCACTCATTTACATGGGTAAACCATTTATTTGCATGAAATTTTGCATTTCGAGGTGACTTCAGTATATTTGTATATCTCATTTGGCTTATTGATATAATCAGCACAAAATGCCTCTGATTTTACAGTCAAAAGCGTTGGATGGAACACTTTGTGACACAGGAGCAATAACTATAAGGAAATTGTTGTGGTTTTAGATCTCTTGGCAATTGAAAATATATTGTCGCTCTTGGGAGTCTGGGCCTTGTTTATTTCCATTCAGTGCAAATTCAAAACCCAGTTGAATTGGAGGACTGCATTGTGGGGTTGTTTGTCTTTTCCTTGCCCACTTGATTAGTTTTAAGTAACGAGTGCAATACAACTGTAGCAGTCTCTAATCAGAGGATGGGTGGTACAATGGGTTAGCTCCTGATCTATCTCTGGGTTCTCAGGTCGAACTAGGACTAATGGGGTGAAAGTCTTCTGTGTGAATGAGTTTGGGCTATCGCGATCTAATCTCTAGTGGTCGTGAATACGCATCCCATCTTTTAAACCTAACGGGCAAGCTCATTCGGAGAAAGGAAGACTTGTATTTGTATAATGCCTTATTGTGTCTTCGCAAAACCTCTCCAAACATCTCTCCAAGAATCACTTTGAATGCAGTGACTATCGTGTAGGGCAAAAGTAGCCGCCATTTTTGCATACTGCAATCTCATGAATTATAATGAACTCAATGACCAGTTTGCATGTTTTTGGTGATGTTGGCCAGGGCATAGGGAAATCTCTCGTGTCGTGGGATTTTTGACTTGCACCGGAACCACTGGCACAGGCTGACCAAGCTTTGGTTTAACATCCTATCTGAAGGATGGCATCTCGACAGTGCAGTTGGAAAATCAGCTTGGATTCTGCTCTTTAAATCTAGGAGTGGAGCTTGAATCCACAAGCTATTGGCTGAGGTGAGAGTGCCATGATGATGGTTGGCATGAGAAGTAGAAATCTCAGACTTGTGCAGTTGGGAGGTGGGAGGACCTTCAGGTTAAGAATCATTTTTGTAACATAGTGAAGAGTGATTGACTGCCCATTCCACCCATGCTGTACTTGACGAAGGAGGGCTTGTTGCTGACACTAGGTGCCAACAGTGGGAAATCCTTACATGGACTTCCTTTACAATGATGAATGCAAAAAATCACTTCCATAAGGTCTTCAGTCCTGAGGGGAATGGGGGGTAGGGGATGAGGTGGGGGTGAAACGATGCAATGCAGGTGAGCGGGCTGGAGCAAATGCAGAGGTATATTCTGGTTTTTTTTCTGATATCCTGAGAGGGGGAGGCAAGAGGACAGTCCAAAGTGCGATGCAGTGTTTCTTATCACTTGAGGTCATGTCCTTTTGTGGAGAAGACATTTCTGTGGTAAATCTACTGCCGAACCTCTTGCTATATTGGAAAATAGCCTCTAGTGGGAACGCTGTGTTGACAGCATTGCTCTTGAGAAGGAATCACTCAGTCACGAAAAGGAAAACTTTATTTATGGGCCTAAAAGTACATGATGTACTGTTGATGTTGAATCTGATGTCTAATCTATAGTGTACATGTTGTTTTCCATTACTCTGCTGCCAAGTACACTGCTGTACCACTGTGTCTGCATATTCTCCAGGTCTAGTCTCAGCACCTGGTGTTCTATCTGTGTTCTATCCAGATAGTGTTCATCTTCAAGGCTATCAGTAAAGGTATTGCATCAAAATAAACTTTAATGATGTAAGGTTTGTGCAGTGTAAATAAACACATTAAAAGGGAGACATTCAAGGTCTGGAGGTGATGAGAAGAGTAATGAGTGGCCCCTAGTATCAGGACGTACGACGAGAAGAACAAGAGCTTTTCGGATTTGAAAGGAGGCAACTAATAGCAGCATACAAGATAGTGAATGGTATAGAAAAGGTGAAGCCTATTTCAAATTGAATTCTGATGGTAAGCCAGGGGAGTACATGTTCAAACTCATGAAGTTCCTCGTACCAAGGGTCATTTAGTAGTGAAATGTTCTCCTAGGTAAGGTAGCGGAGGCAAAAACCTGGGAATCATTTGAGAGTTGACTGGATGTTGTGATGAGGGAGGGCGGATGTAGGTTGTTTGAGTGGTCTTCCTCATCTGTATTTTGTGAACTAAACCTGGTATTAGTACTACATTACGAGATGGTAATCCACTTTCTGATTTCAGATAATCCAGCTTTAGTCCTGGAGTTTATCCTTTGTACCCCTCAATGGAACCACTGCCTTGTAGCTCACTCCCTGGTACTTAGAATCTATATTTAGCCATTTGTTCCGATGTCTGTTTTCTCTCCTAACTTTCTCTCCTGAGTGTTAATCCCTTGTTGGGAGTGTGGTTCCAGTGGTGCCTGCATCTAATGGCTATTATTTGTGCATGCATCTTGACGATGACAGGTTACTTGACCAGGGCGGCATTGCAGCAGAGCCTGATATCCAAAGCAGGAGCCACTGGATAGCAATCGGGAGCCCTGGATGTTTTTATATCCTCCCTAACTTGAGAGCGCCGAGGCCAATTATAGGCTCCTACCACCATCTATATAAGGGACGCCAATTTATCAGGCGGCGATAAAATGTGAGATCGTTCTGGTCCTTGCAGCTCAGATATTCACTGGATAAACTCACCTGAGCTCCCAATGGTTGAGTGAGTAAAGGCACTGCCTGGCCTACATGGAATAAGTAGTCCCAGGTTTAATTCTGCGTCTGTGCCGAATTAGCTGAATTGACCTTGGGAAGGAAAAAAAATCGGATGGGGGTTCTTGCTCTTGTTCACTATCCAGTAAGTAGTGCTAGAAAGTGCATTTGTGTGGACATTGGGTAAGCACAAGATCTGGCTCTGCTGTGATGCCCGTCGTGATGAATAGCCTGCCAACGACCACTTGTGGAATGGGCACTTGGGTAAGTTACCAGAGGGCTACAATGCTAGAAAGAAAAGAAAGACTTGAAAGACTTTCATTTCTGTAGCGCCTTTCACGACCACTGGACGTCCCAAAGCATGTTACAGCCAATGAAGTACTTTTTGAAGTGTAGTCGCTGTTGTAATGTAGGAAACGCGGCAGCCATTTTGCGCCCAACAAACTCCCACAAACAGCAATGTGATGATGACCAGATAATTTTTTTGTTATGTTGATTGAGGGATAAATATTGGGATAACTCCCCTGCTCTTCGAAATAGTGCCGCGGGATCTTTTACGTCCACCTGAGAGAGTAGACGGGGCCTCGGTTTAACGTCTCATCCGAAAGACGGCACCTCCGACAGTGCGGCACTCCCTCAGTACTGCACTGGGAGTGTCGGCCTAGATTTTTGTGCTCAAGTCTCTGGGGTGAGACTTGAACCCACAACCTTCTGACTCACAACTGAGCCACGGCTGACACTAGTGGAACCATACTGCAGGATACGTCAACACTTAAATGCTTGCCAACGACGCCCACATCCCATGAACAAAGAGAAAATAAACTTTCAAGGAGTGGAGGGCGGGGGAGGAAAACATCAAATAATGAATACTGGCAATGTGTTACAAGTCACCTGAGGAAGGAGTGATAGCTCCGAAAGCTTGTGATTTCAAATAAAACTGTTGGACTATAACCTGGTGTTGTGCGACCTCTCAAATGTGTTACAAGCCAGTAATGCCATCTGTGGATTCAGGTGATGTTTGTACTTTATTGTTGTGTAGGACATCCTTTGAAACCTTCAGTGGCCTGTCTTCTGGTTCACTCACTGTTGTATATGCAGAATTCTACGCTTAACCTCTCGCAAGTTATTAAACTGGAATGTGTCAAAACTGAAACTTTAATTCAATATGGATTTAAGGGAAAATATGTGTATTTGAATTGCCACATGGTAGTAAGTGTTGTAAGGGGAGCGATCTGCAAGTCTCTTCCGGTCTCTGCTCTCTGATGTTTGATTTGTAGTTTGACATGGCTGTGTGCGAGAGGCCTGGGAAGAGGCGTTTTGCTTGGGATTCCCCTGTGGTGACCTGGTGAATTGGGGAGGGGGTGGTGGGGGCTTGCCTACAGGCTCAGGCCCAGCCCACTGGCTGCAGTCATCCAGTTACTGGAGTGAAGATTCATGATATCATTGCAGGGAGAATTCAACCACCGAATGTCTCTTCCCAGGTTTCCTTGAACAGCCATTTTTTTTTAAAAAACAGGATATAAAAATGGGCCGAGCGGCCTGTTTCTGTGCTGTATATTTTATGTTGTTCTATGTAAAACATGGGAACTAAGGAGGCTAGTTAAGATACCAAGAAATGGTATAAAGGGAGATGGCTGAACAGTTAGGATTACGTTCTGCTTTAACAACAGCTGTTGACTGACCTTGTTAGTCAGCTTATGGGTTGCCATTTTGATTGCAGTTTGCACAGTTGCTGGGGTAATTCTTCTCATAGCAGATGTTTATGATCATCATTTCACAAGAATGTTAAAATGGAGGGTTGCAAGCTCTTCCTGCAATGCTATTAATCAAATTTCTATCATTTAAAAAAAAAAGCCAAGGTAATCCCTTTTCATCACTGCACCACGGAATAAAACGCGGGATTTATGATTGCTGCAGCAGTTTTAGTCCTTTTCTGAAGGTGTCTGAACAGCATATTGACTCTTGCTGTCTTTCTCCCCTCTACTCCCAGTAAGTAAGAGTGCGCAAATTTCTAGGCAAAAAAAGCAAGTCTGGATTGCTGATTTTCTTGATGGACAAGGCAGGTGCGTCATCGTGTCAGCAGACCAGAAGAAGCCAGTGTGGTTAGTGCTGCATATATATATTATAAGTTCTCGAAGGAAATGATGGGAGCAGCCTAGTTAGACCACACTTTTCTTGAATTGAGTGTTCAATATGAGGCTGAGAGAGGTTGAAAATAAATTCGGTATGGCGGCTGAAATATGGTCTTGTGTAAACACTCTTTCTTTCATTAGAGGCCTGTGGTTCTCTGCCCAGAGATTTTGTGGGTTTTTTTTGTACCCAGGGTTGGAAGCATCTGTGTTTTTTATATATATATGTGTCTTTTTCACAAGCCAGAATCTAGCTGTGAAATGTAAACGGGCTTCGCTAAACACAACATACAGTATTGTTAAAAGGCAGTAAATTCTTCAGCCGCTGCAGTAAATGCTGCTGTACTATTTAACCATTTTGGGAGTTCAGAATGTCCACCCTTCAGAGTGTTCAGGTTATTTATTGTGAGAAATCTCTGGTGGTGGGAAGATGGCACGTGATTCCGATGTTCAGTGATGAAGGGAATGGATAAAGTGGAAGCAGGAAATCGTTGGCGCTAACACGCAAGTGAATGAGAAGCGTGATTTTTGAAGATCAGTAAATTGAAAATTAAACACGAGCTGAGGCAGAAGAGGAGTGAATTTCTGGAATAAATTGGCCCCGTGCAGTAAATGGAATCTTATGACTAATTGCTTCATTCCAGAGGGAATAGCAGCGTTCAGGCTTAGATCTAGGACACGATTATAGGTGGAAATGTTTGGAATACCAATTCAAAGGAAAGGCTTAATGTGGAATGAACTGAATACATCCTTGTGTTCAAAAATCTGCAGGCTTGACTGTGTCGTCACTGGGATTTCAGTAAAGCACACTGCTGGACCCCCTGAAATTTTTGTAGTCTGTCCACTTGAACCGGAAACCTAAGCAGCACAATTGTACATTTAGTCCTTTGAAATGTGGGTTGTGTTTGGAGCAAAGGTTTAAAGCTGTATGTTAGTGGTTACAGCTCTGTCACTGGTGATGGGACTAACTTGGGGTGATGAATGGAGATCACACAGGAAATATATTGGGTTTAAGTGTGAGGCTTTCTCTCCCCCCCTCCCCCGTGTAGCATATTGCTACCAATTTGCTAAATAAGCCTGATGGCACTTGTTGTAGGCCAGACACTAGTGTTATCTTATCGATAAATGGAGAGTAAAAAGCTTTCTGCTGATTTTGATTATGGAATCAGTGCAGCGGATTTGCTTCATACGGGAAACGGTGGGTGGTTCTACTCCCCAGCGCAGAGCCTTGCTGAACAAGAGCACAGGCGGCAGACTCGGCCTCGTAGTGTTCAGTGACTTATCTACAACCCATGAGCCTGTCCAGCAAAGTTTCATTGCAATTTCGCCTCAAAGTTATGGATATGCCACAGTTAAAATGAATATAATCCTAAATCAACATTCAGAACTGGTTATATTTGGACTGGCTTTTATGCAGTTGCAGGATTAAGAGATTCACCTTGGGGTGGCTTTGATGCTGGACCTGATTCAGACACATGAAAAAACATTCCTTTTCTATCTGTTTTCCTCCTCGGGGCCCCTTTCCCCTGGTGACTCCGTGCTGAGTGACGGCAGCCTCTGGTACCTCCACCATGTGACCATTCTTCATGTCTGAGCCTAAAGGGTATTAGTAGGCCATTTGTTTGTGGGAGCCATCCAAGTTGAGCCCAATCTTTCATCACGTATACACTTCCCAGCAGGAGTTATTGGGTGGTGCTCAGGAGGGGGGAGCCCTGGTTGACTGCTGTCTCTGGCTGCACAGAGGCCAGTCTTGATACCCCTCTACGATAAAACTGAATGCTGGACTTGCAAAATTAACTCTTCCAATTCTGTCCTTCTCATTTTGACCTAGCAACCCTTCGTTCTTTCCCGATCATCGTCTCTTGTGTCTGCTGGAACTGCTGTCTTCATTTCCAAAATAAAGCAAGTCTTCCACCAAAAGTAAAATCGCCGTTTGCCCATTACAGTATCCATTGTGCTGCATATACAATATTAAAGACCTTCTGTTTGTGAGCACTGCCTGTTGTCAGTTTTTCCTCCGTTAACATTCAACATCAAACCTGCCTAGATTAATGTTTAAAATGGAAATTCTGTATGTAAACAGTTGCCTGTAACAATGTAGATGCAGGCTGTGGCCAGTAGGTGGTGCTTTTGAGGGAGTTTCTGAAGTCTCTTCCACCTCGTTGCCATCTTGTGTATCAAAAGCTTCTGTTCATCAAATGACTCTGGCCAATGCCATGGAGCAATTTACTAGTTTAAAGAAAAAGGAAAGGTGCCTGATGGCCCTCACCAAGAGGCAGCAATGCAAGGGTGGCAGTTCCGTTAGCCCACCTATTTGAACCCAGATACTAAGATTATCACATTGTGATTATGTAACCACAGCAGCTCTGCAGCTAAATCAATATATTGTTTTCACTGGAGTAAAGCAATATAAATGTAGCTTATTGAAGTCGCCCATTTCAAATGGGACTGGGAGCATCTGTAAATCAATGACTGCAATCAATGCTTAGTGTCCTTTAAAACCAAAATGATGGGAATAAAATTACCGGAGAAAGTCGGGATCAATGCAAAGCTCCATCAAGTGGCATGTTGGATTCTTTCCGAGCCACGTGTTCACATCTCCGACTCCGCTGACCTTTGAACTTATTTTCATTTGTTGACCATCACCAGTTGAGGTCACTCAATACTGCGGGGTGGGGGGAAAAGCATTTCACGCTCCGAGTGAGTGGGTTCAGGACGGAAGGAGCAGCTGCACCCGGCAGGAGTGCGTCAAGAGCCACATTGACGGCGACCATGGAGAAATCTGTGGCTGAGACAGTCCCGCCACCATCCTTACTGACTGACTGACTGAGGAAGCATGAAGGTTGCAAGCAGCCTTGGGCAGATAGTGCATGGGGAGTCATAAAAATTTGAGGAGGGAAGCTGATCAAATAACTCAAGTGATGAGATTCGCATCTGAAATAGAAGGTCATCATTGAATGTGAATATGAACGTTAGTTGCATGAAGTGCTCCTTAAAGATTCGCCAATGAAATTGTGTTTTGTGGAGTGGGAAAGGAGCAGGGGAAATTTAATTTAAATATATTGATCAATTTTAATGGACTTGTGCTTATTAAGTGATTTTTTTTTTAATTAAGGCTTTTTTTTTTAATAAATAAAATGACTTATCAAGCCAGCAAATACAGGAGAGGGAATTTTCAAACTTTCTCGTGAGACAACCCCCTTGTAGGAGCTAACACTCATATCTTCTCACTCCGGGAGATGCCCATGCAAACATCATTGCATCCCTGTTGACCAACTACAAATATTGTTGCATTGCCAGAGACCCCGTTGTAAATACCATTGCACTCCTGGGGACCTCCTTGTAAATACTGTGACACTTTCAGGAACTTTTGTAACTTCCCAGTGATAGAATCAGCTACCCAAAGGAATAGTTGCAGAAAGGACCTGGGCAATATACTAGTGAGTCAACAGATATGGAATGCCAATGGGCGGACAGAAATCTGATGACCTTGAGGGCCCTGCCCTTGCAAACACGCTACGGTCCTGGGGCTCCCAAGTCTGCCCGTGATCCACAGAAGCTGGATTCAATCGCGTAAATGTGGGAGCCCCCTTCGCTGAGGTTGGGCTCCTGGAATCTGAATTGCAAGGAGTCCAATATAAAATGCCCTTTGAGGGGGTGGGGTAGAGGGGCATTGACCAGTGGTCTTGAGGCCACACTTGGACCATGAGCCCTGGCAATCCAGCTGACACAGCCCATGCCATTCGGTCTAATTTGTGATTGTACTTTTTAGTTGCTGATTTGCTATATTTGAATATTGTGCGGTTGGAAGTTTGGAAATGAGCTGTTTTTAGCACTGTTGTCCTCACTGATGGATAAATCTGATGCCAAGATCCGTTGGGGCCAGCAACTGAAATATATATGCAAATTAGCAGTATTTTTATGCCCTGGATGTTCCAATTGGCTATTTTAATGCAGATCTGAAATGCTAGGCTTATTTGTGGTCATTGAGGCTTCATGATATGTATCTATGTACCCCATGAAGACACAAAGCTTGACCAGTCCTGCTTTAGTGTATTGGTGCCCATGTGTTATTAGAATAATCACTCTTCCACCAATATGCTTTGAATATACTTGTGCATCCCCCCCCCACTCCCTTTGCCCATCGTTGGCGGCCGTGCCTTCAACCATCTGGGCCCTAAGCTATGGAATTCTTTCCCCTAAATCTCCACCTCCTCCTCTTCTCCTTCAAGACACTGCTTAAAACCTACCTCTTTGAACAAGTGTTTTGGTCACCTGCCCTAATGCCTCCTCCTTTGGCCAGGTGTTGATTTTTGTCCGATTCCGCTCCTGTGAAGCACCTTGGGACGTTTTACTACGTTAAAGGCGCTATATAAATGCAGGTTGTTGATGATGCTCTTAGTTCATCACCTCAAACCACTCCCGCCACTGCTACCACCAGTACTTAGTACGGAGCTGAAATCCTCTCTCCTGTCGCGCCACCCATTGTAGAAGGACAACTTGGCGCTGGGTGGTTTTCCGCAGTTCAGCTGGACATCGTATGAAAATTTCAGCCTGCTGTTAGCACTTTACGGAAATCCTAGTGATAAGCTTGCAAATAGAACATGATTGCTAAAATAATTGTTCGCACAGTCCTGGCAGCAACCATAAGGGTAGCATTGCTGGCCAGTAAAGAAGTAACTTTGGTGCCTGAATTCATTCTTGTTTGCTCCAGCAGACGGTTTTATTTAAATGAATAGAGCTTGACATTCCCACACTAGCAGCATCTGTTTAGGCAGACTCTGATTGTAATCATAATGGCTGCTTTCAGCACCTGGGGGAAAGATATGAATGTTAGACTTAAAGGTTACTTAAAGGTCATTGATGATATTGATTTATATTCATTATTTATAAGAATTGAAAAAGTTCAGAGGGTTACTTATTTGGTGTGCGCTAAAGATGAGTGAGCCAGCCTGGGTTCAAGACTCTTTTTAGTCCCGCTAAACTCGGCCCTCTTTTTCTCTCTTCACTTTATCTCTCTCATTCTCATTCTCACTTGAGCACAAAAAATCTAGGCTGACACTCCAGTGCAGTCCTGAGGGAGTGCTGCACTTTTGGAGTTGCCGTCTTTCGGATGAGACGTTAAACCGAGTCCCCGTCTGCTCTCTCGGGTGGACATAAAAGATCCCATGGCACTATTTCAAAGAAGAGCAGAGGAGTTCTCCCCGGTGTCCTGGCCAATATTTATCCTTCAATCAACATCACTAAAACAGATTGTCTGGTCATTATCACATTGCTGTTTGTGGGAGCTTGCTGTATGTAAATTGGCTGCTGCATTTCCTACATTACAACAGCGACTACACTTCAAAAAATACTTCATTGGCTGTAAAGCACTTTGGGACGTCCGGCGGTTGTGAAAGGCGCTACAGAAATGCAATTTTTTTTCACTCTATTGGGCTCTGTCTCTGTGTCTCTGTCTCTGTCTGTCTGTCCCTTGTCGCCTGACTGCCCAATCGCAAATACCTGTCATTAAGGCTACCATCACTATTTCTATCAAGTCTGTCTTAACATTCCATTGTACATTTCCGTGTCAATTTTAATGCAGCACCCTACCTCATTACAATCATGCATTTCATGTATCCTTGACTCGCCTAATGGTTACCTGTACCTGTGATGTCCAGTGTTAGCTTCCCAACAGAGGGTCCAATTAATGCTGCTGAATGCTCCAGGCTGTTTGTTTGATGCTTAGTTGCCCAAATGGATGCTCCTGATGGTTTCCCTGTGCTGCCTGCTTAAAGTTTGCCCTATTTGATTAAATGCAGCTCTCCAATCACCATGGCAAACTTACACTGCAGATGCTGCAGGCTTATGGGTTGATGGGCAAGGTTTTTTGCCTGAAAGTCAGTCCTGGATTTATGCTCAATGTGTACATTGGCACATGCTCCGCACTCTCCGATCTGTGGGCCCTTAGACCAGGCTCTGGATAACACTGCATTGCATTGTACTGAGAGAATTTTGAAAGAATGTTCAATCAAAATTGACAAAATCTCATGGGAGTCTGTGCGTGTGTGTGATGGCTCGGTTCTGGTCAGTGTGAACCTTCAAAAGCTGGGATGAGTCCCATTCTCGGAGCTGCTTGTCTACTCATTAATTGTGCATGCACCCTTTGTACGACCTCTGAACTTTGATACCTTGCTTAGTGTTCACACTTGTTTCTCTTTTACCGACTCCATATGCTTAATACTTCAGCAGTAATGTATTAAAGGTATTCTAAATCAATAGCTATGAAGACAGGTTAAGGGAGCCAAGTCTGTTCTCGATGTACAACAAAAGGTCTGAGGGACGACCGGAGAAGGAGAATGATCCTTTAAAAACCACGCAGGGAAGCTATCTTCTGGACCACGAGAAACCAAATAGGGCATAGTTAAAGGCAAAAAGAAACGTACCGCAAGCATTACGTAAGCAACACCTGCCCCACAGTAAAATTTACATAACATAAGAAATAGGAGCAGGAGTCGGCTATACGGCCCCTCGAGCCTGCTCCACCATTCAATAAGACCATGGCCGATCTTCGACCTCAACTCCACTTTCCCACCCAATCTCCATATCCCTTAGAGTCCAAAAATCTATCGATCTCAGCCTTGAATATACTCAATGACTCCTCATCCACAGCCCTTTGGGGTGGAGAATTCCAAAGATTCACAACCCTCTGAGTGAAGAAATTCCTCCTCATATCAGTCCTAAATGGCCGACCCCTTATCCTGAGACTATGCCCCCTAGTTCTAGACTTTCCAGCCAGGGGAGACAACCTCTCAGCATCTACCCTGTCAAGCCCTCTCAGAATCTTCTGTTTCAATGAGATCATCTCATTTTTCTAAACTCCAGAGAGTATAGGCCCAATCTACTCAATAATTACGGAATAGATTTGGGTGGTGCAGCATGTTCAAACTTCAGTGCATTGTGCCACAAAGTGGCAACATGTAGATCTACCTCCGTAACCCTCCTGTGTGGCAGAGTTAAGGATCTCTCAGTGGAGCCAAGCACTTCTCCACAGGGAGCGGGAGTCTGGCAGCCTGGGCCTCGCAGTTTGTTTCAGAACAACACTTGAGCTCATCAGCCTTGAAAGGTGATCTTGTAGCGATATACAGTGTAGTAAATGGCACGGAAATGGTAAATCCAGAAAATTACTTCAAACTGAATTGCAAGATTGTACAAAGGGGCACAGGTTCAAACTGGTAAATTGCAAACTTGGCACTGATATTGGAAAGTCCTTTTCCACAGCGTGATCAACACTTTTCATGGACTCCAGGGGCTAAGTCGTGGAGGCGAAAACACTGGAGTCATTGAAGAAATAATTAGATACCGCAACAGGGAGAATTTGGAGTCTATTTGGATGGAACGAAGATGGGCCAAATTGCCTCATTCATCCGTAATTATCTTTTGTGATCTTATGAACATCTGTAATGGCCTAGAAGCAAGTTATCTGCCCAGTAAAGAACGATGTGTGGAAAGTAGAGATTTATTCTGTTGCGACATAGCATTGCGGTTGGTGGGGTTGAAGCATTCAAAGGTGATAGATGTCTGATTTACCAGAGATCTGAGGGGTGGTGGTGGGGCAAAGGTTGTATTTCCGGCGGGTTACATCGCCCTGGCCCCCGCTTCTGACAGAATTTCTCCTCCCTGGATCCCTCGCCAAAATTCCAGTTTGTCCACCCAGCTTATAGAATCCGAGAATAATACAGCACAGAAGGAGGCCATTCAGCCCATCGTGCCTGTGCTGGCTCTTTGGTCGAGCTATCCAACTAGTCCCACTCGCCCTACTTTTTTACTCTATCAAAACCGTTCATGATTTTGAACACCTCGATCAAATCTTCTCTGGACCTTCTCTATTCTAAGGAGAACAACCCCAGCTTCCCCCATCTCTCCAGACTGCCGCTGCGTCCTTCCAGATGCCACACACTAAGAGCCTGGGTTCTTGCAGCCACCATATACATGCTATGTCTCTTTTTTTTCCCCCCACCCCTATCTTCAAAAGCTTCCTTTAAAAGCCTTTTCTCCTTGACCATGCTCCCAGCCAATTAACTTTCCTCCACCACTTGGCAGTCCCTTCTTTTCTTGCCTCTTCCCCAGTAAAACATTATGAAATGTCATCCTCTATGTGAGGAGTGCTGTAGAAATATAAAGTGGTGCTTTATCTGGAACACTTGTGTAATGTTCCCTCAAGCTATTAGCAGCATAATGCATGTAGACCTGGGAGAAACATACAGCGCTGAGCTGTGACAGCAATCCTTCACAAATATAGACCTGTATAAGACGATCAACTCTTATTTGCCAATTGAAGCTTATCCTAAGAAGCTGTGATGTTGCACTCTTGTGGTCTGGTAACCATGGCAATGTCACCCATAATCTTGCAGCCATTCTTTTCCCCACAAGCCGGCCTGTGCAGCAACTGGAGATGCACACTCGTGAATTTTCTCTGCTTATATTCAGGCCCTTTACAGCAGGGGTAGTACCGCACTAAGTTGGTCATCAGGAACTCAATTAAGAGTTGCTCTTTTACAACAGTGGCAGATAGAATATTTTTTGAAAGGAAATTGTGCATTCGACTGATTCTAAGCTGCAAGTTCAGAATAGCTGTGAATAGAATAATGAAACACATCTTAGGAGCCAACATGAGCACAAGGGTTGGCCTAACTCTCTTTCATCAGTACCCTGTTTCTAAAAAAAAATAATCAAATTTTGAGCTTAGCGATTGAGTTTTAACATGCCATTTCTGTATTTTGCGTAGATTTATTTTTGTATAAGCAGTGAGTGCTGACAGCATTATTTAGAAGGACAAGCTGGGAGGAATTAATGAGCTGAGTGAAGCAAGGCTGCACAATCAGCACACGCACTGTTGAAACGACTTGATGACTGAAGCACTCCTGGGTTAATGACTTGTCTCCACTTAAACTAACTCGGCACTCTCGCGCTGTCTGGTTTAGTGACTCCTCCCCAGCAATTCCTCCAGTGAAGTCATCCATCGCTGTATCAAAAAACAAATCGGGAGGGGGTGGGGGGAAATCAGCCGAGATAGACGAGGGTGTTGAAAGCCGAACCCAAATGCAGGAGATGCACAGCATGTAGGGTCACCAACCCTCCAGGATTGCCCTGGAGTCTCCTGGAATTAAAGATTAATCTTCAGGACACTGCTACAGGAGAAAAGTCGCTTTTCCTTTGAACACTTTTTTGTTAAGAATTTTGGAGGTGGGGGGCGAAAAAAGGCAGTTCGACTGGCAGTTGGAAGGGGGTGGTCATGTGATGTGAACTCCAGGAATATGTCCACGAGTTGGCAACCCTCGCAGTAGGTGAGAGGTGGGATAATGTTTCAGGGGAGCGAGCCCTGCGGCGGAATATTTTCTCTCTATATTGACGTGTTAACTAATGATGTGCATAATCCTTGTGTATGTAGGGATTTTCAAGATGGTTGGCCAGCTTTTAGACAGATGCCGAAGTCAACTCAATGGAATCTTGCAGCGGAGCTGGGATGGGTTTACCGATGCATTGGGCCAGTGGCTGTTGCTAAATGTACTGGTCTCGGTGTACTGGACTTGTGTTCATTTCAAGCCCTGCTGCCCTCCAGCGCATACATTCGATCGGGTGCTTTAAAATGGCTAACGTGACGTTATTGTCTTCAGAAAAGCTTTGCGTTGGCTCCGACCCAGGCAGGATAGGAGTTTGAGCGACCGACTTCAAAGGCAGGTTAACTCTTAACCTGCTCCATTACTCCCCATTGATTAATACAACACACATTCTGACCATTTGAAGGATTAACTGGGCTTGCTCAAGACTCTGTGGGCACAAATGTTTCCACGGGGGGGGGGGGGGGGGGGGGGGAGTAGAGGGGAAAAGAAGGGGAAAAAAATAATTTTATTAAAAAGAACTTTAATTCTTCAGTATCTGTAGAAATCTTACAAGAGGAAAACACTTCTGCAATTTCTAAATCTGTCGGTATTCATTTCATCCAGATTTTCTCATTTTATCCCAATAAGATGCAATGCACCTGATGTTGCTTGGGGGGAATAAAAGGCGATTGACCTGCACTCATGAAAGCACAGCTCTTTCCCTTCATTCCACCGTCAGCAGAGTAGTGTGAGACCATGCAGGTTGTGTGTTGAAATGGCGAACACATTATCTCTTGTTTGAAGCAGCCGGAGGCCATATTTATTCCAGCATCGAAATTGTTTTCCCATACTGGAGCCATTAATATGTAGTTTGAACCGAAGGTGCCTTTAATAATGCATAGGACATTGATATTTAAATTGTGTTCCAAGCATGCGGATAGCGAAGGATTTGTCGGCAGACTGGCCATGCACTCTGAGCCTCCTTTTTTATAAGCTACCTTTTTGCACTTACCGACTTACTTAAAAATGGCTGACTGCATTGACGTTGAACTCTGGCTTGAGTGATGGCAGCCCTGCTGGGTTGTTGGAAAAAAGTTCTACTGAAAGCCAGAAATAGCTGAGTACCAATGGCCTGTTCAAACACTGTTTGGCTGTCTTTCAGTATACACCGTGCCATGCCAGAAAGGTGATTTTCTTTCATCTCTCTCAACTTGTTGGTGCTTGTTTTCTACGTTCGCACTTCACCTGAGTTGTCTTGCCTTCCTCGGCCTCTGGCAATGAAAGCTGGCTGAGTTGCGGCAAGGCCACTTTTGGTTGTCATTTGCATTCACTATCTGCTGAAGTTAACATTTGTCCAAGACCAAAGCAACGCACTTGGACGCATGTATTGGAGTTTAGATGTTTTAATTCTAGACTGGCATAACCCATATTCATTTTTTTTTATTCGTTCCTGGGATGTGGGCGTTGCTGGCAAGGCTGGCATTTATTGCCCTCGAGAAGGGTGGTGAGCCGCCGCCTTGAACCGCTGCAGTCCGTGTGGTGAAGGTACTCCCACAGTGCTGTTAGGGAGGGAGTTCCAGGATTTTGACCCAGCGACGATGAAGGATCGGCGATATACTTCTAAGTCAGGATGGTGTGTGACTTGGAGGTGGTGGTGTTCCCATGCGCCTGCTGTCCGTTCTAATCAAGTCTCCCCTCTGATACATAACTAACATTATCTAGGACCATGTTTATGCTGAAAGATGCTAGTTTTCAGAAATACATTGAGAACCTTGGTCCCAACATGCATGTAACAGTTTGACTTCCCCATATCATTTGAGGTTCCAATCTGTGTGGCTGGGAAGAAAGGGAACTGTACTTCTGTGGTTGCCATGTACTTATTTTTTGCTCAGCTCCAGAACAGCATTGACAGAGACCTGGCAACAGACCATCTGCCTTCCCTGTCCCAACTGTGATCTGAGGAGACCATTTGGATTGGGCAGAAATGGAAATGCTACATCTCCTTTTTAAGTGTGGACTTTGAATTTGGCATTGGTGTTTTTCAGTGGAATAGCAAATCAACTCCTTTCCTCATTGGGAACCCTGCATACAATCGCTGCTTCTCTCAGTAGTGCTGTTTAATATTGGGCTATCCCAATTAAGAGGAGATAGTTGAGGCTCTCACTGGCTCAGCTCGTTAAGACCATGAGCTCTGTGAAAACTCGCTGTACTTCAAGGGGCTCTTCATTATGTAAGGTGTCGGGAGACATTTTGAGCCGATGTAAATCCAAGCGTTCTAATATCTATTAGCAAGACAAGTAAGGTCATCGGCTCCATTCCTGGCCTGTGTTGCGTTAGCTGATCTCGCCCAGGTTGGCGACAGAGATGCTACAATTGGCCTTGGTACATCTTTTGTGAGAGGGAGGAGAAATCAGCCAGGGTACCCGCTCCTGATTACTGTTGAATTACTTTTGCTGGAAGGTGCACATGTAAGAGTGTTGGGTGATGACTCGATCAGTTCTCCCGTTCTAATTCTATAGTTGAATGACTTGCCATCGCTCACGGTGTAGGCTCAAAACGTGAAGAATGGCGACATTGGCAACATGGTGGAGGGAAAAACTGGCTGCCATGAACCCAAAAGCAGCGAGTAATCAATGCCTTCAGGACAGCAGGGGACGGGGGGAAAAAAGGATAGTTAGTAGGGTGAGGGTGATTTTGATACCCTCACAAAAATTACATTAAAGATTGAGAGAAGCTCAAGGCAAGCACTGGTTCTCGCGTACAGAGACTGAGGAAGACCAGACACTTCTTTTTTTATTCGTTCATGGGATGTGGGTGTTGCTGGCAAGGCCGGCCTTTATTGCCCATCCCTAATTGCCCGAGAAGGTGGTAGTGAGCCGCCCGCCGCCTTGAACTGCAGAGGGCAGTTAAGAGTCAACCACATGCTGAGGGTCTGGGGTCACATATAGGCCAGACCGGGGAAGGACGGCAGATTTCCTTCCCTAAAGGACATTAGTGAGCCAGATTGGGTTTTTACAACAATCCGGTAGTTTCATGGTCACCATTACTGATACTATTTTTTTTTAATTCCAGATTTAATTAATTGCATTTAAATTCCCCAGCCGCCTGTGGTGGGATTTGAACTCGTGTCTCTGGATCATTAATCCAGGCCTCTGGATTACTAGTCCAGTATCATAACCACTATGCACATATGTACCATTTGACAAGCATGTTAATGAAATCTCCTCAGTTTGTCACAGAACTCTATCGCTTTGAGACTAGAAAATCAGGCGACCAGCGTCAATAACTCTTGAAGCAGCATTTTGTTCTGCATTTTTACAATATTATTTACCATCCGTAACACAGACCTGCACCTGTATTCTATGCGTGGAGGTCTGTGTGACTAATTTTATCCCAAGTCATTTTGTCTCTTAATTAACTTTCTCCTTGTTTTTTTTTTAAAGGCTCCATCACAGTCAGCACAACAGTTGAAGTTTACTACCTCGGACTCCTGTGATCGAATCAAAGATGAGTTTCAGTTTCTGCAAGCACAGTATCACAGGTAATGAGATTTTTTTTCTTTGACTGAAAGTTACGTGCCAGGCTTGCATGTTACTGGAAACCACTTCACTTTAGGATAATAAACGACGGTACAGCAGTAAGTACTGAAAGGTGAAAGTTGCAATTCATTCCAGCTAAGCTTCAGTGCACATTAAGATGCCAATAATTTTATTATTAATGCTTGAATCCCAAAGACAGCCTTTGAGTGATGGCTTATGCTGCAAGTACTAGTTTGGCATAGATAGCTGCATTAGACCTGTGCACGCCAGTCACACCAAATTGTACGGTTGGCCCCAGCGTGCTGTCAAATCGAGGGGGAAGCAAGCAAGAACTTGAATTTATATAATGCCTTTCATGTCCTCGGGATGTTTCCCAAGCACTTCACAGTCAATTATGTACTTTGGAAGTGTAGTCACTGTTGTAATGTAGGAGAAGGTGGTAGCCAATTTACACATGAACAGCATTGAGATAAATGACCAGATAATCTGTTTTAGTGGCATTGGTTGAGGGGTACATATTGGCCGGGCCACCAGGCGGACTCCCCTGCTGCTCTTGAAGTGGTGCCGTGGGATCTTTGACATCCACCTGAGGAGAAGGCAGATGGGGCATTGGTTTAACATCTTGTCCAAAAGATGCCACCTTTTGATGCAGTTAGCCTGGATTATGTGCTCAAGTCTCTGGAGTAGGGCTTGAACCCACAACCTTCTGACTGAGGTGAAAGTGCTTTCAACGGAGCCAAGCCTGACATTTACAGTTGGCCCCATAGTGCTTTCAAGTCATGGGGAACACAGAGTACTGTGTGTACATACTTGTATATGGGGATGGTAGTGTAGTGGTTATGGTACTGGACTCGCAACCCAGAAGTTGAGTTTAAATCTCGCCATGGTAAGTTGTGGAATTGACTTTTTAATTTGTGAACTAGCACCAGTTTGGTGAACAAGTTGAATTTTTATGACCATGTCTACCTAATCTGGCCTACATGCGACTCCAGTCCCACACTCTGTGGTTGTGTCTTGATGCCCTGTAAAATGGCCAAGCAAACCTCTTCTTAGGCAGTCCCTCGGAACCGAGGATGACTTGCTTCCACATTAAAAATGAGTTCGCAGGTGACTGATTAGTCCAATGCGGGACCTACAGTCTCTGTCACAGGTGGAGCAGACGGTGGTTGAAGGGGCGGGTGGGTGAGGTGCTTGGGTTGACGTGCGCTCCTTCTGCTGCCTGCGCTTGGCTTTCGCTTGCTCCCGGCGAAGAGACTCAAGGTGTTCGGCGCCTTCCCGGATGCTTCTCCTCCACTTTGTGCGGTCTTGGGCCAGGGATTCCCAGGTGTCGGTGGGGATGTTGCACTTTTTCAAGGAGGCTTTGAGGGTGTCCTTGAAGTGTTTCCTCTGCCCACCTGGGGCTCTCGTGCCATGCCGGAGCTCCGAGTAGAGCGCTTGTTTTGGGAGTCTCATATCGGGCATGCGGACAATGTGACCCGTCCATCGGAGCTGATCGAGTGTGGTCAAAGCTTCGATGCTGGGGATGTTGGCCTGAGCGAGAACACTGACGTTGGTGCGCCTATCCTGCTAATGGATTTGTCGGATCTTGCGGAGGCAGCGTTGGTGGTACCTCTCCAGTGCTTTGAGGTGCCTGCTGTACATGGTCCATGTCAACTCTACCTACACTCTGTGGTTGTGTCTTGATGCCCTGTAAAATGGCCAAGCAAACCATTTGGGTGTTAAAAACCATCGCTACCTAAAAGTTGAGCAAAAAGGCCCACCGCCACTGCAACTAAGGAAGGGCTGGCATCAGCAACATTTCAAGAACATTTTTGAAGAGAACCTAACTGGGGTCTAAATATCCATGTTTTAAAAAAAATCTTGAACTGTTCAGCAGCAGCTGATGAGACCTTACTTGAGGTAGACTTGCTCCCAAAGCTCGAGCTTGAACTGGTTTCAGTTTGGATTCAGCTGCTCTGTGCGTTTTGTGTTGCTGTGAAGTCTGCTATGGAAATTCATAATATTTCCGGCAGGCCTTCTGGAGATCTGCGAAGGAACAAAAATCATAACGTGTACACCAAAGATATTGACTGGGTTTGCCCTTCACAAAAGAAATCCATTCGAACAATAAGAGGAAGCAAAAAAGAAATGTTTATAGGGTGTTGGCCTAATGAGCCATTAAAGGATTTTATCTTGGTCGGGCCCATTGTCTTGGTAAACAAGCCAACTACTTTTTTATTGACTGATGGAAACTGAATCATTCCAATTATTAAGAATTCCTCTCCACTTTCTTGAATTAGTGCTTCTCTGGGTGCATTTTCTGGTCCCTAAGATTGGATTTATCTGACAGACGTGACTTGATATGCCAGATTGATTTGAAGATTGCTTTCATAATTGTGGCCTTTATGGGTGTAGAGTTCTGCTCTTGCAGCTTTGTAATGCATGGTGACTTTCAGATGCCTCACTGCTAAGAAAGGTCTTTTCAGTAACCATGTGCTGGATATCCAGACGTGCATCATTGTTTATGATTAGTACTTTGGGAGTGCAGCTCCAGGATGTGCTTGGAGCCTCTGTCAAGTTGGGCTTAAAGTAAGCCTGAAAGAGTACCACCTGTACCAGAGACGACTTTTATCTCCTCCGATGTTGTCGATAACCCTTGAGGAGTGGTCCTTCTACCTTGCCTGCCTGTGGAACATATGAATTGACAAGATCTTTGAGAAATTCCATGATGTTGCACATATTTTCCTAAGAACCCCCACAGCGGGCTTTAAAAAAAATAGAAATTCCAGTTTCTTTTTTTTTAAAAACACATCAAATATCACAATTGCAGGAAAGCCTATTTCTGTATGGTTCCTTGTAAAATTTGGCTTAATACTGTAAATAGCCACCCGGCTCTCCCAATCATCTGAAATGAGCTTTGTTCCTCCAAACGGGAGGCTTCCCCCCCCCCCCTCCCCCCTCATTATATTCAAAATGAGTTGGGCCTTGCAAGTGAGGCTTCCCTCCTCCTGATTCAGTAGCGACCCTAACCAAATAGAATCCAGCCTGCTTGTTGCTTTCCGATAGCTAATTGAGATTTTAACCACTCAATCCAGGATGATCATTTTTATCCTGGATACGGCTGGAATAAATTAGGGCAGTACCTTGTGTGTAGGTTGACCGTACGATAGTCGTAATGTGTTAAAATCGGGTGATAACTGGGTAGAACATTGGTCGACATTTTTCCCTACGTTCAAGGAAAGGGTTAATTTTTTTTTTGTACTGCTCACTAACAAAATGATAGGCATGTGTCTTTTTTTAAATAAGCCATTTCATACAATGTGATTTCATTAGTGAGCACAGTAACAAAAGGCCAATCACTATGCATCTGTAATCATCCTTTTTAACACTTTTCAAACAGCGAATGAGCCACTTAACTGGTATCAGTGCCGAAGAAAGTTCAGCAATGCAGCTGTGCAGAGCGCACAATTTGTGTAATAGCTGAATGAAAATTGGGGCAAAGCTGATTTACTTACCAAGTCCCTGCACAAAGATGGAACTGCTTGGTACATTAAAATGTACTGTGTAGTTATTTACTTTTAGCAAATAAAGTTGCTGAAACCCTCATCCATGCCTTTGTTACCTCAGGACTTGACTATTCCAACGCACTCCTGGCTGGTCTCCCACATTCCACCCTACGTAAACTGGAGGTCATCCAAAACTCGGCTGCCCGTGTCCTAACTCGCACCAAGTCCCGTTCGCCCATCACCCCTGTGCTCGCTGACCTACACTGGCTCCCGGTTAAGCAGCGCCTCAATTTCCGCATTCTCATCCTTGTTTTCAAATCCCTCCATGGCCTCGCCCCTTCCTATCTCTGTAATCTCCTTCAGCCCCACAACCCCCCGAGATATCTGTGCTTATCTAATTCTGCCCTCTTGAGGATCCCTGATTATAATCGCTCAACCTTTGGTGGCCGTGCCTTCAGTTGCCTAGACCCTAAGCTCTGGAATTCCCTGCCTAAACCTCTCCGCCTCGCTACCTCTTTCCTCCTTTTAAGAAGCTCCTTAAAACCTACCTCTTTGACCAAGCTTTTGGTCACCTGCCCTAATTTCTCCTTATGTGGCTCGGTGTCTTTTTTTTTGTCTTAAAATACTCCTGTGCAGCACCTTGGGACGTTTTACTACGTTAAAGGCGCTATATAAATACAAGTTGTTGTTTCCGTGTTTCAACATATTTTTCTTGTTGAAATACGGATTCTCGTTGGAAACCCATGAGCTGAATGGTTCATTTCTGGTTACATAAACTTGATCTGAAATTAAATAGATTAGTAAGAGCAGGTCTACGCTGTGTTCAATACACTGATTTTTTTTGTGTCAACAAAGTTAATGTTTTATTATATCCAATTAGCCTAGCCCCTTTTATTTAAAAAAAAAACAATTATTTAAGCCCTCAACCTCACTAGACTTTTGTATATTTCTGACCTTTTGAGAAAAATGTAAACATTTCTTTTATTTAAAAAAAAATAATTATGTAAACCCCCTTCTCTACAACTTGTGTGCATTGGCCACAGCAGTTCCTGCTTCAACAGGCTCCTCCCAACCTCCCCCCAATGTTCCTTAATGCTATGCAGCTGTCTGGAGCTCCTGCGCAGCCAGCTCACCAGCTTTGAAATGCAAAAACCGCGCATGCACGGATTTTTTGACTGGGCCATGCGACCCAAAAAACAATTCGAGGGAACGTTGCACCCCTGCCCTCCGAATAATAGTATTGTATTGCACGAAAAGGTACATTCTTTCTTCGCTCTCTCTTAGGCAGTCCCTCGGAACCGAGGATGACTTGCTTCCACGTTAAAAATGAGTTCTCAGGTGACTGATGAGTCCAATGTGGGACCTGCCGTCTCTGTCACAGGTGGGGCAGACGGTGGTTGAAGGGGCGGGTGGGTGGGGTGCTTGGGTTGACGTGCGCTGCTTGCGCTTGGCTTCCGCTTGCTCCCGGCGAAGAGACTCGAGGTGTTCGGCGCCTTCCCGGATGCTTCTCCTCCACTTTGTGCGGTCTTGGGCCAGGGATTCCCTGGTGTCGGTGGGGCTGTTGCACTGGGATGTCCCAGGTGGGCAGAGGAAACCCTTCAAGGACACCCTCAAAGCCTCTTTGAAAAAGTGCAACATCCCCACCGACATTCTTTAGGTCATCATTGAATACAGAAAGTATGCTGCTTTGCAAGTTGCCTAAAACGAGCCAGTGCATTCACTGAAAGTCCTGTACAGCTCGACCGTTACACGGGGCTACTGGCCAGCCGTGCACTATAGTCAGTTAGAAATATGGCCATCGCTCCCATCGATGATGAAGGAAATCGGCTGTAGGTTGAATAGATGCTTCTAAAAATCAGATGTCGTTCAATAATCACTTCTCGCTGTCATGGCCTTGTATAAAAAGTGAAGAACTTGCATTTATATAGCGCCTTTCACTATCCCCAGATGTCCCAAAGCGCTTTATAGCAAATAAGTATTTTTGAATGTAGTCACTGTTGTAATGTGGCAAACGCGGCAGCCAATTTACGCACAGCAAGCTCCCACAAACAGCAATGTGATAATGACCAGATAATCTGTTTCAGTGATGTTGGTTGAGGGATAAGTATTGGCTAGGACACCGGGGAGAACTCCCCTGCTCTTCTCCGAAATAGTGCCATGGGATCTTTTGCATCCAACTGAGGGGCCTCTTGTTTAATGTCGCATCCGAAAGACGGCAGCTCCGACAGTGCAGCACTCCCTCAGCACTGCACTGGGAGAGTCGGCCTAGATTTTGTGCTCTGGTTTCAAAATAAGGACTCTCGTCATTTCGACAAGTGCTTATTATAAATGATATGAGACGCGAAGGCCAATTCCGCAGTCCCAGTGGGGAGCAAGTCACGTGCGCACAGCGTGATTTTTTTTTTTGTGGGCCCATTAAATTTAATGGGTGGGACATCACTGGCTTGGCTTCCCGCAATGCACTTCCAGCTGGGATTAGGCCTCCGAAACCATGGGTGTCCGATGTGTTCCTGTTATCATTTCGCCTGAAAACATGTTGCATTGTATCACAGAAGCGGTCATTGAAAGCCCAGGTGCAGATCATTAGTGCGGTGACCAAAGTTCAGAATTACGAAAGTGACCAAAATGGGATACTACAGCTTTTTTTAAAATAAAAAGCAGGCTGATGTGGAGACGATTAAACATGATTAAAGCGGTGATCCGTTACTGTGCGTTATAATTTAAAAAAACAAACATTGCCATCCTGGGTATCAGTTTGACTGATTGCACCACTGCAGTATAATAAATACAGTTACAATCTACAGTGAGGAAGAGCCTGAACCGGGGTAATAGCTTGGACAGGGGCAAACAGAATGTTTCCACTCCTACGACAGCAAAATACTGCGGATGCTGGAAATCCGAAATAACAACAGAAAACGCTGGGAAAACTCAGCAGGCCAGGCAGCATCCGTGGCGAGAGAAACAGAGTTAACGTTTCCGGTCGAAGACCTTTCGTCAGAACTGGAAAAAAGCAGGAAATGAAATAGATTTAAAGCAAGTATAACGCTGGGGAAAGGGGGAGGGGATGAAAGAACAAAAGGAGAGATTAAGAGACATTAAGAGATAATCAAGGCAAGAGGAGGTGTTGATGTAACAAGTTGAGGCTAAAAGAAGTGTGAAATGCACTGGCAGAATGAAGGACAGCTGCCAGCTTCTAGGAGGAAAAAAAAGGGGGGGGTGCCAAACAAAAGGGTGGATGAAAAAATATAAATGTGATAGGGGCCGAGGTTATGATCTAAAATTGTTGAACTCGATGTTGAGTCCAGAGGGCTGTAGGGTGCCTAAACGAAAGATGAGGTGCTGTTCCTCGAGCTTACGCTGCGCTTCCGTGGAACAGTGTAATGTTTCCACTTCTAGCCTATTTGATTATTTACCTCTCCCGCCCACACAATTCTGCATGAATTCATGATTGCCCTGTAAGAATACCTTAATAAGCTAAAATCTCCCTTAAAACAAAAATTACGAAATTTCTTGAACCCATTTTTAGATGGGAGCAATCCTGAGACCAGAGCTAAACACAGACCATTTTCACTTTCACCTGGGCAGTAATCTGGCGGGGTAATAATTGGGTCGATTCCACACCGGGCAGGCGGTCTACTCCACCAGATTAAGCCCAGGTGGTGGTGGTGAAAGTTGCCCCCCACCCATGTGTTAATGCTTTCTACCCATACTGCTCCACTGCTTATGCGTCGGCTAATCTAGGCAGCTGAAGGCACGGCCGCCAGTGGTGGAGCGATTAAAATCGGGGATGCGCAAGAGGCCAGAATTGGATGAGTGCAGAGATCTCGGAGGGCTGGAGGAGGTTACGGAGATGGGGAGGGGGAGCGAGGCCATGGAGGGATGTAAAAACAAGAATGGGAATTTTAAAATCAAGGTCTTGCCGGATCGGGAGCCAATGTAGGTCAGCGAGCGCAGGGGTGATGGGTGAACGGGACTTGGTGTGAGTTTAAGATACAGGCAGCAGAGTTTTGGATGAGCTCAAGTTGATGGAGGGTGGAAGATGGGAGGCCGGCCAGGGGAGCATTGGAATAGTGAAGTTTAGAGGTAACAAAGGCATGGATGAGGGTTTCAGCAGCAGATGTTAAGCATGTCTTCAAGTTAATAACCGGAGGAAAATATGGCCCAATAAGGCCATCAGAAGTGTTGATGCCGTCCATTTGCTAAAGTATTTGATAAACTAATACGCCTGGTTATGGCATCTTAAAGATTGTAGCCTGTTAGGTGAGAATTTGTGAATGTGATAAACTTGATCTTGATATTCATCCATTGCGGCAGAAGGTGACATTAAAGTGTCATGGGCACCGTGCACACAACTAAATTTGCTGAAGGGCTGAAGAGGAGGAGCAGACACTGCCACGTAATGGCCAGTATAACAATCACTTAAATACTGCTGCCCTGCAGTTCTGAGTTGTACATAGTTGGAAATCTCGAACGAACAGCCATTTAGAGGCCAAATTGGACACACCCATTGACTGGCATCTCATTGGAGTAGTGAAAAAATGGTGTTGCAGGACTGGATTTAGATGAGATTGAGAAGCATGGAGTGTAGTTTGTGATTTGATTTATCTGTGTGTGTGCGCGCGCATGTTGGTAATCATAAGTTGTTCCCCCAACTAGGTGGCGGCCATATTCCATCCAAAATCAGGAGACAAAGAACAAGGGGAAGGAGGGAGTAGTCGTAAATGTCCTGATTGTCCTTTGGATGAGACATCTGCCTTTGGGCGGATGTTGAGATTCCATTCCATTCTATTATTCAGATGAGATTAGAGAGGAATCCTGACCAACATTCCTCCCTCACCTCAACCAGTGCCTGTTCATATAGCGCGCTAACTATGCTGAGCAGGTCTACTGTGTCAGTCTGCTTGCATTAACAATGGCGTCCTGACTTGACTGTGTTGATGCTTGGAGCGTCTCGCCTTTTTCTTCATAGTCGCTGGGTGAACATTCTGGAATTCTCTACCTTAAACGCTACTGTGTGCGCATCATCGCAGCGAGGGCTGCAGCGGTTCAAGGACAAGGCCCAGCACCAATGTTGACCCTAATTTTTATTTTATTTTGGGTGCACGCCCCTTTTAACGGGCTGCGCGGCTCATTCAAATTCCATTGCAAAGCCGTTGAGAGGCCTGCGTGGGACCTCCAGACCGCTGCGAGGCCGCGCAGCTTAACGGGACCATTGCCCAGCGCGCCACCTTGGGGCCGGTAGAGCTGGGCAATAAATGCAACTTTACCCGCATCGCCCCCACCCACCCCGAGAACAGATTTAACGCCCCTGCTCCCGGCTACTGCTTGGGATTGCCTCGAGGCACGCCGTCACATCAGGGGAAGTCCTGGACAGGTTACCGTGGAGACCAGAACAAGGCGGCAGTATCCACACTAGGGAGTGGAACATTTGGGGCCGCTTTAGCGTCATCTGAAGATAAAAGTCTGTCAAGTTGAGAGAAATTCATTGTAGTTTTGATTGAGTCCCTCGTCCTGGCAACATGTAGCATTGTGTAATCTATCTGGGAGCAGATTAGCAGTTAGTTGCTGGAAGGCTAGAGGCTAAAATTGCGGTGGATCTGATCTGGCATTTATACAATGGTGTTGCTTTGTTTTTAAGCTTTGCAGTAAAGACGTGGCCCTTGTTTTCTGCAGGCATCCTGAATGCAGAGCCCAGGACATTAACAATATCTCACGCGCCGAGTGATTTGTATGTATGAGCGTTCCGCTGTGATTGTTATCTGAAATCTGTCATTACCGTTGGCCTGTTTGTATACCTGTCAGTAAGATCATTGCCGCTTCTGACCTCTTTGAGAATTTATTAACAAAAGTGCTGCAGTCAAAAATGTGTGTGTGTGTGTTTTAATAATTAGATTTTAAAAATTAATTGCGCCACGTGGGATTGCTGGTGCTGATTACTGATGGGCCTTTTCACATCGCTTTAGTCTATTTTTTTTGTTTTGGAGCATGGCGTACATTGCATAGATTTTTGCAGCACAGAAACGGGCCATTCGGCCCAGCTGGTCTATGCCAGTGTTTACGCTCCACTGCAGCCTCCTCCCACCCTGTTGGGCATCTTACAAAAAAAAAGTAGTCGTTCTAATTAAAGCTCCCCTTTAGCCGCGTGGCCGCACAGCTGTCTGAAGCTCCCGCGCAAGGCACTTGCCGGCTTCTCAATGGAAAATCCGCGTGTGCGTGGAAGTTTGACTGGGCCGCCCGCGCAGCCCCTTAAAGGGACTGCGCACCCAAAAAAGCTACAAGGAACATTGGTGTTATAATCTATATATATATATTTTAAAACTCACAACATCGCCCCCCCATGCCCACCCTCCACTCCAACCCTTTGACCCCTGGGGCACAGATCATTTGTGGAGAGAGACCCGAGATGGGACCATGTTCAAATTTTCACGCTAGATTATGTGAAGAAGAATGCTGTCGCTTTAAAGCGAGTGCCGGACATATTTTTAAAAAAAAAAAGCAGAATCTCCAAGCCACGGGTTGTTCTATGCCAGAGTCGATCATAGTTCTGAAGTTAAGGAACGTAGGCTTGTTCTGAATGTCTGTTCCTCCTGGGGACTTTTCATTATCAAAGGGATGCACTGTCTTTTATTGAGGCATCATGCTAAATGTGTGACATGTCTCATTTTTATTAACAAAAATTAATCCCTGGAATACAATCACCTTTGCTGTCGTGGGTTGAGACTCAGTTGGTAGAACCCTTGCCTCTGGATCAGAAAGTGGTGGGTTGGAGCCCCACGCCAAGGTTTGAACATATAATATAGGCTGGCGCTCGAGTGCAGTATTCGGAGGAGCGCTGCATTGTCAGAGGTGCCATCTTCAGATATGCTATTAAACCTAGGCCCGTCTGCCTGCTTGGGCGGCTTTTAAAAGTTCCCATGGCACTATTTAAAGCACAAGGATTTCTCCTCTTGTCCTGGCCAACATTCCTCCCTCAATCAACATCACCAAAAAAACCAGATAAACAGGTCATTCATCTCTGCTGCTTGTGGGACAGGGTATAGAATGGCTGTTGTTTCCTGACATGACAACACGTTCTAAAGATAATTTGTTGTAGTAGTGCGATAAGGACCATATAAATTAAATGCTGTTTCTTTTTACAATGCCATTGGAACCTGGTTATAGAATTGCCACCTACTACATATTGTCCTGAGGGATATTAATCTTTCGTACAGCTTTAATTTTGGTTTAACCTATGTTGCTTTCTCTGGATGTACAGCCACGAATAGTGCTCAACCACCAGGAAACAAATCGCAGGGATTTCAGCAGCCACAACATTGGTTAAACTATAATCCCTCTTAAAGTGAAAAAGGGGTTTACAGTGACTTTTTTTTCTTTAAAAAAAAACCCAGGAGCTCACACTAGCAAACTAGCTACTGCTCGATGCGTAGCTCTCGCCTCTGAGGCAGAAGCACATGGGTTTGTCCCACTCCAGCGACTTGAGCACAAAATCTAGGCCGACACTCCCAATGCAGTACTGAGGGAGTGCTGCACTGTCGGCGGTGCCGTCTTTTGGATGAGACATTAAACCGAGGCTCCGTCTGCTCTCTCTGGTGGATATAAAAGATTCCATCGCACTATTTGAAGAAGAGCAGGGAGTTCTCCCCGGTGTCCTGGCCAATATTTATCCCTCAACCAATGCTACTTATAATAAGGTCGCGAAAGGCGCTCTATAAATGCAAGTCTGTTTTTCTTCATTTTGTCTCTCTTGGTAAACATTATTAAATCTGTTTTGTGCGCCTAAAAGAAGTCTTAAAATAAATAAACTCTAGCTCTGATTTTATTCTGTGTGAAACTCTAGAGACTTTAAAAGTACATCACTATCAACTCTTGGGTGCTGCATATTAATTCTTGGTACATTTTTAATCACTGTACATCGAGTGCTTTGTGATGATCAAGCGAGGTGTTGCTTTCCATTCGCGCTTGGCAGCAGAAATACTCCCATTCCATAACACATTTATTCTTCAGTATCCCTATACAGAGTGACTCACCCTGAAATATTGCCCCAGGCTCTTAACACTCACTCATCGTGCAGCCTGGCAAGGCACAGTGATGGGAGCCAACCCTGCTGGAGGTCCTCTGCTGTACTGAGTCATTCCTGTGCTTTGTAATGGAGTCTGCTGTGAGGCCAGTATGGTCTGCAGAAGTCCAAGGGTGCTTTGGGCCTTCCACGTTCTGCATGAAGCTGTACCAGTTATTGTTGACTGGAGTCAAAACCTTTTGGCTTGTTTAGCGAAGAGTAACTAAAAATGCCTTGATGACACTTCATAGTTTGCTCAATGGAAATATCACATTTCAGCTCGACTCAGTTTGTCACCCCTGAGTCAGTTGGTTCAAGCCCCACTCTTGGATTTAAGCACATAGGCTGACACATCTCCCAGTACTGCGTTATTCAGTGGTGCCATCTTTCACACAAGGCTTCAAACCTACTAGCTGTTTGGGTAGGTGTGAAAGAGCCCACAATGCTTTTTTTTTAAAAAGCAGATTATGTGGTCATTTGTTCTATTATCTCAAACGTAATTCAATGGCTGCAAAGTCCTTTGGGACATCCTGAGGACATGAAAGGCGCTATATAAATTCAGGTTCTTGTCTTTAATTTCTAGGTTTTTCTAACCTCGTTTGGGGTGGGGAGAAAATCATTGAAGTATTGCTTTAATACTAGCGCATCCCTCGTGGCATTGCTCACACGTGGGCTGTTCGACAATGATTGGGTTCCTCAGGGGCCGTGTAAATGGCCTGGGGCAGGAGATCCGGGCAGTCCCGGGGCTGGACTCCTTCTGCCGTGGGGTGGGGGGGGGGGTGGGGGGGCAGGAAAATCCTACCTTTTGCTCACTGATCCCAGTACTTGCCCTCACTGGCGCCGCTCAATTATTGATCCCAGTGCTCACCCCGAGCTGTGTGATACCAAGTGGGGCGTCGGGGAGAGCGGATAGAGCCAGCAGTGCTCGAGTCCTATTGAGACGTTGATTTAAAACTGCCTTTCGTACTGTGCTAATTCCTGTGTTGGTGGCACCGGCTGTAACCCTGAAGTAAGCTTGCTGGGACTTGCCAAAGCCTGAAGCGGGGGGCGGGTGAAGCGGGGCTTCCTAGCTGCCAGTCTCAGCGAAGTTTACATTCTGGTTTTCAGGAGGCTGTGTGACGGCCCTGCTTCAGGAGCCTGCCCCACTGGCACAGGCAAAAGTTGGTACCCAAGCAGCACAGTATTGATGTGAGTTAGCTGGTGCCACTTTTTATAAAGCATATTGATATGAGTGCGCTAAATAATCCTGGCGGTAACACTGCACACGTTAAACCAGGGTGATAATGGTGAAACTTCCTACTTAAACTGTTGTTTAGTATCTTCTGTATTAATGGGTTTCGGTATTTATTGAGCTTGGTTTAAAAGTCTAAAGATTTGCAATGTTTACATTTCTTTGCGGGGGTGGGGGCGGGGAGAAGCGAGTTGGGTTTGCTCCGGTGAAGTATCGTACAGTCGCATAGATTTAACAAACTGAAATGGTCCATTTGGCCCAACCAGTTCCTGTTGGCGTTTTATTACCAGAGATTCTGCCCAATGGCCACCGTAACTTTGGCGGAGGATGAGCAGAAACCCTGCTTAATGTCCGAGTGGATTAATGCACTGCTGACTGCGATGCCACGCCCTGTTCATTCAATCCCAGTCTGTACTGAGTGAGCTGACTTCTGCCAGGGTGACAATGTAAACTTTTTATAATTGGCTCGAGTACCCCTGGTCTAAGGGGAGGGTGGAGGAGAAGAAACCAGACTGATGTTTCCATTCTTCTTATGTAGAGACCGTGGCGGAATATGCTCGTGTGGGGGATGTCGGGGTCAAGACTTTGTTGGGCTCTGCCGTGGGACCTCCCATGGTCAAATAGCCCACAAACACGCGGGACTCTGGTATGAAGCATTGCCACTTAGCTGCTGGCATCAGTGCACTGCATTTCAACAGGTGTTGGCAGGAGGGCAGAGCGGTCAATGATTTTTTTCTTAAACAGGGTGTAATGCATTTGGTTATTGTACAAAAACATGCCACTGTGACTCATTTAGACTTCATTTCCCCACGGGCGGAGCTTGATCAGACTTTGAATTTGAAATGAAACCGGAAGAGAAGAAAAAATAATTTTTATTTTTGGAATTTCTTTTTTTTAACTTTTTTTTTGTATTTTTAAATCACCACAGCCTCAAGTTGGAATGTGACAAACTGGCCAGTGAAAAGACGGAAATGCAGCGCCATTATGTCATGGTAAGTGCCGTTCACTTGACTCCGGCTTTACAAAGGGGTTGGACTCGACCCAGATAGTCCACCTCACGTTCTATAGGTATTTGGGACTGCAAATCTAGCTGGAGGGTATCTCTTAATGATTAAGGAGCGATAAATCTTTCTTGATTTGTAAAGCACCATGTAATCTTGCACCGTCTTTCCTATCTCTTATTAAAAGATGTGTGTTTTAGTGTTGGAATGATGTAGACTTCTTTTGACCAATTGACCCGAGGCCTCGGTCCCTTCAGCCAAGCACGAGTTTCTGAGCACCGCTCGCCACCAGTTTCTGTCACCAAGGTGATCGCTGTGGGTCACTGAAACTTCCTTTTTACTTTATAAACACCCGTTTCAAACGAATGTACTCTTGACACTCCATGGACACTACCACTGATACATTGTTCTGTTGGAGAAGTGGACACTGTTTTATGTTTCTGCGATGAGCAACGAGATTTCTTTCCCAGGTTAAAGAGTGCAGTCCCTTGGGCTGAATATTGAGTGGAGAATGCTTGCTACCTTGCTCTCCTTTTACATATATCTGTATGTGAAAAATGTCGTGGACTGTGTGACCACCTTAGCTTTCATTTGCATTATTGCCTAATTTGATTTCACCCTCCTTTCACCATTCTGTGGAATGTGCATGGGGACATATGGGCTACCAAACTCTTCATGGTTTTAAGTACTTAAGAACATAAGAAATAGGAGCAGGAGTAGGCCATTTGGCCCTTTGAGCCTGCTCCGCCATTCAATAAGATTATGGCTGATCTTCTACCTCCTCTCCACTTTCCTGCACTATCCCCATATCCCTTGATTCCCTTCATATTCAAAAATCTATCGATCTCTGTCTTGAATATACTCAACGACTGAGCCTCCACAGCCCTCTGGGGTAGAGAATTCCAAAGATTCACCACCCTCTGAGTGAAGAAATTTCTCCTCATCTCAGTCCTAAATGGCCGACCCCTTATTCTGAGACTGTGACCTCTGGTTCTAGACTCCCCAGCCAGGGGAAACATCCTCCCTGCATCTACCCTGTCAAGCCCTGTCCTGGTCCAAGTTCTGCTTGTTTTATCCACTAATAATTCCAGTCAAGACCAGATCGGAAGGTTCCAGTTTCAATCCTTGGCCCAAGTTGCATTATCAGGTCTCAGCCAGGTCAGAGCTTGGCCTTGCTGCCCTGGGCTATGAAGTTTCTATACCTGATCACTATCCAGTGACCTCCCCCTCCACCTTACCAGATGTTGTGTGCTTGTAGACATGATGGTGGAAAAATGAATCTGAATCAGCTGAGGTCTTCCCATGGCCATAAAGTGTCCAGGTTCCAACATGAATGGCCGTCTTTGTCAAAAGGCAGACAGTGCCTGTGACTCTGTATCTGAGCACGAGGTACTGCCTTCAGGAGAGGTGAGAGTGTCTCTCTTTGGCATCAGGTTCACACTATGCATTGTGTTTTATGGCACTATTGCCCCCCAGGAACCTGGCTTTAGAGAAGTGATGCTCCCAGCATATGTAGCTGATTGTCTTGGCATTGGTGCATGAGCAAGTGCAGATCAGAAATGTGCATCTTAATCGCCGTACCATGTGGTTGTGCATTCAATAAATTCACGGGGCTCTGCTATAATAGAGTGCAAGACATTAACATTTTATTCTTTATCTGTTTGATTTCTCCAGTATTATGAAATGTCTTATGGTTTGAACATCGAAATGCACAAACAGGTAAATGGCTTTCTTTTTTTTTAAACATTTCTTCTTGCTTGTCATTGAGGTGTTTACAGAACCTATTTATTCTCCCTGAAATTAGACCCACCATAAATGTGACAAATTTCATGATTGAGCCTGGTTGTAAATCGAACTTTTCTCTTTTTGTAGTTTCCAATTATGCACCAATGAATAATTAAATGTTCTTTTTTAATTGAAAATGCCGACAGATTAATTTGAATGATAAATTAATAATGGGGCACTGTCTCATTTATTATTACTTTTTATAAAGTGCTTCGGAGCTTTCAACCTTTATTAAATATTAAAAAAGTAAATGTCGATGACTTCAGTTGCGAGCCTATTGTTGGATGATTTACTCTCTCCTTCCACTCATGTTTCGGGAAATCAAATGTGACATTATATAATGAACCGTTAATGTGAGTTAATATCTTTTGGGGGCTCATTTCCCACTGTGTAGGATCTTAAAAGTGGCGTGCTAAAGATTCCCTAGTTTCTGGTAGAATGTGTTTGCTGCAGACCCATCCCCCTTATTACAATATAAAACTCCCAGTTTATTAAATGGTTTTGCCTGAATTGTCTGCAGTGATAAAGTAGTTCACTTTACGAGGGCGCACAGTTGTCACTGGGGTTTCAACAAAGCGATTTTTTTTTTTTTTTTTTTCCTTTCTGTTATGTCCACTTGAGCTGTGGAGCAGACCCAGCAGCTCGCATCCCTCCGATCCTAGGTCATGTCTGCAGAGGGCAGTTTCAGCTGGGTAACTTTAGGCCGTAGTACTGGCGGTTACAGGCCTGTCGCCTTTGGAGACAAGTCGTGGAAACTGAATTCCGTGCGCACAAGAAGTGTACCGTGCAATATTACATCCCGTGGGCTTAACCGTACCAATTTCTTTGAGCCAGCAGCGCACTGCTGGCTGTTGTGCCTTGCTGTGGACAAATTGGCTGCTGCGTTTGTCTATGCAACGACGGTGACTGCACTTCAAAAAGTAATCTATTAGTTGTGAAGTGCCTTGGGACGTTCTGAAGACACGGAAGGTGCGAGTGGCTGCAGTGTGTACCATCTACAAGATGCACTGCAGCAACTCGCCAAGGCTTCTTTGGCAGCACCTCCCAAACCCGTGACCTCTTCCACCTAGAAGGACGAGGGCAGCAGGCGCATGGGAACACCACCACCTCCCAAGTTCCCCTCCAAGTCACACACCATCCTGACTCAGAAGTATATCGCCGATCCTTCATCGTCGCTGGGTCAAAATCCTGGAACTCCCTACCTAACAGCACTGTGGGAGCACCTTCACCACACAGACTGCAGCGGTTCAAGGCGGCTCACTGCCACCTTCTCAAGGGCAACTAGGGATGGGCAATAAATGCTGGCCTTGCCAGCGACGCCCACATCCCATAAAAAAAAAAAAAAAAAAAATCTTCTATTGCATTCTGCTACCGATATATTGGATGTGCCTAGTGTTGACCTGAAAGTGTTGTGAAGAAAGATGACCCATTGGTACCAGAGGATGCTTCAGGGTCTCCTTTGGTACCCAGTGTGTGGCTACCATATCATTCGCCTGTTTGTATGGGGGAAGAGGGGGAGAAGAGAATACTCAGATGGTCACAGTATATCCTGAAGGGTTCATGGGACACTCTGCCCTTGGAATACCTTGTGCTTTAAGACCTCTGGAATTTGTGCGTACTTGGACTGGAGCATGGGTGGGAATAATGGGACAGTTTAACAAGTATGACGAGCTGCTGGGATAGTTACACTGTTGGGGGCCTTATTCACATTTGCAGTTATTCCATTCGGCCCAACTCCGCAAATGTCATCTTCCCCCCCGCCCCCAAACCCCCAGCAGATGTGTCCTACCAGTGACCATTACAACATTTAACTGAGCCAGTGTCCTCGGGATTTCAATGAAGAGTAATGGTGGGTGGGTGAAGTTTCCACGTAACTGTCTGCTTTCACTGTGCAAAAACACCCAGCAGTGCGACTGGAGATTTATCCTTTCAAGCCTGGGTTGCATCCGCAGAGAGCATTCCGAGCCGTCAACATGAAGGTGAAGTATTGGTCGGTGGAAGTCTGTCACTTGTGGCAGTGGCGGGAGCAATTTGACGTGATGAATGAATCGAGGATCTCCAGCAAGCCTATCGCACATTACGATGCATTGGCTTCAGTGCAGTATTCACCACAGCGTTTTGGTATCAATGGACTAAACGGGCTTTGTGCTAACGCTTCATGTCCTCATGAGGAGCAAGGAGCTTAGCAATGACCGAGGAACATCTTTTTGAGCTCTGCTAGTTGATCATTACATAGAAGAATAGATCCCTGGAACCGTGTTAACAAAAGCCATGATTTGGGGACGCTCTTGTATCAATATCATAAATCAGGAGGCTGAAATGTGAGCGCAATTTATACTCCCTTGGTTAAATAGGAGTCTTTAATTATATTCTGCATTGTGTATGCTTTAATTTAAGCGTACATCTGATTTATTTTCCAACAGAAACAGAAACTGCTGGAAATATGCAGCAGGACAATCTGTATCGGTAAAGGCAGGTTAGCATTGAAGCATTCCGCAGAACTGAAAGATAAGCAAGTCCCTTAGGGGTGGGGGAAGAAAAGAAAAGGCTGAGGGCAGAAGAGACAGCAGATCCTCCAATTACACAAGGGAAGTTGATAGTTTGCGTTGGTTGTTTCTCTTCTTCCCTGCCCCCGGCCCCCCTCTTTCACCAGTCCTGCCAAGGGCCTTGCGCATCTTTCATTCTGATTGAAAACTTAAACCCAAAACATTAATCTGTCTCAAATAGAAACAGAAAATGCTGGAAATACTCAGCAGGTCGAGCAGCATCTGTAGAGAGAGAAACGGAGTTAACGTTTCAGGTCGCTGGCCTTTATTGGGTGGGGCGCGCAGCCTGTGCGCCACTGCACGAGACTCATTTCTACACCACAATGTCCAATAAACAAAACACACACGCACACACAATCCCATACACACTGAATAATATTCAAATTGATGAACCACAGCCAAATTAAAAGTTCCAGTGATTAAAATGTTCACCTCCTGGTGCCAGTTACCCAATGCCATTTTTAGCGGCCATGCCATTTCCACTCCAGCATTTTCTGTTTTTATTCCAATTTTCGTTTCAAGTTAATGGAACTGAAACGGGGCGGGGAGTACAACGCGCATCCTATGCGATAACGCCCCATTTTTTGCGCTGCCGCCCAAGACCACTTTCTACCCCATAAATCTTAGGGTGCTATTCGAACGTGGGGAGCATCACAAAAAGCCTGATCAAAAGCATCAGTGCTACAGCAGCCAGCCAGGGGATAGGGCTCTCGCTCCTGACTGATGCTGTGGCCATCAGGTGTGGTAGAGGACTGAGCTTGACTGTGACGCTCTCCACCAACACTCGCTGACTTGGCTTATTATCAAGACTGCCCATTTGGATAAAGTGTTTGGCACCAGCACAGGACAGCAACAAAAATAGTCCTGCACGTAACTGATCATCATTCATGTTGGTTGATCACTGCTTAGGAATTATTGGGGAAAACCCAAAATTCTTCTTGAATAAAAGCATAAAATCTCCTTTTGTGATGTAGCTCTGTAAACTTGAGGTCATCCAAAACTCTGCTGCCCATGACCTAATTTGCACCAAGTCCCATTCACCCATCACCCCTGTGCTCACTGACCTACATTGGCTCCCGGTTAAGCAACGCCTCGATTTCAAAATTCTCATCCTTGTTTTCAAATCCCTCCATGGCTTCGCCCCTCCCTATCTCTGTAATCTCCTCCAGCCCCACCAACCCCCCCCCCCCCCCCCCCCCCCCCCCCAGAGATATCTGCACTCCTCTAATTCTGACCTTGGAGCATCCCTGATTTTAATCGCTCCACCTTTGGCGACCGTGCCTTCTGTTGCCTAGGCCCTAAGCTCTGAAATTCCCTCCCTAAACCTCTCCGCCTCGCTACCTCTCTTTCCTCCTTTAAGACGCTCCTTTAAAACCTACCTCACCTGCCCTAATATCTCCTTATATGGCTTGGTGTCAAATTTTGTGAAGTGCCTTGGGATGCTTTAATACGTTAAAGGCGCTATAAAATTACTTGTAGCCCCATTAGCAGAGAATTTGGTCACTTTTTTTGTTTACTTGATAGCCCTCTCTCTTAATCAATGTTGAGTGTCTGGTTACTGGTTACATGGTTACCAGGCTGCTGTTGGGACTGAGTGTTCCATGTTGATAAAACTCCTCAGTTGAAAGTCTCTGAAATCTCTCGCAGAGTGATAAGATTGAATAGCATTTTAATCTGCAGGGTTTTTGGAAAACAAAAATTAATGAGGTTGTAATTTTGGCAACCAGCTGGCAGGATGAGCATCAAACCTGACATCTGACGGGATGAATTTCAGGAGGTTAATTGAAGTGAGCCAAACCTTCAGTGGTTTAATTCAGAATTTTCCAAGTCGGTTGGGGGTGTGAGTATGGGATGGGCGGGGTTGGCAGCAGGGGAAATTACTCAGTAATTTAACATTTTGACCAGCGTACTGTTTGTACTCGGTTTTGTTTCCCCTTGTCTTTCTAATCTCTGTCTTTACTGAAGACATTGACTCCTTGCTGCAGTATTTTTCAAGGACGCCAGCTAGCCCTCCCCAAGCATTGTGGTACAGTGCGGAGTGTGTGCGCGCGCGAGGGCGGTGTGTGTGTGTGAATTTTGGTGGTGGATAGCAACAGGCTATTCCTTTCACGGGGGGACATCGCAGCCAAACCTAATCTTGCCCTCGCCCGATGTCCACGCAAGCATTCTCAGCAGGTGTCCCTGGATAATCAGTAGCAATGTTCCCCCTAATCTTTTTTGGGGGGGCCGCATGGCCCCCTTAACTGCCTGCGCGGCCCATCCAAACTTCCCCGCGCATGTGCGTTTTTTGGCGTTGAGAAGGCGGCTCACCAGCTGCGCGGGACCGAGAGACGGCAGCGCGGCCGTGCAGCCTAAAGGGACCGTTGATCAGGAGCCCTTGCGGTCTCCACCCCCCCCCCCCCCCCCCCCCCCCCCCCCCCCCCCCCCAAAAAAAAATCAGGCACGTGAATCCAGTTGTAGTACTCTTACCACCATCACTTACTGAGATTAGCGAAAGACAGCACAGGCAGGGGAATCTGAACCTGGCAAAATATTCCCCATTGCCGAGGGAAGAGCACGTGATAACACTGAGCAAAGAGCAGGCACGCAAAATATTGTCCACTTCTGATTGTCACTTTTGTGCTGGCAAAGCGAATGCTTTCTGTCACTCGGTGATTGTGCTGTATTGTACCCACAGAGCTGAATTATTTCTAAGACGTGGATAGAAAGTTGAAGGTAACCCATTAAGAGCCATTGTCCCCCTTGCCCTTCAAAGCTGGGAGCTCGAGCAGTTTTACATTCCTTTGACACAGTTGTTTTATGGAGCTGTAATGCAGCTGTGCATTATGGCTCTGATTTATTATTTCTGAAATTTATTTTCGAATCCATTGGTGTGAAGACTGCATTCGTTCTACAGAGAAGGCGTAATAAAGCCATAAATCCATGTTGTTACTATCGCTGGTGTGCTACACAATAGCCTGGGCCTCGATTACACTTCAGCAAAGTCAACCCTACGCCATTTGGGGTGAGTAATGGAACTTAATGATCGGAAACACCACAGGGGTGTGGGGACTGCAAAATACAGTAGAAACCAACCAGTGTAGTCCCCCCTCTGGAACTCCCAGCTCGATCACTCGAAGTGAAGGGGAGAGGAGGTTAGCTCTGTTCGTATTGGAATTGTAGCAGACAAGAGGCGCAGACAAGAGGCCGTGTGCTGTCATTGTAAGTACTGGTTCAATACTTGCACAGTGGTTGAGTGTCAAAGAGCTGGTTAGACTTAAGTGATCTGCTCAGCAGCAGTCACACGAAATGTGGGTTTTGCTTGGAAGAAAGTTGATTTTTTTTTTAAAAAAACATTCTCTCCAGCAAGTACATTTTACAACAAGGGTCAATAGACAGCATTCCTAATTGCATAGAATTTATAGCATAGATTCAGCCCAACATGTCCATGCCAGTGTTTATGTTTCACATGAGCCTCCTCCCACCCTTCTTCATCTATCCCAATCAGCATATCCTTCTATTCCTTTCTCCCTCCAGTACTTTTCTAGCTTCCCTTTAAGTGCATCTGTGCTATTCGCCTCAACTACTCCCATGTGGTAGCGAGCTCCACATTCTCACCACTCTCTGGGTCAAGAAGTTTCTCCTGAATTCCTTGTTGGATTTATTAGTGACTGTCTGTCTTGTATTTCTGACCCTAGTTCTGGACTCCCTCGCAAGCGGAAGCGTTTTCTCGACGTCTACCCCATCAAAGCCCTTCATCATTTTAAAGACCTCCTATCAGGTCACTCCTCGGCCTTCTCTCTCCTAGAGAAGTGGAAAGCACAGCTGATTTTATTTGTTTTCCCCTCACCCACCCTCGGCTCCACTCCCTAGCCCAGGGTTACTGAGCCTAATTGTAGTGTTCTACCCACCACCCCGCGATAACTCAACATAAACCAGCATTAGTTGAATAATCTCCAAGGCATAGAACATGAGGACATTGCAGTTTTAAAATTGATTGCCTGCTTATTTCCCCCATGGCAGTTTATTTTGAGTGAATTGACTCTGGTTGAACCTTGGACATTCTGCCATTAGAGGTCACTACTCGAATTGCCGGAGCCACCTAGGGACAGGGGTGTGCTGGTGTGTAATACAGTCCCGTCAGACACAACCATCCTTCTATTAATGACTCATTTTCATACAAAACGAGAGAGTCGGCGGGCACGAAGAGAAAAATATTGGTGTTTATTCTGCAACGTTGCATCGAAGCATAAAAGATCATGTGCAAGAAATAAATAAATCTCCAAGATTTTGACATGGGAACCAGGAATAGGCTATTCAGCCCCTCGAGCCTGTTCCACCATTCAGTTAGATCGTGGCTGATCTGTAACCTAACACCATTTTCCTGCCTTGGTTCCGTATCACTTTGGTTTCATATCCCTTAATACCTTTGCCTAACACACACATCCATCAATTACATTTCAAAGTCCTTCCATCATTACTTTGGAATCAGCGATTTTACTTTTATTTTGGACACGGATGGGGATTTGCTCAGGTGAGGAGACGCAATCATTGGTTATTTTATTTAGACTAGCTCCAACGCTGGGCAACTGCCTCCTAATAATAATTCTGCTCTTTCCATTTGTAATGTGCATGTTCTGCGTCGTACAGAGAAGAATCCTTCATTTAACCTCATTTACTTTCACTGCGGGGGAGCTGCAGCTCGCTCTGACTGCAGAACCGCTACCTTGGGATGGAATCTAGAAAGTGGTTTAGTTTGATGATCTTAAAAGGCGTTAAAATTTAAGAAGCCTGTGGTTTTCAAATTCAAATTCCCCGACTATTCTCCCATGGCGTTTTAATATTCATGAGCGAGGTAGCTGACTCAATAACAGCAACAACCTGCATTTATATAGCGCCTTTAATGTAGTAAAACATCCCAAGACGCTTCACGGGAGTGCTATCAAACAAAAGTTGATACCGATCCACCAAAGGAGATATTGGGACAGGTGACCAAAAGCTGGGTCAAAGAGGTAGGTTTTAAGGAGAAATGTGAAGTCGCACAACACCAGGTTATAGTCCTTCGTCCGGTGAAGTGAAGAGATGCATATAGGCACAGCATATATAGTCAGAGAACACTGCCTTTGATTGCCGTGATTATCTCTCTGCCGAGGTGTGATAAAGGGCAGTTAGAAAGATTAACTGTAATCATCTGGCTGTGTTCTCTGACTATATATGCTGTGCCTATATGCATCTCCTCACTTCACCTGACGAAGGAGCAGCGCTCTGAAAGCTTGTGATTTCAAATAAAGCTGTTGGACTATAACCTGGTGTTGTGCGACTTCTCACATTTGTCCACCCCAGTCCAACACCGGCATCTCCACATTGCAGGAGGAAGGTAGAGGTGGGGTGGGGGGAGAGGTTTAGGGAGGGAATTCCAGAGCTTGGGGCCTAGCCAGCTGAAGGCACAGCTGCCAATGGTGGAGCTATGGAAATCGGGAATGCACAAGAGGCCAGAATTCAGGCAGGTTGTATTTTTTTTTTCCTCCCCCCCCCCCCCGCCCCAAAACCACCGTGTCATTTCCCCTTAGCTATCTTTCTGCTACCGCCCCAGATTGAGGCTGGAGATCTGCAATTTCCCAGTGCTTTAAAAGATAAAGTTCATCATTTGTAGTTGCATCTGGAGACCTGGTGGCAGCTTGCGAGACCGTGGAAGTGTGCGCGCGTCTCTGGCACCTGGTCCCTGATGGCCAGGTTGTATTTACATTTGATGGCAGGAGCATTGTCTGTAGTTGACGACACTCCATCAATGTAAAGACACCTTCACTTTCTCTTGAGAGAAGAAGGTTAACTGTGTCATAAATCAGCTTGCACATAGCCACGGCTTCTCAGTTGGAGTTGAAGTTAATGGCCGAACATGCTCATAAAGCTGTAGTGACTTTTTTTTAAAACTCCGGATTTTAATAAACGTCAGCCGGTCTAAAATAGCTTTTCTTCAAGATTTATTTGCCTTTTTTTTTGTAATCGTGGGTTGAAAGTGAGGACGGTGCATTTAAAATTGTGTCCGCCTCTATTCTCTGCTGCGAATTCCGTCACGGTCTTACCAGAGCTCCTGCAGCATTGAGTCAGAGAAAAGTCCGAGGATTCTTCGAAATGTGGCAGGGGAAATAACTGTGACGCTTCCAGTAAGACTTTTAATGTATTACAGCTGACGAGCCTGTGCCTGTGTTTGGAATCTCCCTACCTCCCCCACCCCTTGTTTACATGCACGCAGTAGCAACACTGGGACAACTGTGCATGGGTAACCCTGTGTAGGTGGGACCTTTTTAAGGTTCTGGCTGACTGTCTTCCCTTAATGTGAGGGGCGGGGGGAGGAATCCATAGAGGCCGACAATGTGAAAACTACCTTTCTTCCCTGTGGGCAGGATGAAAGCTCAACTTGCATGTGCCCATTTTTTTTTTAAAAAGCCTGGTGTCCCAGCGCCCCCCATGTTTAGCACTCGCTGCCGTGGCCATTTGCTTCTGCCTGTAGTTTGCCTTCGAAGGCAAGGAACACGCTCTCCTTGTGAAAGGCAAAATGCTGCAGATGCTGGCAATCTGAAATACAAACAGAAAATGCTGGGAACGCTCAGCAGGTCAGGCAGCATCTGTGGAGAGAGAGAAACCAGAGTTAACGTTTCGGGTCGGTGACTCTTTTTGTTAGAACTGGAAAATGTTACAGATGTTAACGGTTTTAAACGAGTACAGAGGCGGGGCGAGGGGTACAGAAATAGAGAACAAATGGGAAGGCCTGTGATAGGGTGGAAGGCAGGAGAGATTAAATGACAAAAGGGATGATGGTGTGAGGCAAAAGGGGGTGGTATTGGGACAAATAAAGAAGCAAAAAATAGAAACATAGGAAAATAAGAGCAGGAGTAGGCCCTTCGAGCCTGTTCCGCCATTCAATATGATCATGGCTGATCCTCTATCTCAATACCATATTCCCGCTCTCTCCCCATAACTCTTGACGCCTTTTGCGTCTAGAAATCTATCTATCTCCTTCTTAAATATATTCAGTGACTTGGCCTCCACAGCCTTCTGTGGTGGAGAATTCCACAGGTTCACCACCCTCTGAAGAAATTTCTCCTCATCTCAGTCCTAAATGTCCTACCCCATATCCTGAGACTGTGACCCCTCATTCTAGACCCCCCAGCCAGGGGAATCATCCTCCCTGCATCCAGTCTGTCTAGCCCTGTCAGAATTTTATAGGTTTCAATGAGATCCCCTCTCATTCTTCTAAAATCTAGTGAATACAGGCCTAGTCGACCCAATCTCTCCTCATACAACAGTCCTGCCATCCCAGGAATCAGTCTGGTGAACTATATGTTGGCAAGTTTACCGGGATGCAGCTGACCAAAAGAGTTTCTCCTGCCCTCGACTGTATTTGAGCGGCGCAGTTGCCTTGGTCTGGCGATGACAACAACAACTTGCATTTAAATCGCTCCTTTAACGTAGAGAGAGTATAAATCTGGAAATTAGAGGCGCATGTAACAAGGGTAATACAGTGATCATGGGGGACTTTAATCTACATATAGACTGGGCAAACCAAATTTGCAGTAATAGTGCAGAGGACGAATTCATGGAATGTATGCAACATAGTTTTCGAGATCAGTATGTTGAGGAACCAACTAGGGAACAGGCTATTTTAGATCTAGTATTGTGCAATGAGAAAGGGTTAATTAATAACCTTGTAGTAAAGGGGCCTTTAGGGAAGATTGACCATAATATGATAGAATTTTATATTGAGTTTGAAAGTGATTTAGTTAAATCCGAAACTAGGGTCTTAAATCTAAACAAAGCAAACTACATGGGTATGAGGGGCGAGTTGGCTATGGTAGATTGGGAAACTACATTAAAAGGTATGACAGTAGAGAAGTAATGGCTAGCATTTAAAGAATTAATACATAATTTACAACAAATATACATTCGTTTGAGGCACAAAAACCCCACAGGAAAAGTGGTCCAACTGTGGCTAACAAGAGAAGTTAAAGATAGTATTCGATCAAAGGAAGAGGCTTATAATGTTGCCAAAAAGAGTAGTAAGCCTGAGGATTTTAGAATTCAGCAAAGGAGGACCAAGAAATTTATAAAGAAAGGGAAAATAGAATATGAGAGTAAACTAGCGAGAGACATAAAAACAGACTGTAAAAGCTTCTATAGGTATGTAAAAAGGAAAAGATTAGCAAAAGTAAATGTGGGTCCCTTACAGTCTGAGACAGCAGAAATTATAATGGGGAATAAGGAAATGGCAGAGAAATTAAACAAATACTTTGTGTCTGTCTTCACGGAAGAAGACGCAAAAAACTTCCCAGAAATAGTGGAGATCCAAGGGTCTAGCGAGAATGAGGAACTGAAAGAAATTAGTATTAGTAAAAAAAAAAATAGTACTGGAGAAATTAATGGGATTGAAAGCTGATAAATCCCCTGGGCCTGATGGCCTACATCCTAGGGTTTTGAAAGAGGTGGCTATAGAGATAGTGGATGCATTGGTTGTCATTTTCCAAAATTCCATAGATTCTGGAACGGTTCCCGCGGATTGGAAGGTAGCAAATGTAACCCCACTATTTAAGAAAGGAGGGGGAGAGAAAACGGAACTACAGACCAGTTAGCCTGACATCAGTAGTAGGGAAACTGCTAGAATCTATTATTAAGGACATGGTAACAGGGCACTTAGAAAATAATAATAGGATTGGGCTGAGTCAACACGGATTTATGAAAAGGAAATCGTGTTTGACGAATCTGTTGGAGTTTTTTGAGGTTGTAACTAGCAGAATAGATAAGGGGAAACCAGTGGATGTGGTGTTTTTGGATTTTCAGAAGGTATTCGATAAGGTGCCACACAAGAGGTTATTAAACAAAATTAGGGCTCATGGGATTGGGGGTAATATACTAGCATGGATTGAGGATTGGTTAACAGGCAGAAAACAGAGAGTAGGAATAAACGGGTCATTTTCGGGTTGGCAGGCTGTAACTAGTGGGGTACCGCAAGGATCAGTGCTTGGGCTTCAGCTATTCACAATCTACATCAATGATTTGGATGAGGGGTCCCAATGTAATATATCCAAGTTTGCTGATGATACAAAGCTGGGTGGGAATGTAAGTTGTGAGGAGGATGCAAAGAGGCTTCAAGGGGATATAGTCAGGCTAAGTGAGTGGGCAAGAACATGGCAAATGGAATATAATGTGGAGAAATGTGAAATTATCCAGTTTGGTAGGAAAAATAGAAAAGCAGAGTATTTTTTAAATGGTGAGAGATTGGGAAATGTTGGTGTTCAGAGGAACCTGGGTGTCCTTGTACACGAATCGGTGAAAGTTAACATGCAAGTACAGCATGCAATTAGGAAAGCAAATGGTATGTTGGCCTTTATTACAAGAGGATTTGAGTACAAGAGTAAGAACGTCTTACTGCAATTGTATAGGGCCCTGGTGAGACCACAGCTGGAGTATTGTGTACAGTTTTGGTCTCCTTACCTAAGGAAGGATATACTTGCCATAGAGGGAGTGCAACACAGGTTCACCAGACTGGTTCCTGGGATTGGGGGGGATTGTCCTAATGAGGAGAGATTGAGTAGACTAGGCCTATATTCTCTGGAGTTTAGAAGAATGAGGTGTGATCTCATTGAAACATACAAAATTCTTACAGGGCTTGACAGGGTAGATGCAGGGAGGATGTTTCCCCTGGCTGGGGAGTCTAGAACCAGAGGTGACAGTCTCAGAATAGGGGGTCGGCCATTTAGGACTGAGATGAGGAGAAATTTCTTCATTCAGAGGGTGGTGAATCTTTGGAATTCTCTACCCCAGAGGGCTGTGGAGGCTCAGTCATTGAATATATTCAAGACCGAGATCGATAGATTTTTGAATATTAAGGGAATCAAGGGATTTGGGGATAGTGCAGGAAAGTGGAGATGAGGTAGATCAGCCATGATCTTATTGAATGGCGGAGCAGGCTCGAAGGGACAAATGGCCTACTCCTGCTCCTATTTCTTATGTTCTTAAAACATCCCAAGGGGCTTCACAGGACCGTTATCAAACAAACTTTGACACCGAGGCACAGGAGATGCTATTGGGACAGGTGACCAAAAGCTGGGACAAAGAGGTAGGTTTTAAGGAGCGTCTTAAAGGAGGGTAGAGAGTCCAAGGCCTAGGCAGCTAAAGGCACGGCCACCAATGGTGGAGCGATTAGAATAGGGCATGCACAAGAGGCCAGAATTGGAGGAACGCAGAGATCTGAGTGTTGTAGGGCTGGAGGTTGTTACATAGATGGGGAGGGGCAAGGCCATGGAGGGATTTGAAAACCAGGATGAGAATTTTAGGGTGACGTCACAGACCCACTTTTCACTGGTCTCGTGAACTGCTTCTGGGTTCGCTGGCCCATCTCTGGTTGGAGAACGTCACCAGCTGGGTAAGAGTATCTTCCGAGGACTGTCCCGAGCTGGAGCAGCGACCGAAAAAAGCATCTGTGATATTTATACACGAGGAACCCAGTGCTACCAATCTTCACCTCCTCACCACCCCAAAAGTAAACATTCAAACATGACTTCAAGTTACTCGTACTTAATTTGTTTTTTTTAAATTGGGGGGGTGGAGGGGAAATTAAGTTGCCAGGCACAGAGATTTTGGGAAAAGGGGAATGGGTAAAAAGTGGCTAATGATGCAAGCCATATATTGAGGGAATGAATAAAATACTAAATACTTTCATTCGTCAGGAAGCGAGTGGGGCGTGAGCAGGTTTTTGTTTTGACCAGATTCAAAGCATGTATTGGTTTGTGGGTCTTGGGGAGAGGAGATTGAACAGAATCTTGGGATGCAGTCCCCAAAACCCAATAAAAATCCTACAATCCAGAACCTCGTAATAAAAACTGAATGTGACTTGTTCTCACTGTAAAGCCCTGTATATAATTTGTTCTTCAGTAAAATATATCATGAGCTTGTTCCACACTTTATATACATGATGTGGAGATGCCAGTGTTGGACTGGGGTGGACAAAAGTAAGAAGTCGCACAACACCAGGTTATAGTCCAACAGCTTTATTTGAAATCACAAGCTTTCGGAGCTGCTGCTCCTTCGTCAGGTGAAGGAGCAGCAGCTCCGAAAGCTTGTGATTTCAAATAAAGCTGTTGGACTATAACCTGGTGTTGTGCGACTTCTCACTTTATATACAGTGATGGTACATGTTACTTAAAGGAATCCACATGGCAATTCCGTGTTCGTTGGGACAGCCTGAAGCTGCTCCCTTCCCACACTGGAGCTGGACTTCCATCTTTAGGTGATTAGCAAACAGCTCCGGATATTGCTGGTTACTTCATTCTAATAACTGGCTTGCCATCTGCCAGGCTGTGCAGAGATAAGTAGCTAAGTAAACAGATTAATCAGCCTGTGAGGACTAAAGGACTGCGAAACAAGAGTTTGGGGTGGAAATTAGTATGCGTTGTGCCTGTTTTCTCGGGTGTAAAATGAGCGCAAAGCATGCCAATCTAGTAGTGGTGTGGCCTGCACCCAATCTGCGCTGTCATTGGTCCCACTGCTAAATTTGTGGGGCTGATTTATTTTCGGCGTCCCGGGCAGCCACCTAAAGCAAGCGTCGGGCCCCTGATTAACAGATGCCAGGGGACCAACGCTTGTTGCAGGACGCCCTGTGTGAAATGAGTTACCGACCGAGCGAGACGGGTCTCGGGGGGGGGGGGGCCTACCCCGCCCAGGGTTCTTCAGTGGCCTCGGCACCAACGGAAAGTAACCTTCCTTGAGCCAGGAGGAGCGGGAAAGCGCTCCCCGACTCCACGGACAGAAATTGATTTTTTTTTCTTTCTCGTCGGGTGAGCTGTCCGTCGTTGTGACTGCTTCTCCCCGAATGTGTAGACGAGCCCCGAGGACCGATTCCTGACTATGTCCTCCGGCTTCTCAATTCGGGCACACGCTGCCAAGGCACCGCCGAGTCTGTGTCCACAAATGGGCCCAAAACAAAATCTACCCCTTTGTGCCCATTTTTTTTAAAAATGAGACACTTACAAAAAAAAAACCTGCTTTGATTAAATGTGAGGACTTTATACCCACAGAAGAATTTACAATATTTTAGCATAGGTTGAGAAAAACAAGATTCTCCTCCCCTCTCTATTTTCCTCTCATATATACAGAAATTTTAATCATCGACATCCCAGTAATCACAATAGCTGATGCCTCAAGAACAATTGGTATAAAAAATTTGATCTGCTCCCTCGATGGCCTCGTGGTAAAATCTTTCAAGGTTCCTGCTGTTAAAAGTACTTGCTGCTCGCATTATGGTGCTTCTACCCTCTCTGATTCCGTTAATAGCCTAGATCAATATGCAATCATTGGTTCTTCAGGCCCACAAGTTGTGGTACTGGAGCGTGTTACCCAGCTGAGTGATGTTCTCCAGGGAGTCCGTAATTCATGGCCCCGACTTCACCGTGATGGGTTGACCTGTCAATACAGATCAATCTGTTTATGTGAAGGCAGAAACCTGAATTTAGCAAAGTTGGCCAAGTATAGTAGCTATTCCTGTGACTATGTCCAGGTTTTTTTGGGGGGGGCATTTTAACTTTTTTCTGAAACCAGGACCGAGTGTATGACTTGGTTTCACTCGGGTGCAGACTGGCTATACGGGAAATCTGAATTCCGAGTGCCCCGTGAATGGTCCCATAGCGCTCTGTTATCGGCACCCCCTCCTTTTTTTGCAGGAGAATCCAGTGTTCTTTTGAGGGAGCCCGTCTGCCCCTGGATTCACTTCACAAATCCACTCAAACTCTCCCACTTGGTAACCAAGGCAAACGCTGTCGTCCAGATTTTGGAACCCTTGGTGCAGGGCTGCTCCTAATATGGCATAGGGGCCATTTTACGCCCAACTCGCCCTCCGCTGTGGCCGTCTGTATACTTGCTTGGTCCATGTCTCCCTGAGCCTTCATTTAATGGCCTGCCTGGCTGTGTCGTATTGACTGAGTGCTGATCTGTGTCTCTGTGTCTCTGTGTCTCTGTGTCTCTGTGTCTCTGTGTCTCTGTGTCTCTGTGTCTCTGTGTCTCTGTGTCTCTGTGTCTCTGTGTCTCTGTGTCTCTGTGTCTCTGTCTCTCTGTCTCTCTGTCTCTCTGTCTCTCTGTCTCTCTGTCTCTCTGTCTCTCTGTCTCTCTGTCTCTCTGTCTCTCTGTCTCTCTGTCTCTCTGTCTCTCTGTCTCTCTGTCTCTCTGTCTCTCTGTCTCTCTGTCTGTCTCTCTGTCTGTCTCTCTGTCTGTCTCTCTGTCTGTCTCTCTGTCTGTCTCTCTGTCTGTCTCTCTGTCTGTCTCTCTGGCAAAAGAAGGCAAAGGAATACTGCGATTTTCCTACCTTCTGTATAGCAGATGAAGGAGTCTTCATCTTCTGTGGGGGGAAATAAGATTGAAACAGGACTTTTCATTCTGAGGTTGGAATTATGGCTCACGATAAGTTAGTTTTTTTTAAAAAAACGATCCCAGACTGATGCAATAGGTATTGCGATTGGGGAATCAACACGTGGGTACGAATGCATAGTCTGGTAAGCCTGAGGAGCCCCAGTGAGTTCTTAAGCAGGAAGATCAAAATAGAAGCGGTGGACTGCTCCGAATCCCAGATACAGTTCCAGAAATCTGCTGGTTTTTACTCGTCGCAACGACTAAAGTTTGTTTTGGGGGGAGCGAGGTTATTGTTGAAAAATGTGATGGTGTCTACCACCTCTTCATGCCTTTCGATCTGTTTAATGTGTAAAATTGTTTTTTTGTGTTATCTGCCACGGCAAAGATCCGCAGCAACACATAAGAACATAAGCAACAGGAGTAGGCCCATCGGCCCCTCGAGCCTGCTCCGCCATTCAATAAGATCATGGCTGATCCAGTCTTGTCCTCAACACCACTTTCCCGCTCTCTCCCCATACCCCTCGACTCCCTTGTAGTTCAAATGTCTGTCAATCTCCGCCTTGAATATATTCAGTGACTCCGCCTCCACAGCTCTCTGGGGTAGAGAATTCCAAAGACTCACGACCCTCTGAGAGAAGGAATTCCTCCTCATCTCCGTCTTAAATGGGCGACCCCTTATTCTGAAACTATGCCCCCTAGTTCCAGATACCCCCACTAGGGGAAACATCCTCTCAGCATCTACCCTGTCAATCCCCCTCAGAATCTTGTATGTTTCAATAAGATCACCTCTCATTCTTCTAAACTCCAATGAGTATAGGCTCAACCTGCTCAACCTTTCGTCATACATCAACCCCTTCATCCCAGGAATCAACCTAGTGAACCTTCTCTGCACTGCCTCCAATGCAAGTATATCCTTCCTTAAATATGGAGACCAAAACTGTACGCAGTACTCCAGGTGCGGTCTCGCCAGCGTCCTGTAAAGTTGCATCAAAACTTTCCTACTTTTATAGTCCATACACCTTGCAATAAAGACCAACATTCCATAAGCCTTCCTAATTACTTACTCAACCTGCATGCTAACACAACCGATTCCAAGCATTGTGACGTGGGCATTGAATGCTGAGGTTATCCTCAAAGTAAGTACGTTGAGGGGGAGCAAGATCCAGGCCTTTAAATAGATGGAACATACGAACAATGACCGACAGGAAAAGTCCCTCTGGTCCATTCCGCCTGTCCCACACAATAGAGATACCCTGTGTAGCACAATATATACTCTCCACCCCACCCGAAACCATGTGGATAATGTGAATGTAAGGCAGTTATTTAACTTGACCTATGCCAGCCAATTTTATACTTGGGTCTTTTAGTTTTGCCACCCTCTGCCCATTCCAGTGGTTCAGGTAGATATTCAAGATTGCATGGCACTATTCGAAGAAGAGCTTTTGTGTTCTCCCAGTGTCCCAGGTAGTATTCCTCCCTCAACCAATACCGCCAAAAACTGGTCATGCATCTTGTGAATAGCGCTGGAATCAACGTTCCCTCAAAGCTGCACAGCTCTCTGGCTTTTCCAATGTGAAATTTCGCACATGCGCGAAAGTTTAAATGGGCCACGCACCCAAAAGAAAAATTATGGAGAACATTGCCTGGGATCCTGCTATGAAGAATGGCTGTCACTTTTCCAACATAAGCCACTGCACTTCAAAGTCCTTTGTTGTGTATGAAGTGCTTTGAGACATTGCAATGTGGTGATGTGCTATATAAATGCATGTCTAAAATATGATTTTAAGAACATAAGAAATAGGAGCAGGAATAGGCCACTAGGCCCCTCGAGCCTGCTCCGCCATTCAATAAGATCATGGCTGATCTTGGGCTCAAAGCCACTTCCCCGCCCGCTCCCCATAACCCTTCACTCCCTTATCTTGCAAAAATTTGTCTATCTCCACTTTAAATGTATTTAATGAACCAGCCTCCACAGCTCTCTGGGGCAGAGAATTCCACAAATTTACAGGCCTCAGAGAAGAAGTTCCTCCTCATCTCAGTTCTAAAAGGGCGACCCTTTATTCTGAGACTGTGCCCCCAAGTTCTAGATTTCCCCACGAGGGGAAACATCCTCTCTGCATCTACCTTGTCGAGCCCCCTCAGTATCTTATGTTTCAATAAGATCACCCCTCATTCTTCTAAATTCCAATGAGTATAGGCCCAGCCTGCTCAACCTTTCCTCATAAGTCAACCCCCTCATCTCTGGAATTAACCTAGTGAATCGTCTCTGAACTGCCTCCAATGCAAGTATATCCTTCCTTAAATAAGGAGACCAAAACTGTACGCAGTACTCAAGGTGTGGTCTCACCAATACCTTGTACAGTTGTAGCAGGACTTCCCTGCTTTTGTACTCCAACCCTTTTGAAATAAAGGCCAACATTTCATTTGCCTTTTTGATTACTTGCTGTACCTGCATGCTAACTTTTTGTGTTTCATGCACAAGGACCCCCAGGTCCCTCTGAACTGTAGCATTATCTCTCTCCATTTAAAAAATGTTTTTATTTTTCCTGCCAAAGTGGATAACCTCGCACTTTCCCACATTATACTCCATCTGCCAAATGTTTTCCCACTCACCTAGCCTGTCTATATCCCTTTGCAGATTCGTTGAGTCCTCTGCGCAACTTGCTTTCCCAGCCATCTTTGTATCATCCGCAAACTTGGCTACATTACACTTGGTCCCTTCATCCAAGTCATTTTGATAACCTTTTTATTAGTAAATTTACTGACTTGCTGGCATTATTAATGGCAAGAACAAGTGTCTAGTAAGGCCCACGTTCCTAGAAGCTCAACTGCCACAGGTCGGTTGTATCAATAGTTATCGACTAAAGGTTTTATGGTGCGTGTTTTATGGTGGTAGTATTGGGCGCTTGGGATAACTGGACAGCTGGCTGTGCCTCCTGATTTGACCCAGCCTCTGTCGACTAGTTCAGTGAATTTGAAGATGGAACAATCATTGTATCCAAAGAAAAGCTTTTTCATTCTGTCAGGTGACCTGATTTGTCGTCATCGTCCGTCCCCCCCCCCCCCCCCCCCCCCCCCGCCCCCAAAACTGAGGCCAACTTTCTGTGTGTGTGTTCGTGCTCAGGTGGTGATCCGTTGCGGAAGTGTCGAGGAATGACCACTACCAGCAAGGCATGATGTTGCTGGTACATAGTAATGCAAACTTTCTAAAAGAAATATTCGACCTCTGTCCAATTGTCACATCCCTCTCCTGCAAGCACTGGCTTGGTATCTGGGTATAGAGTCATCATGGCACAGAAGGAGGCCATTCGGCCCATCGAGTCTGTGCCGGCTCTCTAGAGCAATCAAGTCAGTCCCATTCCCCTGCTCTATCCCCGTAGCCCTGCAACTTTATTTTCCTCAAGTGCCTATCCAGTCTCCATGTCCGTCGGCAGCGAATTCCAGGTCATCACCACTCGCTGCGTAAAAAAGTTTTTCCTCATGTCCCCCCTGTATCTCTTGCCCAAAACCTTAATCTGTGTCCCCTAGTCCTTGCACCAACAACTAGTGGGAACAGCCTTTCCCCGTCTAGCCTATCCAAACCCGTCACAAGTGGTCTTCCCCAGGGATCTATTCTGGGGCCTCGATTTTTCACCGCATTTATTAATGACTTGGGTGAAGGAATAGAGAGCTTTATATCCAAATTTCCAGATACTCTGTGCCACCTTCCAGTACCTCGCCCAACTGCCGCATGAGAGCCTGAACAGTTATTGTCAGACAGCTATCTGGCCTTGAAGGCGGGTATTTACAGCCAAGTTAGTCCTTACTCTTAGCCAATGACCTAGGAAGCACAGTCACCTGCAGGGATTGCTGAATCGTGATCAGGAGATGGGACGCTGACCAATCTTGCACCTCCCCTAGCCAATACTGCTGAAGCTAATTGTAGTGTCAGTACTGTAACTCCAACTGACATCAGTCAACTCGACACAGACCAGGAATTAAGCTCAGGTCCTTGGTGAGTAGGCTGAGTACAGCATCCCTATATAAGCAACACTGAGTGTTGAGTTTTGAATTATATGGCTTTAACGTACTGCAGTACAGTAGGTTTCTATTGGGTTAAATTGCTGGACAGCACAGGTGTTAGAATACCCATTTGTTTCCCCCTACTATGTTTCCCTTATCGAATCTATATGGTTTTAAAATGTGTACTTATCAAAGTTGAAATGATGCCAAGTGGCTGACCATGTTGTGGTTATGGTTTGTTTTCTCGTCAACTACTTCCAACAATATGGCGGCTGCTTTCCTTTGGATCCACTTAGACTGGTTGTGTAATGCAGTATGAAGGTCTCGGAGAATAAGTTGATGCAGCGAGTGCTATAATCTGTTCATTTCCTGTGCTTACAGGGAATTCAAACCCAGTCCATTCAGAATTGGCCGTTGAACTTCCCTGGACTTGATTTTTCTGCTGGTTTCCTAGGCTACTGGGGGAGGTCGGGGGGCGCGGTGAGGGAAGGATTGCCTGTGAAAACATGATCAAATACAGACGGTGCTACAAAAGTCAAGTGCTGTGGTCCATTTGAACGCAGTAAATTGATTTTTGACAGAACATTTATTTTCACAAAGCCTCTCGACCCGAGACTGCTTTTCAGGTAGCTGCCAACAAACAGAGGTCAGTCAGGTAAAATAGCTTTTGCGCCAGAGAGGATTTGAAATGGATCTGGAGGATCCTGTTTTGATCTAGAGACGTAAATTCCTCATCGGGTTTACGGTTTAAGCCTATCGGGCTCTGTCGGACTTGTTTTAAGATTGACGTTCATATTTTTTTTTAACTACACTATTTTTGTTCATTTCAAAAATGATTTGTAGTCCTTACATTTGGATATATAACTGTGCTGATTAACTTGGTATGGGGTTTGATGGTTCCCCCCCACCCCCACCACCATCAAATCTTTATCCTTTATGCTTGGCAATATTTATTGGGAGAGTGGGCAGGTGCCCTTCTTGTGTCACTGCAGACAGCTCATGATATTTGAGGTTGGCCACAGTGTGACTTGTTCTCTGATTTCATTACTTGCCTCTTGCTCCTTGCTTGACCCTTGCATTCTTTCCTTCCCGCCACCCCCCTTTACCAGTGGCAAGCCTGAGATTAAGGCCTTGTTTCGTGGCGATCAGCATCTTTACCGAATGCAGAATTTCTCAACAATCAGATGCAGACGACTTCTCTCTAAACTTGCTGTATGTCGTCATGAACATCATTAATACCTTCTGTGAGCATCGCACTGCTGACTGAGCAGCAGATAGTGCAAGGGACTGGAAACACAGCACCTCAGACAACGCCTGTGTTTCTTTTTTGAATATATTCATTCTCGGGATGTGGGCGTCACTGGCATTTATTGCTCCATCCCTAGATGCCCTTGAAGGTGGAGGTGGACTGCCATCTCGAACCGCTGCGGTATATGTGGTGAAGTTACTCCCACAGCGCTGCCAAGTAGGGACTTTGAGGAGTTTGACCCAGCGTCGATGAAGGAATAATAAGTATAATCGAGCTCATCATGCGCTTGTGTCAACCTAATGTTTAGCATTATTTCCAATGAATAAAGAGGCATTGTACCCACTAGAACAAGAACGCCAGGACTTGATAACTAACGCAATAAAAATGTCAGCGTCAAACCTGACCACCCATTCATTGTTTACTGAGGTGCCAGATAATGTCTTAACGACAATATCCTGACTAAATTAAATACAATTTATTTATTTTACTGGACTATAACCTAATGTAAGGGCTTGGAAGCTTTCATAAACCACTTGATTTTTTTTTTGAGTTGCAATTCCTCTGCACTCCTTGACGTAGATTATGGGTTGAGTCATTCCCTGAGATCTGTTGCTGCGTCGGAATGTGCAGACTCCCTTTCCACTTTTTGTTTTGACACCTCCTTAGTTTGACATCTGTTGCGGTTTTACACATCGGGCATCACTGGTTATGAACAGTCTCCCTTGTACAGTTCACATCCTACAACATAGCTGTCTGTTTTCATCGTCATCATCTATGATGGGGGCTCGATTGCAGACGTGTGTGGAGCTTCCCCGTGAGATGTCGGTCGTGTTTTTGCTTCAACTTATGGTTGTTTTGCCCGTGTATGTGCTATCGGCCCGAAAGCAGCTTTCGGTTACGCGTGTCTGCTGTGCGCCTCGAACCACCCATTATTCTATCATTGGCTATCCGAAAAATTAAATGTTGGGAGTACTGAGCAATACAGCGTTGTTGAGTCAGTCCTGTGTGTACAGTTTGACATAGTCACCGCACTTCTAGACACAATTACAGTAACAAGATATATGATCGGCTAATGCAAAATCTAAAAATATTCGCGTACTGACTTAAAATAATGTGTGCAAGAATAAGGCATGCTCTAAACCCTCCTTGATTAACTTTCTGTTGAAGTAGCAGAACTTTATGAAGTTATCTCCGTTTTTTGTTAAATTACTGTGGCAGTTTTCCCCTGTCATTACCATAATCTCAGCAAATTGCAAGGCTAGCTCAAGGTTTTGCGAACGAGGAATGTTTGCTCGCTTTGCCCACTGCAGAGGTTGGAGCATCAGCTACAAGTTGTCTGGCACGTAACCCGGGAATGCCCACAATATGGACCATCGGAATCTTGGTGTGCCAACTGCGGTGGGGGGGAAGCTGGGATAGCTGTACTCAACTGGCCAGTTTCGGGACTCAATTTGTGAGAACATGGAAGAGATTTGGCAGTAATTCTGTAACCGTAGCTGAACTAAAAATACCGTGTTGGGGGAGGGGGTGCATGCGGTCGAATTTTTCGTATCGTGACAATCCGGGAGTGCCAGGATAGCCCAGGACATCAGTTAAGGAAATGCGTTCACCACCACCACCCACCAGCAACCCAACAACCTTGGTGCCTTTAACGTAGAAAAACATCCCACAGTACTTCAGAGATGTAATCCAAAAAAAAATGCATGCCAAGCCAAAGGAGGAGATATTGGGAGGGAAAACTAAAAACTTGTTCAAAGAATTGGGTTTTAAGGAGGGTCTCAAAGGAGGAGAGGGAGGTGGAGGGGTTTAGGGAGGAAGTTCCAGAGTGTGGTGGCTGAAGGCACGGCCACCAATAGCGGGGTGAGGGGGCGGGGGATGCACAAGGGCAGAGTCAGACCAATGGTGAGTTCTTATGGGGTTGGGGAGGCGGTTGTAGAGCTGGAGGAGTTCATGGAGATGGGGAGCGACAAGGCCACGAAGGGATTAAATATGAGAGAGAATATTAAATTGGAGGGTTTGGGGGAGTGGGAGCCCATGTCGGTCAGCAACGACCGAAGTGATGGGTGAGCGGGACTTGGTGCGTGATGAGATATGGGCAGCAGAAGCAGGGGAAATGTCTGAATTCTTTAGGTCTTTGAGGATCAGACATAATATCGGTGATCCTGTATCTCCAGGGGGGAGCCATGCTCCAAAGGAATGCAGGTCGGAGAGAGGGCTACAACATTGCAGCCTTGATTCTCTCTGCCTTGCGCTTCCCTCGCTGGGCGCTTGTGATCACCTGCCACCCCGAAGCAGTATTTATACAGCATCTTATTATTTTGTCAAAACATCTCAAACTACTTCACACAAGGATTTAGTTTGAGGAGTGCAGCGATTGTTGCACAAGTGCAGCAGCCATTCTCCAGTAGCAGTGTTCCACAAGCAGATGCAAAATGAATCCCGACTGTTTCTTTTGGTATTGGTTAAGGGAGGAGTGTTGGTCAGGACTGCCGCTCCTCTGCCAATAGCGGCACGGGATCTTTTGCGTCCACCTGAACTGGCAGACCAGGACCTGGTTTTAACACCTTATCTGAAGGACAGCACCTCCAACAATGGAGGAAGACGCCATGATTTGATTTGAGTACAGGAGCAAGGATGTCTTACTACAGTTATACAGGGCCTTGGTGAGACCACACCTGGAGTACTGTGTGCAGTTTTGGTCTCCTTACCTAATAAAGGATATACTTGCCATAGAGGGAGTGCAGCGAAGGTCACCAGACTGATTCCTGGGATGGCAGGGCTGTCGTATGAAGAGAGATTGGGTCGACTCGGCCTGTATTCACTAGAGTTTAGAAGAATAAGAGGGGATCTCATTGAAACGTATAAAATTCTGACAGGGCTAGACAGACTGGATGCAGGGAGGATGTTTCCCCTGGCTGGGGGGGGTCTAGAACGAGGGGTCACAGTCTCAGGATACGGGGTAGGACATTTAGGACTGAGATGAGGAGAAATTTCTTCACTCAGAGGGTGGTGAACCTGTGGAATTCTCTACCACAGAAGGCTGTGGAGGCCAAGTCACTGAATATATTTAAGAAGGAGATACTGTAGATAGATTTCTAGACACAAAAGGCATGGGGAGAGCGGGAATATGGCATTGCGATAGAGGATCAGCCATGATCATATTGAATGGCGGAGCAGGCTCGAAGGGCCGAATGGCCTATTACTATTTTTCTATGTTTCTATGCAGTTCTGGGGGAAATGCTGTAGTCTTGGAGTGAGACTCAAGCCCCAAATCTTCTGTCCCAGAGGTGCGAAAGCTACGAACCAAGCCAAGCTGACACAATGAAGTGGGTAATGTAGTCCTGGCACAGCGTCGGGCACAGCTTGCGCCTGCACCCAAACAAACGGACCTGATGATGAAAGTGATGTTCTCACCTGCTTAGTGCCCGAGATGCCTCAGCAATCGGAGTCCCGATTGTTGGGGGCCAGCAGCTATGGGGGGGCTGCTGGCTGTCCGAACTATACTCCTATTTTATTTCCCTTGCGTCAAAACCTTGAGGCACCGCGATCCCTTTTGAAGAACCGGCCACTGGAGGATATAAAAGAAATCGGGGCATAAATGGAGGTTGGCCCTGTTGCGAGGAGGGACCGTCCAGGAGAAATATTTCAATCAGTTGGGGAGCAAGTACACGCAGTACCCAATGTGCAGCAGTCCTGGCAGAATTGGAGTGTTGCTCAGGCACCCCGGTCATGTTATGTGGCGGACCCCTAATTTACATGAATCTCGTGCTGTTAATAAGCCATGTGTTGACTTGACGTGCTAGCTTCTCGTGCATCAGGCACTTCCCACCCACAGTATTAAGACTATCGAGCACGGAGTAGGTCTGGTAGCTCAATAACTGATCCTGGCACTCTGTGCATCATCAGCCTCAATATGATATTGGGAGTAAGGAGGGGAAGTGATCACGGGTGAGGGTATCTTCTTTAAGGGATCTAGTTTGGATTGGAGCTTGGTCTCTGTATCTATTATTAAACAAAAAGTGAGAATAAAACATAGAAAAATAGGAGCAGGAGTAGACCATTCGGCCCTTCGAGCCTGCTCCGCCATTCAATATGATCATGGCTAATCCTCTTATCTCAATACCATATTCCCACTCTCTCCCCATACCCTTTGATGCCTTTTGTGTCTAGAAATCAATCTATCTATCTCCTTAAATATATTCAGTGAATTGGCCTCCACAGCCTTCTGTGGTAGAGAATTCCACAGGTTCACCACCCTCTTCTCCTCATCTCAGTCCTAAATGTCCTTCCCCCTATCCTGAGACTGTGACCCCCCTCGTTCTAGACCCCCCAGCCAGGGGAAACATCCTCCCTGCATCCAGTCTGTCTAGCCCTGCCGGAATTTTATACGTTTCAATTAGATTCCCCTCATTCTTCTAAACTCTAGTGAATACAGGCCTAGTCGACCCACTCTCTCCTCATACGACAGTCCTGCCATGTCTAATAAAGTCTACCTCCTTTTGGTGTTCCGTGCAGCCCAGATAATGAATATGTTTGAGTAGCAATAAGCCCATTTGAGGAGTTTTGGGGGGGGTGGGGGTTGAACCACTTGTGAAGTAGGGGACTGAGGCCTACTTCAGTACGTCGTTTGATGGCTTGAGCACTGTTTGGGTGAAACCGAAAATGGTCGCCATTTGTCAAATTCAGAATTACGCCAAGGTATCGACACAAGTTAACTTTTTATAAAGCATCGCACGGTTTCACGATCAGATTCTCATCAAGTTGAAGTGTGAACTAAACTTGTCATTTTTTTTTGACCTGGGTACAGGGCTTGACCAAACACTGACTGTGTTTAGAGCGATTGAGCAAGCCTAAAAGTAAACGGTCCTTCTTAAGACAACGGTGGTACTGGCACTTTGTGTTTCCAGTTACTAATTTAGGATGTTGATGTTTGAGTTTCTCTGGGCTTAGTCCATGCAAATAGCTGTCTTCACCTGTTGCAAGTATTCTTCATCAGTATCGCAACAAGCCTAGTTAACTGTCGGGGCACCTTGCAAGTTTTAGAAGGTTTTCGGAGGATGGCGTTACATAGAACGTACAGCACAAAACAGGCCATTCAGCCCAATGTCAGTGTTTATGCTCCACATGAGCCTCCTCCCCACTCTGTTTACATCCCACCCTCTCAACATGTCATGAATGTAGAATGGTTCAGAGACCCTGGCTACAGCTGTAATTCTATTTTTTTTATTCGTTCATGGGATGTGGGCGTCGCTGGCAAGGCCAGCATTTATTGCCCATCAGAAGGTGGTGGTGAGCCGCCGCCTTGAACCGCTGCAGTCTGTGTGGTGAAGGTACTCCCACAGTACTGTTAGGGAGGAATCCCTGTTCCAGGATTTTGGCCCAGCGACAGTGAAGGATCGGCGATATACTTCTAAGTCAGGATGGTGTGTGACTTGGAAGGGAACGTGGAGGTGGTGGTGTTCCAATGCGCCTGCTGCCCTTGTCCTTCTTGGTGGTAGAGGTCACAGGTTTGGGAGGTGCTGCTGAAGAAGCCTTGGTGAGTTGCTGCAGTGCATCTTGTAGATGGTACACACTGCAGCCACGGTACGCCGGTGGTGGAGGGAGTGAATGTTTAAGGTGGTAGATGGGGTGCCAATCAAGCGGGCTGCTTTGTCCTGGATGGTGTCGAGCTTCTTGAGTGATGTTGGAGCTGCACTCATCCAGGCAAGTGGAGAGTATTCCATCACACTCCTTACTTGTACCTTGTAGATGGTGGAAAGGCTTTGGGGAGTCAGGAGGTGAGGAGGTTTCAGTCTTTGGTGTCTGAAAGGTACTGGCCATTTGTGTTGGAAAAACACAGCTGGTCAATCAGCACCTGAAAGAGAAAGACACGTTAATGTTTTCGGTGTAAACCTTTCAAAGAATCTTAGGTTCTGACTGAATGCCAAGGTAAGTACAGATGAAGGAGGCCGGTCAGCCCCTCTAGCTCATCCTACTGTGGAATCCTAGAGGAGTAATTTTCACTGTGCGCGGGTGGAAAACCAGAGGTTGTGGATTGGCCGCCCATTATACACCCCGCCGATTCTCCTTTCCATTGCCGGTCCACGACCCCCTGTTTTCTGCCCACATACAGTGAAAATTGGCCCCTTCCCTGTCTCCCCCATCATAGCATCCAACTACCTCCTGAAAAATTGCAGAGTTTGTGTGAGGAAGTGTTTCCTGACATCAGTCCTGAAATTGCCTTTTACCAGTTTGGATCCACATCTCCTTGTCCTACAAATTGTGGAATAGTTTCTTCGATTAACCTTTTCTATTTTTTTTCAATTATGTGGGCGTTGCTGGCAAGACCAGCATTTATTGCCCATCCCTAATTGCCCTTGAGAAGCTGGTGGTGAGCCGCCTTCTTGAACCGCTGCAGTCTGTGTGGTGAAGGTTCTCCCACAATGCTGTTAGGGAGAGTGTTCCAGGATTTTGTCCCAGCGACGATGGAGGATCGGCGATATACTTCTAAGTCAGGATGGTGTTCCACTTAGTATCTTTTAAGCACCCCTCTCAACAGATCCTCCAATGGGAATTCAGCCACATTTAGTTACTTTGGTGAGAAAGTGGAGTTTGGGGATTCCTTTCAACGTTCGCCCCTAATCAAAAATATATTGAAGAACAAAACAATTCATGTCCCTAAATATGGTTGGTCTTTCCACTTTGGAAAATAATGCGACTCAGGTCTTTATTAATTAATTGTGCTCTGACTGTGACGTGAAATATTAACCCCTTCAGATACCGATTGGCTGTATATTGCCAGCATTTTTTTTGTTTTTTTGAGAATTCCACCAATTGCAGTTTTTTTTTTTTAAATTACCCTCCAGTCATTTCTGCTGTATAACAGAAAGCATGGCCATTAACTTGAAAGTTGCAAAGGGAATCCAATACTGAACGATTGATTTAATTGCAGTCTACATCTGTGCAGAAGCAGGGCACAACAGGCAATCGTGGGCAGCCCCATGACTGGGCTTGGCAGTTCACTGATCCTATCTTATTTCAAGAGCGTTGAATCAGACACCCATTTTGAAAAGAATGAGACTGCTGTCAATTACCAGTGAGCGATCTACCCAGTCTTCTGGCCTGAGTGTGAAGTCTCGGAGAGGATTAGGTAGTGCAGTGCACATAATGAGTGGTAAATTGGGTTCACTTTGCTGACAGGTCAGCCGCATTGAGCATGAAGTTACGAATGCAGCAGTTGCTGAGAAAGTCTTATTATACACGGGGTGAATTGATTTGGAAGAGGTCTCTACAAAGAACGAGGAGGCAGGGGGAGAAAAGCATGGAAGCTTTAACTCGTTAACTCACGGCAGCACCTTTTTGCATGGCATGCTGCTATTTATGTTTTGGTATTTTTACATTTCCCTTTGTGTCTGCCGTGGCTCAGTGGGAAGCAGCGCTCGCCTCCTGAGTCAGAAGGTTGTGGGTTCAAGTCCCACTCCAGGGACTTGAGCACAAAAATCTAGGCTGACTCACCAGCGCAGTGCTGAGGGAGTGCTGCTCTGTCAGAGGTGCCGTCTTTTGGATGAGACGTTCAACCGCCTGCCCCCTCAGGTGGACGTAAAAGATCCCATGGCACTATTTCAAAAGTTCTCCCCTGTGTCCTGACGAATATTTATCCCTCAATCGACATAACAAAAACAGATTATCTGGTCATTATCACATTGCTGTTTGTGGGAGCTTGATGTGCGCAAATTGGCGGCCACGTTTCCCACATTACAATAGTGACTACACTCCAAAAAGTACGTAGTTGGCTGTAAACCACTTTGGGACGTCCGGTGGTCATGAAAGGCGCTATATAAATGCAAGTCTTTTTCTTTATTTCTGCCTTGGTCTCGGGCACCCCTCTCCCTTGTTTAGAAGTGTCATCTGCTCGCAGTTTCCATCGGGCGTGCCATTTGTGGACAAGTGCTGCCACATGGGACCATCTCCCCATGTTTATCTTGCGCACTAAGAGGCACCCGAGCCAAAGGCACATTCCTGTGGAGGGGGGGTGCGCAGGGGAACAGAATCCTCCTCGCAGGTCGGGTCATTCACACTCTGCATTGCAGCCAGTGGTGCTGGGCATCTGCTGTGAGCTGCACTCCTTGTGTATAATGTCCTTGTAGATCTGTTCCTGAATGTGCTCAGCTTGGGTTTCCAAAAATCCTGGGTGTACACTCTCTATATTTGAACTAGTGCAAGGCATGCTCAGTACTTTTGTGAAGTACTTTTTATGTTTTGAATGACACTGAAGGAGTTGCCCTGCGCGAGTTGTCTTTTGTGGTAATAATGATGTGACCGCCGGCCAGTTGGAAGGATTACAATCTTTCGGATAAGGTTCCAAAGCAGCGCGAAGGCCTGCTTGTCCCTGTTGCAGACACTCCCTCCGTTTATGAAATGAGGTAGCACAGTACAGTTGCCAACCCTCCGTGATTGTCCTGGAGTCTCCAGGAATTAAAAGTTAATCTCTTGGCCGCTGCTGTGAGCAACCCAGGAGAAAAATCATCGGGAAGTTGAGATGTGTGTACAGGAATCCCGCCCCATACGTGAATTTCAAGTATACATGGTTTCCTCTTTGCGACAACTTTTGCCAACCACGGCAGTGAATTTTGCGTATACGCGGTTTTTAATTTAATTAAGGTAAATAACATGATTTTATTGCTTTTATATTTTTTATTGTTATTTGAACATTTATACTGTATTTGCCAACCACAGTTTTACTAACCACGGGGGTTTTCAGGGACGTATCCCCCACGGTTGGGGAGGGATTACTGTATTTTTCATTTTCTTCTGACGCTTTTTTCGTTATAATAATGGAGATTTTGGTTGGGGGTGGGGGGCGGGTGAAGGCTGGTTGTCCGGGCGGGGCAGTTGAAAGCAGGAGCTCATGTGATGAAACCTCCAAGAATATGGTAGGACCCTAGGAATGACAGAGGGACCTTGGTGTGCATGTACATAGATCCCTGAAGGCAGCAGGACAGGTAGATAAGTTGGTTAAGAAGGCACATGGGATACTTGCCTTCATTAGCCGAGGCATAGAATATAAGAGCAGGGAGGTTATGATGGAGGTGTACAAAATGCTAGTTAGGCCACAGCTGGAATATTGTGTGCAGTTCTGGTCGCCACACTATAGGAAGATGTGATTGCATTGGAGAGGGTGCAGAGGAGATTCACCAGGATGTTACCTGGGCTGGAGCACTTCAGCTATGAAGAGAGACTGGACAAGCTGGGGTTGTTTTCCTTAGAGCAGAGAAGGCTGTGGGGGGACCTGATTGAGGTGTACAGAATTATGAGGAGCATAGATAGGGTAGATAGAAAGGAACTTTTCCCCTTAGTCGAGGGGTCAATAACCAGGGGCCATAGTTTCAAGGTAAGGGGCAGGAGGTTTAGAGGGGATTTGAGGGAAAACTTTTTCACCCAGAGGGTGGTTGGAATCTGGAACTCACTGCCTGAAAGGGTGGTCGAGGCAGGAACCCTCACAACATTCAAGAAGCATTTAGATGAGCACTTGAAACGCCATAGCATACAAGGCTACGGACCAAGTGCTGGAAAATGGGATTAGAATAGATAGGGCTTGATGGCCGGCGCGGACACGATGGGCCGAAGGGCCTCTTTCTGTGCTGTATAACTCTGTGGGGTAAAAATTCAGTTGGTTGCGCCTCCCGTTAGCGCCTTAAGAGGGCGCTAATGGGGCGCAAAGCCGCTAACGCCCGGGCGCAGCGATGTTTGCGCTGCTCGGGAACTTAACTAGAGATTGTGCGGCGGCGCTAAACTTTACCGCTGCGGCCACCTGCGCGCGCAGATTGTGACGTCATTCCATGGTGCAACGCCCTTGTGGCGCCCCGGAGCAGAAATTGAGTGTCGCCCCCTGCCTTACCGCCTGGCGCATCCAACGACCAGAAGACTGGAACGCTATCAATCGCTGTGGGGCTGGGGGGGGCGCTATTTAAAGGGGGCCTCTTCCTGTCTTTTATTGTTGGTGGCATTTTTGAACTACGCATTCTGAGAGCGAGAGGGAGAGACTTCTGGAGAGATTCAACGTTGTGTGAAGGAGTTTTGGGTACTGAGCAGCACTTTGCAGGTTCATTTTGATTTGCCATTCCTTGTATCGATTTAGCAGAGACTGTGGGAGCTGCACTCTGAGCTCTTTGCCTGGTACTCTCCATTGTTCTTTCCAGCACATTTGATGTGCAAGTCTCTCCAGGCCGAGATTCAAGGCTGCAATGAAGAGGATGTGGATGGAAAGCAAAATTAACCATCCCCTTTAAGAACTGGCCCGTGCCATTGTGTGTGTGTTCCATTGCTGACTGACATTACATGAGCTTCGCCAGCGCTCTGAGGTAGCGCCTCACTCCTTGGCCTTTGCGCCTTAAGACAGGTGTGCAGCGCCTGATTTAGCGCTCCACTCACCTCCCGGGGCGGTAAAAGTGAAGTTTCCAGTCAGTGCCGATAATTAGCGCCAGGCGCTAATATTTGCGTCCAGACGATATTTGCGCCCCAAATGGGGCGCGACCTAATTTCTACCCCCATGACTCTAATAATATGTCCAACGAGAGTTGGTAACCCTATAACACAGGGATTGTAGCCCTGTATTCCCCCCCTTTTATAATGTCCGATCCTCGTTCCCACCCTGTGGGGTGAGGTTAATGCTAAGCTCACTATGTTCCTTCTCACTGTGTCTGACATCATACAGGATGGAGGGCGAAGGCTGTGCGCCCCAAAAATAAGTATGTATATTACTAAAATTCTTCAGTCAGGTTAAACATATTTATTGCTGCTTTTCTGTAGGGTTTTATTGGCAACCCAATGGTTGTCATGGTACCGCACTGCGCATTTCTGCCAGCCAGGATTGATGGGTTCAATTTACTTGTTGCTGAATTTAGTAAATTTTTTACTGCAACGTTGTCCATCACAACTTTACTTGGGTGTCTTTATTTTAACAAGACTGTGGTCAGCCCTTCTCTGAACTTTTCGATCTTGTCCCTCTTAAGCTCCAAATACACCATGCTGCATGCTGTTCCACTTCCCTCAACCCTCCCTCCCTGTGTTTCACAGAGACTCGTTGCACTGTCCCCAAATCTAACTCCACTCTTTTTTTCCAGCAACCTCAAAACTGTTGAACTCCTTTGCCCCCATTCCCCCCTGGTATTTTTTTCCTCCTATAATCTTCAGGCTTTTCTTCTCTTCTTAGGCAGTCCCTCGGGAACCGAGGATGACTTGCTTCCACATTAAAAATGAGTTTGCAGGTGACTGATGAGTCCAATGCGGGACCTACTGTCTCTGTCACAGGTGGGGCAGACGGTGGTTGAAGGGGCGGGTGGGTGGGGTGCTTGGGTTGACGTGCGCTCCTTCCGCTGTTTGCGCTTGGCTTCCGCTTGCTCCCGGCGAAGAGACTCGAGGTGTTTGGCGCCTTCCCGGATGCTTCTCCTCAACTTTGTGTGGTCTTGTGCCAGGGATTCCCAGGTGTTGGTGGGGATGTTACACTTTTTCAAGGAGGCTTTGAGGGTGTCCTTGAAGCGTTTCCTCTGCCCACCTGGGGCTCTCTTGCCGTGCCGGAGCTCCGAGTAGAGCGCTTGTTTTGGGAGTCTCGTATCGGGCATGCGGACAATGTGACCCATCCATCGGAGCTGATCGAGCGTGGTCAAAGCTTCGATGCTGGGGATGTTGGCCTGAGCAAGAACACTGACGTTGGTGCGCCTATCCTGCCAGTGGATTTGCAGGATCTTGCGGAGGCAGCGTTGGTGGTACCTCTCCAGTGCTTTGAGGTGCCTGCTGTACATGTTCAGGCTTTTAAGACCCTGCTCTGCCCTCACCTGCTTCCAGATTCATCGAAGGGCTGATTTATCAGTCAGGCACTCCTGGCAAGAAGCAAATGCTTACAGCAAACACTGGTCAAGAACAGCCTCTGGTGTTTTTTAAATTAATAGATGGAAAATCAGAGGCTGAATGCCCACAATTTCCCAACCAGTGCTCCTTTCTTGCTGGGAGCATCTGATAAGGATTAGGGCCTTCCTGTTTTCTTGTATATTTTCAACCTTGGTCATGGGCCTTGGCCCTTCACTTAGATTTCCTCAATAAAAAAAATGGAAGGATGAATGAATCTTAACATTTGAAGATCCAGTGAAATGGTAAATGACAAAACTCCAGATAGTGTAGAGTGTTCACACAGCACTGTGATAAGTGACTCCATCAGATAGCACTTCAGTTGTTTGAAATGGGCAATATAGAACATTTCTGAGTGTATATAGCTAATATTTCCACAGGGCCTCAGAACATGGCACATTTTAACTTGTAAGCTTATGTGCAAAGAGGCACAGACCGCTTCCACTGATGTTAAAGGAGCATGTGTTTGGTTATCTTAAAAACGTGCCTTTTTTTTAAAAAAAAAACCTGATCTGGAAGTTTTTGTGCCAGTACAATCGGCTAAAACTGGTGTGCATTAATCAGTGAAAATCCCCTTTCTTCTGCTGGATGAACGAGACCACCCAACCAATATTGTGTGCAGCTGAAAGGAGAGCTTCTGTCTTAAAGTACAAGTCAACAATGGAATCCCAAGCCGCTGACCCTTTAATTGCAGGCAGTATTGCTGTGTGTTTAGTAATGATGGCTGTTGTCCTGAAGAATTGTGGTTAGGCCAGTTGATTGATGGGTGAGCTCTTCAATCTGTCCTCTAACCTCCATTCCCTGGTACAGTTCAGGGACATAGAAAAATAGGAGTAGGCCATTCAGCCCTTTGAGCCTGCTCCGCCATTCAATATGATCAAGGCTGATCCTCTATGTCAATACCATATTCCCGCGCTCTCTCCCCATACCACTTGATGCCTTTTGTGTCTAGAAATCTATCTATCTCCTTAAATATATTCGGTGACTTGGCCTCCACAGCCTTCTGTGGTAGAGAATTTCACAGGTTCACCACCCTCCTGAGTGAAGACATTTCTCCTCATCTCAGTCCTAAATGTCCTACCCTGTATCCTGAGACTGTGACCCCTCGTTCTAGACCCCCTAGCCAGGGGAAACATCCTCCCTGCATCCAGTCTGTCTAGCCCTGTCAGAATTTTATACGTTTCCACGAGATCCCCTCTCATTCTTCTAAACTCTAGTGAATACAGGCCTAGTCGACCCAATCTCTCCTCGTACGGCAGTCATGCCATCCCAGGAATCAGTCTGGTGAACCTTCGCTGCACTCCCTCCATGGCAAGTATATCCTTTCTTAGGTAAGGAGACTAAAACTGCACACAGTACTCCAGGTGTGGTCTCACCAAGGCCCTGCATAACTGTATTCCATTTGTTTTTGTATCTGTTCAGGCTGCTGTTTGTTCGTCCTGCAGTTTTCAGGAATTGCTGACTGAATAGGTGCTCATTCTCTGGGTACGGGCGCGCTATCTTGCTCTCCATCCTGCAGCTGGCTTGTGTTCCTCCTTGTGTTAAGAGCATCTCGTGGTGGCACTTGGCCTAGCTTTGCTTGCACAGTCAATCAGAATGGTTTATGCTAAAACACTTAGCGCAAGTATAACATAACTGATGAGTAGAAGAGACTTCCCCCCACACACAATTAAGACAATTGAATGATTCAGAGCTTATCCTAAACCAACTAAGCCCGCCCAGCGTGTTTGCTAGTCCAATTAGAGGAAGCGGGTCTGGTGACGTCATTCATGACGCGTCATCAGTCAGTTTCCTTAAAGGGACCATGGCCAACTTTCTTTTGACATTTGTGCTGTCAGTGTTCTACAGCATTGAGGTGCTGCAAACACTGACAATCACTGCACAGAGGTGCAGAGCTGCACCCAGGCTCTCCCATGACTCCTTCTTCTGCTTATGGAGGGAGTCACAGCACGCAGGGCGGTCCTTTTCCCTTCCGATGGGCGGAAGAGACCTCCCCAGGACACCAACGCAGCCTGGTTGCACATTCAGAAGAAACTTCTTTACCCAGAGAGTGGTGAGAATGTGGAACTCGCTACCATAGGGAGTGGTTGAAGCGAATAGTATAGATGCATTTAAGGGGAGGCTGGACACGCATATGAGGGAGAAGGGAATAGAGGGTTATGCTGATAGATTTAGATGAGGAAAGACTGGAGGAGGCTCGAGTGGGGCATAAACGCCGGCATGGACTGGTTGGGCCGAATGGCCTGTTTCTGTGCCGTATATCCTATGTAAACTGAAAAGAAAAAATGTGACACAGCAGGGAGGGAAAGGGGAGCCAGGCTCCTGGTTCTCCGCCTCAGTTGGTCAGCCAATGGGAAGTTCACTACATTTGAACATTAAGTCAAGGATGAGAAAAAGCTATTTGGGTGACTGTTGCTGATCCCTCTCGTTTTCTAAGAACCTCCCTCACATTTTCTCCCCATGTACCTCGGCTCCACTCTTGCAGCTGGGTTTGAAGAACTGCTTTGTAGGAAAACTTGCACTTAAGAAAAGCTTTTAAATGGACAGCGATTGATTCCCTGTGTATTCCAGTGGGAAAACAGGCCAGCTTACAGGGATCGGAAGAATGTGAGAGTGATCTTTAACTTGCACTGCAAATAATAGGTCCAACTATCCCAGCACAGAGCAGCCAAATGTCTTTTTTCCTTCTCCCAGTTATAGTCCTTCCTTCCTGGGAAACGTTGGCTCATGCTGGGTTACCGTCCGGCCAAGTGGACATTCTGAATGAGTCAGCCTTGGCATCGAGCGTTGGCTACCTATTCGAATGTGGGGGCATCACAGCTGCACCTGATCCTGCCCCCTCCGGGCAGTCACACTTGCATGCTTCCAATAGGGGTCGCTGGATAATGATCAAGAATGGGCACCTGGCTGATATCCTCTTTCCCCCCCCCCCCCCCCCCCCCCCCCACCACCCCTTAGTCCAAAGCAATTGTGGTGCCCCTACTGGAGATGGGGAATTGAAGCAGGGATTTTTTTTCCCCTGGTTTATATGGCTCAGTACTGCACCGGGTTTAAACATAGAAACATCGAAAAATAGGAGCAGGAGTAGGCCCTTCGAGCCTGCTCCGCCATTCAATATGATCATGGCTGATCCTCTTATCTCAATACCATATTCCCGCTCTCTCTCCATACCCCTTGATGCCTTTTGTGTCTAGAAATCTATCTATCTATCTCCTTCTTAAATATATTCAGTGACTTGGCCTCCGCAGCCTTCTGTGGTAGAGAATTCCACAGGTTCACCACCCTCTGAGTGAAGAAATTTCTCCTCATCTCAGTCCTAAATGTCCTAGCCCGTATCCTGAGACTGTGACCCCTCGTTCTAGACCCCCCCCAGCCAAGGGAAACATCCTCCCTGCATCCAGTCTGTCTAGCCCTGTCAGAATGTTATTCGTTTCAATGAGATCCCCTCTCATTCTTCTAAACTTTAGTGGGTAAGTACCCTATTGTAGGAGCTGGAACAGGCATCTACTAAGCATTGCGTCACCCCGTGTAACCATCACTAGTTGGGTTTTTCACAACGAGGTGACTGAAAGCCGGTGTGATTGGCAATGGGAGGATGTACGATAGACCAAACCAACAAGCACTTGCATTTCTATCGTGCCCCTTGTGTACAGGAAGAGGTCTTGAAGTGTTTAGCATTAAAGGGGGGAAATGGGGGAGGGAAAAGAGAAAAGGAATAGTTGGAGAGAGGTTTTTAAAAGCAGGGAAGAAGGTGGAAAGAGAAGAGGGCACTAGGCAGGGATTTTCAGAGGGTCACAGCATCGTGGCTGAGCAGCGAAGAGAATGATTGACCAGCAGTAGACTGAAGTTAGAGGAGCGGTGAATGCGTATGGGACACGAGGGCTGGAGAAGACCCAAGCTTGAGTAAAGAGAATTTGAACTCTACTTTCTGGGGCCCAGGGAGCCAGCAGAGCTCTCAAGATGGGGCAATGGGAGTGCGGAACTTGGTACAGGTGAGGACGCAATCTGCCCCCTTGGGCTAAGTCAGGAGGTGTGGAATCTCGGCGCACTGCTCGACCTCAAACTCTGCTTTGCGCCCACATCCGTTCTGTTGCCAAGGCCACTTTTGCCCAACTCCACAACATTGGCTGCCTCTGAACCTACCCGGCTCCCCAGGCCTTCATCGCCGTGAGACTCGATTTTTGTCCTATGCTTTCCTCGTCTGCCTCGAGCTTCAAAGCACTGTGAAGGAAGGTAGTAGGTGGCGCTGTTGTTGGAATCGAGACTGGCAGAAGCTGAAGACCATGACTTCCGTTTTTGCCAGCATTCAACTGGAAGAAATTCTGACTCACCCAGGTTTTGAGGCCAAACAGCCAGTTGGACAGTGTAGCAATGGCATCTGTATCTATAACCGATAGCAGAGAGGTAGAACTGGGTGTCGTCGGCGTACATGTGGAAGGAACCTAAGTCAAAGGAATATTTAATGGGCTCATTTTATACCCCCTTATCACTAATACAAACCGGCTGTTAGAGCTAGATTAATAGCTTTGAATCTTGTGTATTTACTGGACCTGTTACTGCCAACCAGGATCAGTACGCGCACTTTAATGGTGTTTGCTTAATGATCAGATAAAGCAAACGTTTAGCTCAGCACGTGGGTCTCTCATTAGCGGGCTTCCACTGGACTGCGACCGAATTTTTTCCGACTGATGTACAAAGTCTGATTTTATTTTTTAATGTGGAACATAACATATAATTCTGTTAACCGTTTGCGAGCTGAAATTGTTTCCATCTTCCACAATCTGCACACTTTAGTCCTAACGGTGTCTGCAAATCTATTTTTTTTTTTTTTTAATTCTAATACTGAATATTTTAAACAGAATTGGATAAATCTGTTTTTGGTGAGGGCTGGTGGTACTGTAGCATAGTGGTTATGTTACTGGATTAGTAATCCAGAGGCCTGAACTAATGATTCGGAGACATGAGTTCACATCCCACCACGGCAGCTGGGGAGTTTAAATTCAATTAATTCAATTAATTAAAATAAATCTGGAATAAAAAGCTGGTGTCAGTAATGGTGACCATGAAACTACCAGATTGTCGTAAAAACCCATCTGGATCCCTCATGTCCTTTTGAGGAAGGAAATCTGCCGTCCTTACCCGGTCTGGCCTATGTGTGACTCCAGACCCACAGCAATGTGGTTGACTCTTAACTGCCCTCTGAAATGGCCTAGCAAGCCACTCGAGCAATTGGGGATGGGCAATAAATGCTGGCCTTGTCGTCGACGCCCACATCCCGTGAAAAAATTTTTTTAAACTGTAAAATCCATCATTTATCTTGGACATTAACTTGAGGCTCTATCTGTTTCAGTGGGTCAGGTGGTTGTGAGAAGGCCAGAAGTATCTTAAATATAAAATATATTTAAGGATATGCCGATGGGTGGATGAGGCTCATGTGTGGCATACACACTGGCGTAGGCCTGTTGGGCTCAATGGCCTGTTTCTGTGCTACGCTTTCTATTTAAAATATTCTCCTCCCAAAATCCGTCCGATAATAAACACACAAACTGCGCAATTTGTTTTTTGCTTCCCCCACTGCCAACCCCTTGGAGACCCTTTTTTTGGTTTGTCCCTTGCATATATCAGAGCTATTCCATTGACATAATGTGTAGATGGGTTGGAGATTGAATATGTGGGGACAATCGCTAATCAGCAACTAGGATCTAGTTTGGAAGGTGATCCATCGTTTATCTTGGACATTAACTTGAGGCTCTATCTGTTTCAGTGGGTCAGGTGGATGTTAAAAATCCCATGGTATCCCTCAACCACCACCACAAATACATTAGGTCATTCATCTTATCCTAACTCGCAGCAAGTCCCATTCACCCATCACATCTGTGCTTGCTGAGCTACATTGACTCCCAGTCCAGCAATGCCTCAATTTTGAAATTCTCATCCTTGTGTTCAAATCCCTCCATGCCCTCTGACCTCCCTATCTCTCTAACCTCCTCCAGCCCTACAACCCTCCCAGATCTCTGCGCGCCTCCAATTCTGGCCTTTTGCACAGCCCCGATTTCCTTCGCTCCACCATTGGTGGCTGTCTCTTCAGCTGCCTGGGCCCTAAGCTCCGAAATTCCCTCCTTAAACCTTTCTGCCTCCACCTGTTTTTCCTCCTCCTAAGATGTTCCTTTAAAATCTACCTCTTTGACCAAGTTTTTGGTTACCTGCCCTAATATCTCCTTGTGTGGTTTGATGTCAAATTTTGTCTGATAATCACTCCTGTGAAGCGCCTTGGGACATTTTACTCTGTAAAAGGTGCTATCTAAATGCCAGTTGTTGTTGCTGTCTGTGAGATCTTGCTGTGTACAAAATCCCTGCCACATTTGTCCATGTAATAGTCACTATACTGGTAAGTACCTGAATCGCTTTGAGGCATGATGAGGTATTATATAAGTACAAGTCTCTTCTAACTCGATCAAGAGGTGTATACACCAGAAAAAGTAACAGCCCAGTACACTGCAGTATCCAGCTCGTACTGACCCTTTCCTGTGTTTGTGCCTTTCTTGATTGGCATCCAGACTGGGCTGGTTACTGAGGTCCAGCATTCCCCGTGGAGACGCTTCCTGATGCTCCCTTGGCTGCCCCATATCAGTAGAGACGGTCTCTGGTATGATGTGACCTGTGAAATGGATCTTCAGGAGTGAACACACAACCAGGCAGGAGATTTTTAAAAAGAACTTGTATTGATATGGCACTGTTCATCGCCTCCGGATGTTCCAAAGTGCTTCACAGTCAATGAATTACTTTTGAAGTGCAATCACTGTTGTAACATCGGGAAAGGCAGCAGCCAATTTGCACACAGCAAGGTCCCATAAATAACAGCGATAAATGGACCAATTAAACTATTTTACTGATACTTGAGGGATTAATGTTGGCCAGGACACCAGGATGGGGCCTCAGTTTAATGCCTCATCCGAAAGACGGCACCTCCGACAGTGCAGCACTCCCTCAGCGCTGCACTGGAGAGTCTGCCTGGATTATGAGCTCAAGTCTCTGGAGTGGGACTTGAACCCACAACCTTCGGACTCCGAGGCGAGAGTGCTCCCAACTTTTGGTGAAATACAGCAAACCGTGACTGAGATAAATAAGTAGTTGACTTGTTTTGGTGGTAATGGTTGAGGTATAAATGTTGGCCAGGACACTGGCAGAATCTCGTGCTCTTCTTTGCATAGTATCACGGGATCTTTTGCATCCACCTGGACAGGCCTTGGTTTAATGTCTCATCTGAAATACAGCACCTCTGACAGTGCCGCACTCTTTCAGCACTGCACTGAAGTGTTGGCTGAGATTACGCGCTCCAGTCCGTGGTGGACCCACAGCCTTCTGATTCAAGGGGTGAGAGTTCTTTCACTGAGCCAAACTTTTACTGTGTTCTTCCCTTGCATAGCTCAGAGGAATGGTGCATATCAGAAGTGTTTCTCCACACCCGCCATCGTACCATTTTTTTGAGTCCCAATGGCCCGTATATTCCGATGCCTACGGGTGTGTACGCGCGGTGTACCCACCCGTAGGGTCATCGGAAATGCCGGTTTCAGGCATGCCACGTGCATGCGCTGAAAACCGGCATTTCCGATCTGTCAAGAATGCTCTTGACGGGGTGGGGGGGGAAGAGTTCCGCTTTTTGGAGAACCTCCGCCCACAGAAAACCCTTAGAAATCTTACGCCTGGTAAAAGCGCACACAAGGCCTGCTTTTACCAGCATAAGAGTTGAAAAAAAATTTTTAATTTCACTCACTTACCTTTTTTTAAAAGTATTTTTAAATTATAAGTTTATTTTTAGCCCTGTAAAAAACTAATTTTTTTCAAAAAATCTAAATTTTTGTTTAAAATTTTATTTATTGTCATTTTAACTCATTTTAAAAACGTGATGGTCTTTTTAAAATGTATTTAATGTTTGTGTTTTTGGGGTGATCTCCATTCATATATTTGTCAGGTCTATCTGTCAAGTGTATGAAGGGAGATTCCCTTCTCGTATTGGCTCGCCTGGCCCACATGATCCCAGGGATGCTTGCGAACTGCATGCGCCCCTGGGATACGTGGGCCCTGCGCATTTCGAGTTTGGAGAGGCCCAGGAGCGGAAGTGTACGCACCTCGGGTAAGTTCGTAGGTTTCTTCCAGATCGGAGGCCTCCGCACACGGGAAGTCTCCGATCGGAAAATACGGGCCATTATAAACCGCCGGATATTGCAATTTTCTCCCGGGTTCAATAGAGAGTCCAAGAGGAGTCCCAAGACCTCAAGAAGATGAATCCCTGGGAGCAAGCGATGTGTTATCAGTCTCCTAGGAACTTTGCAGGAAGGATTTTATATTCCCTGTACATTTCCTATTTCATTGTACAGCTGTAAGTTGTCCCAAGCCTGCTCGAAGATCTAGCCTTGTTACTTATTGCGGCTGTCTTCATCCAACTTAGTTGCCGATGCAATAATGGGAAGACAGCAGGGTTTGTATTCTGGAAGGGTGAGTTCAAATGAGCCGAAGGGCCATCTTCAGCTGAGCTGATGATGTGACCATTTGTGGTTGATTTGCCGGGAGCTTATAAATTTCTCATGTGCAATTGCGTATGGCCAAAAATGCTGATGTCATGTGGCTCCTAACATTTGTCAAGGATACTGGAGAAAGAAGGGGAGGAAAAGCACAGCACTCGTGATCAATAGTTAATAATTGATCACCCATTAGAAGTCAACAAATTCTCGACACAAGACACCAGCGGGTATCCATGCCTGCTACATAACGAGGTCAGCCTGACTCAAGTGCGAAATGCACTTTGATGTTGAAATGGGCTGTTTTGTTTGTACTCTGTCCTACTGTGGCAATCGTGAATTGCATGTTACATTGCAGGAGTCAAAAGTCTTTTAAGGCTTTCACCCTGTGAGAAACCGCAGCAAGTAAGCTCTTCGGAAATGCTGAGTAGTTAGATGCCAAAATTTACTGAGTCATTTGTCCTTGAGTGCCAGCACTGCAGCAATCTGCCTCTGGAGAAACCAAATAAGGGAACCGTTTTGACAAAACGGGGGTTTAGTGCTAATGCTTTACCAGTAGGGCTGGCTCACTGAGGGCATGTAAGCAGTTATAGAAATTAGAAAAATAGGAGCAGGAGTAGGCCATTCGGCCATTCGAGCCTGCTCCGCCATTCAGTATGATCATGGCTGATCCTCTATCTCAATACCATATTCCCACTCTCTCCCCATACCCCTTGATGCCTTTTGTGTCTAGAAATCTATCTAGCTCCTTCTTTAAATATATTCAGTGACTTGGCCTCCACAGCCTGCTGTGGTAGAGAATTCCACAGGTTCGCCACCCTCCTGAGTGAAGAAATTTCTCCTCATCTCAGTCCTAAATGTCCTACCCCGTATCCTGAGACTGTGACCCCTCGTTCTAGACCCCCCCAGCCAGGGGAAACCTCCTCCCTGCATCCAGTCTGTCTAGCCCTGTCAGAATGTTATACGTTTCAATGAGATCCCCTCTTATTCTTCTAAACTCTAGTGAATACATGCCTAGTCGACCCATACGACAGTCCTATTGGTATATGGAGTTGGGTCACAGATCAGCCATGATCTCATTGAGTGGCGGAACAGGCTCGAGGGACTAAATGGCCTACTGCTGTTCTGATGGTGAGCTGAAAGAGTCGTCGAGAGAAATGGTATTTTTGTGTATTTGACTGCAGTAAACCCTTCCCTCTGCTTGTGTATGTAGTAGGATTGGTTTAAATTGCATTGCACTTGAGCAGCATAATGCGTCGAGTCCTAAAGTGCATTCATTGCCACCATTGACATTAACAGTTATTTCACATGATCAATTTTTTAGTGCCTGCATTTCTCACCGATGAAACTTGCTGCCTTATTGCTCCCTGCCTCATTTAACTGCATACTACTTTTATGCTAAACCTTTATAAATCACTGGTTAGGCTTCAGCCGGAGTATTGCATCTAATTCTGGGAACTACTCTTTAGGATTGAAGAGGGTGCAAAGGAGATTTATAAGAATGGTACCAGGGATGAGGGACTTGAGTTACGTGGAGAGACTGGAGAAACCTGAGATTGTTCTCCTTAGAGCAGAGAAGGATCAGGGGAGATTTAATAGAGGTGTTCCAAATTATATGGGGTTTTTATAGAGTAGATCAGGAGAAACTTTCCACTGGCAGGAGGGTCGGTAACCAGAGGACACAGATTTAAGATAATTGGCAAAAGATCCGGGGGGGGGGGAGAGATGAGAATTTTTGTTTTTTAACGCAGCGAGTTATTATCTGGAATACAGTGGCTGACGGTGGTGGAAGCAGATTCAATAACTTTCACAGGGGAATTGGATATATGCTTGAAAAGGAAAAATTTGCAAAGCTATGGGAGAAGAGCAGGGGGAGTAAGGCTAATTGGATAGCTCTTTCAAAGAGGCGGCACAGGGTACCATGGGTCGAATGACCTCCTTCTGTGTTGTCAGATTCGATAATTCTATATCACTATATTTCAAAAGTTTTAGCTTGACCTCGTTGATATTGCAATCTGCTCCGAGTCAAAAGATTGTGAATTCAAGTCCCGAATGCATAGTCTGGGCTAATACTCTAATTCGGGAGTGCTGCATTGTCAGAAGGCCATGATCTTTAGATGAGATGTTCTTGGAATTTTTCTCTCTTTTTTGTCTCCCCCAGGAGATTACATGGCTGCAGGAATGGGTGTGAGGTGGGGTGGCTGGTGGGTGGCGGTGGTGGGGTGTGTGTATGTGTGGAAGAACTGTTTAGCCATGATAGTCCAGTCATTGTGATGTGAGGCAGGCTTGATGCTCCAGCTGGTCTTCTCCTGCCGGTCGATGTCCTGTCTACCTACTCTGGCCGGCATCCTTTGACACAATTTGAGGAAGAGCACGAATCCATGACCCAAAGCAGATTAACTGGTCACTTATTTCATTGCTGTTTATGGGATTGCACTCTGCAACAAATGGGTGGCTGCATTTGCTTGTGTTTTTTTAAAAAAACTAATCGCTGTAATTCATTGGGTGTTGGGTATTTCGAGTCTGTCTGCATTCTTCACCTACTCTACCCCCTCCGCAATTCCAACAGCTCACTGCAGAGAAAAACAGACTACACTAAGAAACTATAAAGTGGCTTGGTGACGTACACTTGCTCTGAAGCGCTATTAAAAGGAGAAACCAGTCTAGAGTGATTAAGACAAATGAGCTGAGGCCAATACAGCCCAGCCCACTTCAATGATGCTCTGCCGTACAGCTCCAGGGGCTCATTCGATTGAGGCAGTGAATGACCTGAGCTAAAAAGACCAGGAAAGTGCTAAATTTTCAGCCCTGTCTGTTAGCTGATCTCGCCCAGCGCTACAGTAAGGGTACTTTTATTGGCCTCAGCACTTCTAAATTTAAAGGGAAGCTAGATAGGTACATGAGGGAGCAAGGAATAGAAGGATATGTCGATTTAGGGTGAGATGAAGTAAATAGAGTGGGAGGAGGCTCGTGTGGAGCATAGACGCTGGCACAAGGCCGAATGACCTGTTTCTGTGCTGTAAATTCAATGTAGGTCGGGGGAGAAGAAAACCGACTAGGGTTTCTGCTCCTGATCACGATCCAATGACCCCTCTACTGAGCAAGAAGCAGGTAGAGTAAGTGTAAAAAAAAATTGAAGAAAGGTCTGGAAGCACTCCACATCCAGTGAATTATAGTGGTTGTTACGTAAGCAGAGATGGCAGCTGTTTTGTGCACAGCAGGATCCCATGAACGGCAAGGACGTCCAACCAGTGAAGACGGGACTAGCCTCGACTCTGATGCCCACGGTGATTGAATAAGCTGGTGCCGGCCATTGTCTAGGCTCGCGTGTGAAGAATAGCCAGTTGGGCAAGGACCTGGAGGCCACGGAGCTGTGCTCCAGCAAGAAACCAATGCCTCCAGGAGAAGAGGGCGGGGCGGGGTGAGAGCGTTGGCGCAAAATGGAGGGGGAAGTGGACGCGGTCCGTGGGAATTCCTGCTTTGCAACTTAGACATTGCTAAACACCTGTGACAGGTTGCTAGGCAGCTTCACCCTGGTCCCAAAAAGAGGTTTAAGCAGAGTTTGTTGTCGCATGCTTCACAATGAATGTACATGCACTCCAGGGGATAGGGACAATGTTGACCTTCGTTTTGAACTGCAGTACTAAAAGCCTCCTTGGAAACTGTCCGTGATGTTGTCGCTGAGTGGCCTCGTCATTCCAGAGTATGCCGTGTACGTGTCTTGTGCAGTCATACCTGTCGTGCAAAAAAAAAAACACTCTGGTGATGGAAATGACCATCCCAGTGCTAATGTTCAATCCTTTTTTTTAAGGAAATGGAACCGACACCACAAGCTGTGACGGGAATAAAACGATGCATCTTTCTTTCGCGGGGAGAGGGGTTTGAAGGAGAGAGAAAAATATGTGCGCATTTATATTGGGGGGTCGAAGGCACCAGCAAATGTTCATGCTAGTCTATCACCGCTCATGATTAATCGTTTACAAGAAGGCTGTAATCATTACATCCTTACTGCCTACCTTGGAAGATCAATGAGATTTAGTAAAGCATATTATCACTGAGGGAACTGCTAATTCAATCAGGTCCTGATGTCCTGGCTACAGCAGCAATTCAGTGCCTGTCTGGAAAATAAGTGGTGCGATTAGCAAAGCAATTTGCGGTCTCTGCTCTCATTGTCATAGCAACGGCGGTCAGATCGGTCCAGTTTCCAAGTATCTAAATAAAATTAAGACGCTTCAGCAAATAACTGTCTTCAGGCCATTATTCAGATCTCTTAATCTGCCTGTAATCTCTGCTCTTTGTTCTTCTTACTCTGGTATTAGCTGACAGCTCGGTGGAAAAAGAAAATTAACCCTTGGTGTGCTGCAGCCCTGTTTCAAGCTGTCGTACCTTCCCCGCCCCCCCCCCCCCCCCCCCCCCCCCCAATTATGTGCTTATTTAAAATCTGCCAGTGAAGTAGCGCTGCTAGGTCGATGCGTGTTCAAGAGCATGTCGCTCAGCCAGGATTTGGGGGTGAGGGGGTGGGTGTTGGAAGTGTCTAGTCATGATGCTCCAACCGCCATGAGTGTGGAGCAGGCTTGACAGACCAGCTGGGCTTTCCCTGCCTGTCAATTTTGTCCGTATGATTCATCTACAAAGTTTCATACTTAAGCGGCCCTTGGGAGGAAGGAGGTTGGCCTAGCTGCATGCTTCCCGTATCTCAAAGGTACCATCCCAGAAAGGTTGGCCAAGGAGAGAGATTGGCTTCTGCGATATCACTCTTTTTAATCAGGATGGCTAGATAATTCATTCAGCCCATCTTCTTTCATCCACCTTCAACAAAACCTACTGGCTCAATTCTTCGATGATTCATGGGGTTTTTGCTTTCATTACCCTACTAGGAAATCCATTCCAAGTTCTTCACCAAATGACTGGCCCTGGAACATGGGAACAGAGAAATGGGCCATTCAATTTGATCATGGCTAATCTGTATCTTAACTCATCCTCATCTACCTGCTTTGGTTCTGTAACCCTTAATATGCTTGCCTAACAATCTAGCAATCCCAGTTTCTAAATTTTTAATTGACCCCCCAGCCTCAACAGCATTTTAGGCAGAGAATTCCAGATTTCCGCTACCCATTTATATGAAGTGCTTCCTGGCATCACCCTTGAACAATCTAGCTCTAATTTTAAGGTTATGCCCCCTTATTCTGGACTCCCTCCCCCCACCACCAGAGCTCGCTCTCGTTGCGTTCGCTTGCTCATTCTCTCCCCCCCATCAACTCTAGCCTAGTCTATGCAACCTGTCTTCATCATTTAACTCTTCTAGCCCCGGTGTCATTCTGGTGAATCTGTGCTGCACCCCCTCCATTGGTCCTGAACATGCCCTTTATAAGTTTGAACCTATGCCGCCTTGTTTTGCTATCCTGGTTTAACTCTGGATTAAACCAGATAATTAACCCCCTCCCCATCTCTCTCAAAGATAAAATCCGAGATTAAATCCAATATAAAAAAATTGGATTTCAGGCACTTTCCCTACGCAGGGAGTGCATCATTATTTCTCCACATGGGCACCTTCGGGGATATGAATCATGCGGGACTAGGACTAGTGCTTATGTGAGAGATGAACACCAACATGGACCGATTGAACCGAATGGCTGGTTTTCATGTTGTTCCCAGCGTCACGCGCAGTCAGTTGAGTAAAGTTCCCAGGGAAAGGAGGCACTGAGGAATCGGCCAATGATGGTCATTCTCTACTTAAAAAGTATTTTCTTCCTTCTCGAATCCTGAAATGATACAGCGCAGAAGGAGGCCATTCAGCCCATCGTGCCTGTGCCGGCTCTTTGAAAGAGCTCTTTAATTCGTCCCACTCCCTCGCCCCGTAACCCTGCAGATTTTTCCCCTTCCAAGTATTTATCCAATTCCCTTGTGAAAGTTGTTGTTGAATCTGCTTTCACCACCCTTTCAGGCAGTGCATTCCTGATCAAAACAACTCTCTACGTGTGGCTCAGTGTCAGATTTTTGTCTGTTGCTCTTGTGAAGCACCTTGGGACATTTTACTACATTAAGGCGCTATATAAATGCAAGTAGTTTTATTTTTTTTTAAATAATTCTCCTCGCCTCTCCTTTGGTTTTGATTGTTCGTGTAGTTCTTTTGCAATTTAAAATCCGCCAGAAGTTTCCCGATTACGTACTTTCAGCTTAATTTTGACCCGACAAACCACCCATGTATTTGCTTTCAGCTGATTTCACCAAAATAATTTTTTTTTTTTTTTTTAAGTCAAATTTATGGAAAGAAAACAAAAAATCAGAAGTTCTGATCTTGATTGGAGAAAATTCGGTAAGGAGGGGGAGAGAGAAAAGAGGCGGCGTGGTTGCTTAATTTTTTTTTTAAAGCATAAAGCCTAGCAAAAGACACTTGGCACTTTAATACCTGTTTATGGTTGATCTTGTATTGTAAAAGTGGGAACGGGGTGGAAGATTTTAAACTTAGTGATAATTATAGAATGCCTTCTAAAAAATCTATATAAAGCAGAAAAAAGTGTCACCTTGAGATGAGGGAAGAACTGTAGGAAGGATGTGATTGCATTGGAGAGGATGCAAAGGAGATTCACCAGGATGTTACCTGGGCTGGAGCGCTTCAGCTATGAAGAGAGACTGGACAGGCTGGGGTTGTTTTCCTTCGAGCAGAGAAGGCTGAGGGGGGACCTGATTGAGGTGTACAAAATTATGAGGGGCATAGATAGGGTCGATAGAAAGGAACTTTTCCCCTTTAGTCGAGGGGTCAATAACCAGGGGGCATAGTTTCAAGGTAAGGGGCAGGAGGTTTAGAAGGGATTTGAGGAAAAACTTTTTCACCCAGAGGGTGGTTGGAATCTGGAACTCACTGCCTGAAAGGGTGGTAGAGGCAGGAACCCTCAACATTCAAAAAGCATTTAGATGAGCACTTGAAACGCCATAGCATACAAGGCTACAGACCAAGTGCTGGAAAATGGGATTAGAATAGATAGGGCTTGATGGCCGGCGCGGACACGATGGGCCGAAGGGCCTCTTTCTGTGCTGTATAACTCTATGACTCTATGACTATAAGCCAAAGCTTCGAGTGCAATTCAGAATGGAGAGAATTAACCGACACCGGTCCTTTGAGACACAATAGGCTTTTTTGTGGCGGGAGAAAAGATTTGTCACTTTTTGCTAAACTCTCACAGAGGAGTGGCTTCAGACCACCCAAACTCTCGCCACTTAGCATCTTCAACACTTGACTTCAAATCCATCAGTGAGGACCAAGTCCCAGCGGCAGCACGGCAACGTTCTAATACCCAGTGCCACTCAGCCCCGATACCAAAACAATCACATTAAATGTGAATTTCCATTGGAAAATCGTTATAAAGTCTCTTTTTTTGTAATACGTTGCAGCTTTTAATTTGTGTGCCGTAAGGAATGGTCTGTGGATCACTGAGACTGGGTGGAAATGGAGGCAGATAATGGAGAATGCATTTATATTGAAGTTGGTATTGATTGTGCTCGGATAGACATGACCTTTAAAGTGAGCCTTTTTAGATGTATAGTTTTTTTTAAAAAAAAAGCTCTCTGCATTTTAAATTAATGTCACTAAAAATAAAATTTAGCTTTCGGGAATATGAAGTCCATTTTTAAAGAAATTAAACTTTTAAATTTGGACTTTTTTCCACCAAATGTTACAAGAAAGAACTTGCATTTATATAGCGCCTTTCACGATCTTGGGATGTCCCAAAGCACTTTTCAGCCAATGAAATATTTTTGAAGTACAAAAGCAAAATACTGCAGATGCTGGAAATCTTAAATAAAAACAGAAAATGCTGGAAATACTCAGCAGGTCAGGCAGCATCTGTGGAGAGAGAAACAGAGTTAACATTTCAGGCCGATGACCCTTCATCAGAACTGTTCTGACGAAAGGTCATCGAGCTGAAACGTTAACTCTGTTTCTCTCTCTACAGATGCTGCCTGACCTGAGTATTTCCAGCATTTTCTGTTTTTATGTAAGTATTTTTGAAGTGTAGTCACTGTTGTAATGTAGGAAACGTGGCAGTCAATTTGTGCACCGCAAGCTCCCACATCTAGCAATGAAAACAACCAGATTAAAATCTGTTTTGTGTGTTGGGTTGGGGAATAAATATTGACCGGGATCCCAAGAGCTCCTCTGCTCTTCAGATAGTGCCGTGGGATCTTTTACGTCCACCTGAGAGGGCAGACGGGGCCCCAGTTTAACGTCTCTTCCGAAAGACGGTAGTGCAGCACTCCCACAGTGCTGCACTGGAGTGTCAGCCTGGATGATGTGCTCAACTATCTGGAGTAGGCCTTGAACCTTCTGACTCCTTCGGTTGAGACGTTAAACTAAGCCTGCCTGTTGAGTTGGACAATAAAAGATCCAATGGCACCATTCAAAGAAGTACAGGCTGCTCTCCCATTGTCCTGGCAAGAGAGACCCAGGTGGGCAGAGGAAACGCTTCAAGGACACCCTCAAAGCCTCCTTGGGAAAAAGTGCAACATCCCCACCGACACCTGGGAATCCCTGGCCCAAGACCGCACAAAGTGGAGGAGAAGCATCCGGGAAGGCGCCGAACACCTCGAGTCTCTTCGCCAGGAGCAAGCGGAAGCCAAGCGCAAGGAGCGCACGTCAACCCAAGCACCCCACCCACCCGCCCTTTCAACCACCGTCTGCCCCACCTGTGACAGAGACTGTAGGTCTCGCATTGGACTCATCAGTCACCTGAGAACTCATTTTTAGTGTGGAAGCAAGTCATCCTCGGTTCTGAGGGACTGCCTAAGAGAAGACTCCTCCCTCAACCAACACCATAGGTTGGGGGGGGGGGAGGAAAGAAGAGAGATTAGCTGATCATTCATCATTTGCTATTTGTGCAACCTCTCTCTATGCACAATTGGCTACTGTGCTTGCCTACATCAAAAATAATTAATTGGTTGTGGATAACTAAGACAGCAAAGGTTAGTTTGTTTGCTTGTAAAATTGGAAACTGTTCTTGCACTGGCACTGGTTACAGCAACTGTAACTGGTGGAGCTCCTTCCTCCAGATCTCCCACCTGACACACAGTGCTGAACAAATAACCAGAGTGGCTGCACTTATACTACTCAACTTGCCTTGCTGAAACCTTGGACGTGATGCGCAATGTGCCCCATAACTACACTTTTAGGCAGCTTTAGATTTGGAACTCGTTGCAGTGGCCTTTGCATGTGTGGGCAGAATCTTTATTGTAAAGGACTAGGCCAGCAATGCTAGAGGAAACCTCGACAATAAGGAGTTCTGCCAACAAGAAGTGTTTGCAGTCGGAGGTTCCACTACCCTGTTTTACTGCATCTAACGAAACCTACAAGGCTCCACCTGTACTGTTTGAAAGCCTTGTCCCTCCAGCAGCACCAAGCTGGGGGAAGCAAAATATATTGCCTGCCTTAGGAGCAGTTTTAACACTTGCCGATAGTTGGAATTGGGCTGGGCTGGGCAGGGCGGAGTGAATGGTAGTTGGGGCCAAGCATCTACCAGCTGCGTTATTATTAAATATACAGACAATTAGGAACTGCTTATCTACAGTTTGAGCCCCAGTTTCTTGCAATGACTCAAGGTGGCGAAGGTTACCGATGTCTCAATGTTCTGAGTAGCTGGCTATGGCGAACTCCTGTTGGTCTTTGTTTCTTACGGTAGAATGATTGTCGCAAAGCCCACCATGGCTTCCATTCTGACCCTCTGGTGACATCAATTCGTTGCTGTAATGCAAACACAACAGTTGACTTTTTTTTTGTGTTCTGGGTTTGTCCACCAGTTGCAATCCCTCGGCGTTTAAAACAAAATGGAAGGTGGTTCGAGGCCGAAGCTGAGCACTGATTTCCTAATCTAGTCAGGTGCACATTATTGCCTTTACACATTGCGGTCGGCGAGGAAGCTTTTTTGATAATGCAAGCTTCCAGTGAGCAACTTCATTAATAATTTGGAAGCATCAATTAGCCCACCGTTATAATGCGGACCAATTTATTTCCATGCTGATTACAGCAGAATCCTAAAGCGGACTGACTTTAATAAACTACACCTAGCTCCCCAAAGACCTGGAACTCAGCACTTGTGTGTGTCAGTTTATGTTCTGCACCAGCTGTGCCTAAAGCCACACTTGCATATTGATGTATTATGCAATCGATCAACTACATCAGCTTGCTCGTTAAATGAATCTGTCCACCGTTTTTTTTTAGGTGGGGGCGAAAAAAGAATCCTGTGTTGTATTGAATTTCCCAGCAGGCCAGATGAATACAGGCATCCTCACAGCTTTCATATAATTTTATTTACTGCAGTAAAGATCTGGCATCGGAAGCCCTTTCAGTCTTGGTTTACAGTGTAATCCCATAACCTACCATAAACTACTGCTGTTTGTAGAACTGGCGACTATGTAATGCCCTGTCATGATAAATTCCTGCGAGCCTTATTTTCCTTCCTAATGCTGAATTTCTCATCTGTACCACAGCTGCAGTCTCAACCAATGTTGAAATGTTGTGCATTGGATAATGACATAGCAGACTTGGGTGGAACAGGTGACTTGGAACCTATAGTTCCCAAAGCTCTCCATCACTGGGGTTTTCCTCGCCTCATGTCTGGGTCTGTTGTAGGCTAATTGATAGATTGATTTCTATTGGTTACAAAATAACACTCTGATTCATCATCAACAACTCCATTATTGTTGCGATAGCAAAATGCTGCGGATGCTGGAAATCCGAAATAACAACAGAAAACGCTGGAAAAACTCAGCAGGCCAGGCAGCATCCGTGGAGAGAGAGAAACAGAGTTAACGTTTCAGGTCGAAGACCCTTCGTCAATTATTGTTGTATCGCTTGAATTCCCTCGCTAAGCCTCTCCTCCTTTTGAGACGCTCCTTAAAATCTACCTCTTTGATCAAGCTTTTGGTCATCTGTCCTAGTATCTCCTTATGTGGCTCGGTGTCAAATTTTGTTTGATAATCGCTCCTGTGAAGTGCCTTGGGATGTTTTACTACGCTAAAGGCGCTATATAAATGCAAGTGGTTGTATCATGAGACTACCGGGATGGTAGAAGGCGAACTGGATGGACCGTGGCCTTTTCTTCGTCTAGCAATTTCTCTGTTCCTATAAACTCCGTGTTGTCAGTGAAGTATAATATCCTGGTGCAATTTGTGCTGCTATGTCCATTTGAACTGTGAAAAGCACCCCGCAGTACAATTATCTGTATAGATTTTGTCCTTTGCAAGTTGGCTTGTCTCTGGAGAGAGCTTTTTGAAACGTATAACCGTGGGGTGAAGTACTGGTGGTTATAGGTCTGTCATGGGGTGGTAGCACTGGGAGCAATTTGTGGTGATGTATTCAGAGCAGCACACAAGAAGCGTATTGGCAAAACGCTAAATGGGCTTGGCTTAACTTTTTTTTCCTACAGTGTGTTTGTACCATTGCACTAAATATTCTCCGTGACAGCACCGAGAACACATAATTAGGAGTCTGTTACTAGGCAGCTGTATCTTGAGAGGGCCGGATGACATCATGAATCTCTTGCGATTCATAACGTCCTCATCCGTGCCTCTGTTACCTTTTAGACTTGACTATTCCAACGCACTCCTGGCTGGCCTCCCACATTCCACCCTACGTAAACTGGAGGTCATCCAAAACTCGGCTGCCCGTGTCCTAACTCGCACCAAGTCCCGTTCGCCCATCACCCCTGTGCTTGCTGACCTACATTGGCTCCCGGTTAAGCAGCGCCTTGATTTCAAAATTCTCATCCTTGTTTTCAGATCCCTCCATGGCCTCGCCCCCTCCCTATCTCTGTAATCTCCTCCAGCCCCACGACCCCCCGAGATATCTGCACTCCTCTATTTCTGCCCCCTTGAGGATCCCTGATTATAATCGCTCAACCTTTGTTGGCCGTGCCTTCTGCTGCCTCGGCCCATAGCTCTGGAATTCCCAGCCTAAACCTCTCCGCCTCTTTTTCCTCTTTTTTAAGACGCTCCTTCAAACCTACCCCTCTGACCAAGCTTTTGGTCACCTGCCCTAATTTCTCCTTATGTGGCTCGGTGTCACATTTTTTGTCTTACAATACTCCTGTGCAGCGCCTTGGGACGTTTTACTACATTAAAGGTGCTATATAAGTAGTAGTAGTTGTTGTTGTTGTTGTTGTTGTTGTTTTATTCCTTTAAACTAACTCAGCTGGTTTTTGTGCTGGGAGTTTTGTGGGCCAGACTTGTGATGAAGGTTTTTCTCAACTAGCCCCTCTTAAGTCTCTGTTATCCATTCTTGTTGGCCAATGGGTTGGACATGGTTCCAGCGCTCCGGTCTGTAGAAGTGTCTCTCTCTAATGTGCAGGAGCGCATCTATGAGTGATGCACTCCAGTACCTTTCTGTCTCTGGGGATGTGCTCCCTGTTTCTTCATGTTGAGAGGGCCGAGAAAGGCCACTTGTTATGTGAACCTGCAACCAACTGTTTCAAGGCACTACTGAACCTGTGTTCTGTACAATATTCCAGGTCATCTGGGACTGGCTGCAGTGGGGAAAAGGGCAGGAGTGAGATTTTATGATTAAAACTAGTGAGACAGATCACAAACATATTTCGACATGTGAGCCTAAAAATGTCATCTTCCATTAGTTTTTAACAAATAAGTTAATGCATCTGAGAGAAAGTCCTCTGTTCTCTCTTTTAGCTAATTGAAAATGAACTAGTTTAATGGCTTTGTGAAAATAGTGGGAGACGGTGGAGTTTTTATTTCTAAGAGTGGGATATGTCCGAATAGGTCAGCTTTTTAAACCAAAAATGAGATTTGACAGATTTGACGCAACCATTTGTGTTTCTAAATGGTTTGCAATTGTACCAGTAGAATAAACAGTTGATCCCAGTGGTGGTAAAGGTTTTAATCAACCACTTGTGGGTTACAAGGTCAGCGTGCTCCTGGAGTAAACTGCTCATCTGTCTCTCCCTCTGTTCATTGTTACTTTTCCTCATGAAATGTCATGTCAATTTATAACTTCATGGAAGCTTTTTTTCTTAAGCTTGTTTGCTGTTAAAGCTATCACTGGAGTCGCTGCAGTGTAGCCTCTAGTCTTGGGCAGGCCTTGGGTGGAAACTTTATTGGAGTTGCGCAGAACGGATGGTTGAGTTTTGCCACAAACCACGACCATCGGTTTGCAGTCGTAAATGTGTTTCAAACGAGCTGAATATTTCCTTTTTCTGTTGCAGGCTGAAATTGTCAAAAGATTGAATGGAATCTGTGCTCAAGTCATCCCCTTCTTATCTCAGGAGGTAACTGCATCTTAATTCTGTCTGTCTGACTAAACAGTAACATCAATGCAAGATCCATCAGCCCTTCGTGGTGTTGTAGCGCGCTCTGTTTTTGAGTGTCTGAACATTATAGAGCGCTAACTCGTGCTCACTATCTCGCCCATTTGAAAAGCTGTGTTTTGACAGTCTGTGGTCCGATTACATTTGTCTGTCTTTGTCTTTATTTCAGCATCAGCAACAGGTGGTTCAGGCCATAGAACGTGCAAAGCAGGTGACTGCCCCGGAGCTCAATACTGTCATCAGGGTATGTCCGCTTTATTCATTTGCACGCACACACCCTCGCTAAACCCATCAATAAGGCTTGTGTCGGTCGTCACAGCCAACTTTGATTTATACTTCAAAGGCTGCGTGTAGTGCCACGGGGAGGGTTGGGAAGCCGTACAATTATGGGAAAGGCTCCGAGCGGCCTAAGCTGTTACCGTAGCAATGCAAGCCAGCATTAAAGTTGCATCAATTTTCTCTCTCCTCTCCTGAAGGTGTTGACCCATGCTGGAGCAAGTAACCTTTCCATTAAGCACCGGCTGCCATCTGGTGCCTGGCCCAAGTGGTCATGCTTCATTATCTGAACCCAGACATGGGAGAGCTATTTCACCACAAGGGGCATCACAGCCAGGCCCGATCCTGCCCTCACTCGATGTCCACACTTTCCATTAGGAATTGCACTAGATAATTAGGAGTGGGAGCCCTGGCCCCTTCCCTTCCTTCCCCTTCCTCTTCCCCTTCTCCCTTTTCCCCCCCCCCTTGTCTTCTCCCTTCCCCCCAACCCCCCCCCCCCTTGTCTTCTCCCTCTTCCCCTTCCCTCCTATCCCAGGGATGCTATGGCCAATCGTAGCATTCTGGCTGAGATAAACTAACACAGTACAGACCAGGGATTGAGCCTGGGACTGTCAGAGATTGTGGGGTGGATATGTAGCTTTTAATCGCTTCACGATTGATGGATAGTGTTAACATCAAGTGAGAGCAGCTTGTATCTCTGGGAACATTATAGTAAGATCTCGCTAATGCTTTCTGGCAGGAGAAAATACCCTTCTTTATGACCTGCCCCTCACTTCATCCTCATTTGTACATCTCTCAAAGATAGCATTACCAAGAGGGTCTCCAATACCACGGTAATTCCTGCTGCCTGTTACGTTCCTGCCCCACAGTCAACAATCTATTTGAAACACATAAGCTGTGGTCACTTTAAGGAAATAGTACTTCTAAAATGGCCCTTGGCCACTGCTGGCCCACCTTCCCTTCACCTGTGGCTCTCAACTGAGCTGCTACTCCTCATGTCTCTGAGCCTCTGTTCACTGGCTGCTTGGCTATGGGATGTTACAAGATTCAGTCTTGTTCCCTTCCTCTGCCCAGTAAGGGAGCGCAAAGAAATGTTGGGAGGTGCAGTTATCCCAATATCTCTGGAGCCAGTGAAAGTGGTCTATTTAAACTGTACATTTAACAGAATTATCGGTACGGCAGTTTTTCATTCTCTCCTTTCTGTGGGGAAATTCTCTTCGACTGTTCGGGGTGGGGGGTGAGGGACATCTAGGGAGCTGCGGGTGCAGTCGCGCATGCCATCATGCTGTGGTGCAGCTTTCGTTACTACGTTCCTTCACTACAACAGTGACTACTTTTCAAAAGTGCTTCATTGGCTGTAAAACACTTTGGGACATCCTGAGGTCATGAAGGGCGTTCTATAAATGCAGCTCCCTCGTGCGCGCTGTCGTTCTGCCGCCCGCCTGTGTTCTCTACTCTCCTCCTCCTCCTCCTCATGAGAGTGCCGTTCTTTGGGAAACCAATTAGCGAAAACAATTGGTGTGAAAACAAGTGAAATCGAGGCCGTGGTGTGGTGGGAGACAGGCAGAGGGACATTTTTTTTCATGTTAAACTGATGTCCAACACGCCTGCCTTTTTGCACCTACAATATACTACAAGCTAATACAAGCCCCAACTGTTGAATGGTATTCCCTTCTCATCCACAGTGGCGATGAAATTTGTCCCTTTAACTTCAGTTTTTTGCTGAAACATCAGTGTGGTTTCCAGTCATGTGAATGCTGTTGCACATGGCTCGTGCAGGACTAAAGGAGACAATAAACTACTGTACAGCAGGTTATTTTAGCATGGGAGGGCGACTGACTAAGGTCAGGGGAACACGGCTGTTCAGAGGATGTTTTCTTTTTTTTAATATTCTAAATTTTAACAATCAAATGCGAAATAGCCCATCTGGGAGGAAATGGCCTATAATGTACTCTGCATGTGCGATGTCATTAATCAGTTGCAAGGCTGTTTAATATTCTCCTGTCGACGTCCTCACAAATCCAGAACAGGTTTTCTTAAAAAAATGGTGCCTCAGCCATAATGGTAAGAATTTTTTTTTTGAAGTACAAAATATAATTTGTCCAGTATGAGCTTACATTTTTGGCAAGGAATGAATTGCAAGGCTCTAATCAAATCTCATTGTTCAGGTGTTTTATAAAAAGCTCAAAGCTTCGCACTTTGTAATGTGACATTCTCTGAACCCCTCAAAATAGATCGCCGCCTTGTGATTCACGCTCTGCTATCCATTATTCTATATGTTTTCAGCCAGTGGGATTGAGTGCTTGATCTGCTATTGTACCTGGCAAGGCTCAGTACAATAATCAATCAACTGCTCACTTCTGCTTGCTGGTGAAGAGAGCTGTTCTTTCCAGGACGTGAGTGTAATATCGCATTATAACGAAGCTTTCCTTTTCTCTTTTCCTGCTGCGTGCCTGTTTTCCCGGGTTGGTTTTTTTTTTTTTTTGCTCCTCTGTGCCCTCGCTTAGCCTCTGATCACCTTCTCTTTGTGTTCCCTGCAGCAGCAGCTTCAGGCGCAGCAGCTGTCTCACCTCCACGGTCTCACGGTGCCGCTCACCCCCCTTCCAGCTGGCCTGCAGCCTCCCGTCATCCCGTCGGTCAGTGCCAGCGCAGGACTCCTGGCGTTATCCAGCGCCCTGGGCTCACAGATCCACCTCGCTACGAAAGATGACAAGAACCACCATGATGGCGATCACCAGAGAGATGAGGGGGTACAGAAACCGGATTAGGAACTTTCGAGGATCGCGCAACACACAATCCTTAAAATGATCTTTTGGTGTTTGTTTTAATGCCTGTATATATCTCGGAGGTGGCAATTTTGTGCTGTGTATGTTATTATTTAGGAGAACAAAGCCTATTTTAAAGCTGCAGTATATTATTAAAAGCAACTTTGTTTTGGCATGAACAAAGCAGGAATACACACTAAGTTTGAAGTTGCCTCGGACAAGGGCGTAACTTACTGGCTTGTCCACCTGATGGACGTTCTAGTGTTCAACGTTTTCAAGATAAAAGCTTCTGATTCTGCCGTTGAAATCGTGCTTGGCAGGAATTTGCCTTTCCTACTAGTTGTTCCCAGAATTGGGCGGTTGAGTGATTCACTTTAAGTGGAATGACCTGTAAAGTGCAGCTCAGCACATTCTCAGAAACCAAAGCAAATTTGCCAAATTGATGGTAAGCTGGTTGATGGTCTGTGCTATTGAAGATACCATATCTTTGTCCTTTTTTTTTTAAAGGATGGCCTACTAACACATTCTAAAGCTGTTACGTGAGAACAAATCTTTAATGGGACAATAAATATGATGACAAAGTCCTCTTAAACAAAATCTTTAAATTCATCCGGGTATTTCTATAGATCTACAAAGGTTTGAGTGCAGTTGTCAATCTTGGTTGCTGCCTAGTGAGCAATATTCCGCATAGGTCCTTTGACTTTTTGGTCTACAAACTTCAGGCAGAAAGTCGGCATTTGAAACTGCTTCAGTAAAAGATCTACTGCTCAAGTTCTAGATGACCATTTAAATTATTTTATTATCTGTTCGTTCCTCCCACGGGGAAAGCGAAATATAATGGCAGTTCATTCCGTTTGTGCCAAAGTGCCCCAAATCTGGTGGGAGAGCTCTGCAGAAGAGGTTCTTGCATTTTCAGTTGGGTTTGGTTAGACCGGCACCAAAATGGTGGCATACGCACCAACTTGAAACTCAACTTAAAACAAAATGGCTGTCAAAATAAAGAAAAAAAAACCTCAAGCCTTTTGTAGATCTTCATAAAATGTTGTGGATGAACTCTTGAAGGGGACTTGTGGTTGCGCAATCGGGTATATCAAAAGTCTCACTGGCGAGAAGCTGGGAGGGAAGGGCGGGGCTGTCATTTCTTGTTGATGAGCAGTTCTTGGATTTTACCTAAATATTGGGGGAAATCTTAATTTTTCATTTTGCTTTTTAGTTTGCAGTACTAGGAGATGGAATAGTGGCAAAGAAAGGGGAATCCCTAAGTGAGCGTTGAGGATAAACTGGGCCAAAGTTGGAGCTGCAGTTAGTTTCCTGTTTGCTGTAGAGATGCTGTCAGTCTTGCTTGACAATGGACTTTTGTATGCCGTACTTAGGGTTTATAACACGCAGATTTTCCTTCCCCCCCCCCCACAAGCCAAAGCTAGAAAATAATACTAAATCGGGATTCTGCCTCAAAGTCTAAAAACCATACAATTAACACCAGAGTCAATTTTGTGAGGGAACAAAGAAAACAATTTGGATTCTAAGGCACTTTCATGAGGTCATTTCCTGAGTATAACTCGGCCTGTGGTACAGATTGGTGCCACCCACAGTTGCTTGTAATTTACATGCTGGGTTTTAGACCTGGTCTACAATGAGTCTTATGACTGGGGTTTTGAAATACTCCAATGGTAGGCTCTTCTCACCCAAGCTGATGGCAGAGAAGGTGGAAATTAGCCCCGGTATGTTCAATTGATGGCAGCATAGAGTCAGAAAAATGGCCAGAAAATAGATTTGACAATGAGGTTTAAGGTACATCTTCAGGATTATCTGTAAGAAAGGATCTACTTGTCGGGAACATTTATTCCTAGTGGGACCAGACTACTACTGTGCTTTTCAGCATAAGAATTTGGACATTCTTGGGCAAACCCTTTGGCAACTAATTGAGCAGAAACCCCACACACCCAATCCCTGCACCCCCCCGCACTCTGCTAACCTGGAATCATAGAATGTTACAGTAAAGAATCTTTGTTTATTTACCGTCCAACATCCTGTGTGGGTTCTTTATTAATCTCTGGAATGGCGCAAACCCCTGCTGGTTACAGCCAGCCACCATGAACTAGAATCGCCCTCACGCATGTGCCATATGGGAACATGCAGTCTGGAAGATCATTACATCTTATTTGGTCGCAGAGCGATCACCCTCAAACTCGGGCTCTTCTACTGGGGGGGCGGGGGACAAAACCTCAGACTCTAAATTCATTTTTTTTGGGGCGTGTGTTAAGTGTGGCCTATATTAGAGTAAATACGGTATATTCTGTTCCTTGTGTATATATTCTGGTTACTGAGAGCGTGTCATTATACAGGTCACTCTTTTCAGTGGATTAGCCAGGCCTTTCTTGAGTCGGAAGCCGTGAAGGGGGATCACAGTGCTGTTTTACTTGTATAACATTAGGATTTCATGTGCTGTTGACGGATTTCCAAATGAGGACTTCATTGAAATCAGTGTTGAACTACAAAATATATATATATAAATATATATATATATATATATATACTACAGCTTTAAACGTTAGACCACTGCGAATATCTTCAGTTCTTCTTTTATTTGCTTATGATTTAAAACCAGTTTCCTTGCTACTGCTGCTGGCTGGCTGTGTGCCACCTCCCTCTCTCTTCCTCTGACGTGCCAGATACGATTACTCAGTCAAAACTGGCTCGTATCCCTTAACTTGCAACCCAATATATACTTGGCAGAAAATGGTCCAAAGATGGTAAATTTCTACGGAGCATATGTAAGCGTTCAGTCATAAAATGACTTTTTAAGAGTAAAGTTTGAAGTGAAACTAAACTCTTAATGGGGAAGCGGCAGTTTCATTGCATTATTTGTTTAATCATAATGGGGGTGCAGTTAAACTGTCTTTTTTTTTGGTGTTGATGCAAAGCAGTTTCTGCTTCGCAATGACTCAAAAAATGACCATAGAACTGGTAGCAGGCAGATTAGTGATCTGACTCTCGAGCGCATTAAAGCAGGAGCAAAGCCCTCTCTCCGACCTGGGCCGGCGGGAGTACCTCGCCCATTTTTCGTTCTGGTGCGCAGGCGGCGGTATTGCTCCGGCCTGGCGCAGTTCAGGTACATAGCAGGCTGGCGGGCGTGATATAAAATCGTCGTCGTTCCCCGCCCGCTAAGCTGCGCAGCCGCCTGGCGGTCCCGCGCAGGCCCCTCACCGGCTCTTCAGTGGGAGTAACTGTGCATGTACGGAATTTTGAATGGGCCGTGCAGGTAAAGGGCCCGCGCACCAAAAAAAAATTAGGGGGGGCAACATTGCACCCAGCCCGAAATCCAGTTGCTCTGCTCACAAACCGAATCCACTGCTTTCTCTGCTAATCTAAACCAATTACCCACTTAATTTGCATGATATGTGCATGTGCACATGAATTGTGCGTGCGTTGCCATGCCAACAGCCACAGTACACGCATGACCCCAGGCCGAGGACCAGCTTTCCTATCGCTGTACAAAACTTATTCTTAAATTGCAACAGAGCTGGGTGCCAGTATAACTCTGATCTATTCAATTGCTGAACATGGATTGACTTCCGACCAGCCCGTGCTGTATAAAGGCGCCCTTAGATACCGAGACCCTTTCCTCAGGTATTGTGAATCTGCTTAAGCTGCTGTGTGTACTCACTTATTTAGGCTACCATTGTTTTTGCATCTGCTGAAGCTAGAGGCAAGTGATGTAGTTGAGGCTTTTTAGTTCTTGTGTGAAACGTCCCCTATTCCCATTATTTTAATTAGCCTTTCACTTGGAAGAGCTCAACTTGCATAGATACAAATCAGTGTGGTGTTTGAAGTGGCAGGATTGAAATCCATGCTCTTGAGGTAACTGGAGGTCCAGCCTGCCATTTCACCATCTTGTCCTGGTCCCTAACGGCACCTCCTCCCGTTCAGATATTGCACAGGGAGGTGGTTCACACAGGAAGAGAATCTGCAGGGATGTCATTTGTCCCGAATTCTTAACCGGAAAAAGAGATTTTGGTCGCTTGGCCTAAACACATAAGGCTGCAAGTGCCCTGACCGCTGCAGTAAGACCTGGCACAGATGCACAAATTAAATGGAGACAAAAGTGAGTCACGCAGAGAATTCCTTTGCCTTTGGGACTTGCTGCTTTTAAAATAAATTGAGCAATAGTTCATCAAACAGCTCCTGTTTTCTCTGTGCCACTTCACCTAAACATGAACCCTTAAGAACTCCTTTGTGTAAAACTAAAACAAAAATCATCTTGTAGCTTTTGGCAAGCTCTGCCTATCTCACATTTGACATGTAATAAAAAACACACACACACACAGTGGCTCCACGCCAGTGAAAGAATACATTCTGTACAGCTGAAGCAAACACACACAGTCATGGAGCGGTACAGCCAGTTGGTCAGCAGCGGAGAAAGAGAAAGGATAGATGAACATTCAGGCCTACAGCCCCTTTACCATATCCATTCTGATCAGTCTCTACCCCCAAAACAGAAGCCTGCCCTTTCTCTTTGCACCTGCTCGCGACCAGCTCCATATTTCCAGAATTTGTGGTTCTCATCATCGCAAGCTGTCCAGCGGTTCTGTAACCATCCGTTTCCTCACAGAATATGCCAGGTTTTCATTGAATTAAACCAAATCTCCAACTGAATTAAGCAGGTCACTTACTAACCTGGCCATAGTCAGCAGCAACAGTGAGAGATTGATGCAGTTTAGTAAAAAAAAATGGAACTTGCACCTGAATTAAGCAGCCACCCTTAAATACAGTGATGATCGCTATCAAAATTGTCATTGTGGCTAATGTTTTAAGATGAAACGTGGTAAATGAGTGGTCACCTATGGTCACTTTTTTTCTTAACTTAATTTTTTTTTAATTTAATGGAATGACTTGTACATGTAATATGCACTTAGGTGCCTCGCCCCCTTTAAGTCAAGCGTGATGTATAATCGTGTCACAATCTGCAGTTAGTACATAAACATAAAGAGAGCTGTGTGCTTGTACAGGTTGGTGCATCTCATCCATCCCAGCGGCCTGCGTGGAAACGGTGTGCAATATCGGCGCTGCGCTCCCAGATTAGACAGGGCACAAAGGAAATTGGCTATATCCTGACCTGCGTTATTAGCCAACAACATGCTGAAATTTAACATGAGTTATAATGGGGGAGATATCGTTTTATGTTAAAGAGGCAATTACATGTCGAAGAGTAATCGTTAACCCCTTGAGTACAAAAAGTGCTTTGCCACTATTATAATACATACCCTTTCGATTTACAAACTGTTCTCTCAAATTCTAATGCTGAATATTATCAACTAGAATTATGGAATTGTACAAACTCTGCGATATTGCTCAATCTCACAGTATTTGAATAAACTACAAATGTCAGCTTGCTGTACAGTGGACCCTACTTAAGCTCAACTCAGATCAAACCCCTTTTAAGGAGAATTTTTTTTTTTTAAACGCACCCAAATCTAACGGCTTTTTTTTTTGGCATCCCAAAACTTGTTAAATGTTCCCATTTCGGTCGAACAGATTTGATCTTGATTGAAGAGAGATTTTTTTAATCTCCGCTTATATTTATTTTCATGCTGTCGCAGTCCTCAAAGGGTTACTGAGGCTCCCAGAGATAACCAATGCTTTAGAGACCTTCCTGAATGTCATTGCATAATGCATAACCTCTCATACAACAGAATTAGAAAAAGGATTATAATTATTGAATTAATCCATCTGATGCTGTGACTTCAGAGCGTCGAATCACTTAAAAATAATATTAAGAAAAAAACACTTTGCTTTTAAAAGTCCATTTGTTTCCACTGGTGCGGCAAAGGCTGTATACTGCATTTGCACCAGTATCAGTTTGTATGAATATGTATGCAAATTGTGTTGAAGATTAATGTGGCGGTGTTAAAATACATTTATTATGTCTTAAATAAAACAAAAGTGTATTAAATTAGTTCGCTAGTGCTGTAAGGAAATATCTATTGTGCCTTACAAATAAAAGCAAATGTGATTAAATTATAAGGTGGATGTGGGTGTGTTTCCCCCCCCTCCCCCTCCCTCACTGGAAATCTGATCATTTTATAAGTGTTGTGTATGTTATCTGGGTTGCTCCTCTAGAGTATTGGTGTGGATTATGTAACGGTGCCACTGCAGAGGTGAAACAATAAAACATATTAGAAATTAAAGCCAAAGACATCAATGCATGTCATCACTGTTATGGTAAGAGGTATGCTCGATATATTAAACTGGTTTTACCAGGCAGCTGCTCAGACAAAGCAATCTCCCTCCATGAAGGAAAAAAAGACTTGCATTTATATAGCAGCTTTCACAACCTCAGGTCATCCCACAGCACTTTACAGCCAATGAAGTCTTCTTCTTAGGCAGTCCCTCGGAACCGAGGATGACTTGCTTCCACACTAAAAATGAGTTCTCAGGTGACTGATGAGTCCAATGCGGGACCTGCAGTCTCTGTCACAGGTGGGGCAGACGGTGGTTGAAGGGGCGGGTGGGTGGGGTGCTTGGGTTGACATGCGCTGCTTGTGCTTGGCTTCCGCTTGCTCCCGGCGAAGAGACTCGAGGTGTTCGGCGCCTTCCCGGATGCTTCTCCTCCACTTTGTGCGGTCTTGTGGGCCAGGGATTCCCAGGTGTCGGTGGGGATGTTGCACTTTTTCAAGGAGGCTTTGAGGGTGTCCTTAAAGCATTTCCTCTGCCCACCTGGGGCTCTATTGCCGTGTCGGAGCTCCAAGTAGAACGTTTGTTTTGGGAGTCTCGTATCGGGGATGTGGCCCATCCAATTGGAGCTGATCGAGCGTGGTCAAAGCGTCGATGCTGGGGATGTACATTTTGCAGTGTAGTCGCTGTTGTAGGAAACGTGCCAGCCAATTTGCATACCCACAAACAGCAATGAGATAATTGGTTTTAGTGAGGCTGATTGAGGGATAAATATTGGCCAGGACAACACCCCTGTTCTTCTTCAAAATAGGGCCGTGTGATCTTTTACGTCTAGCTGAGAGGGCAGATGGAACTTAGGTTTAAAATCTCAGCTGAAAGACCAGCACCTCCAACAATGCAGCACTCTCTATGAGCTGAGATTATGTGCTCAAATCTCTAGAGTGAGACTTGAACCCACAACCTTCGGACTCTGAGCTGTGAGTGCTACCCACTGAGCCACAGTTGACACCTGAATTTGCGTTTATATAGCGCCTTTCGTGCTCTCTGGATGTACCAAAGCGCTTCACAGCACTGCTTTTGAAGTGTAGTCATGGTTTTTTCTTACATAGGCAAACATGGCAGCCAATTTGCGCACAGCAGGGTCACACAATCGGCAACAAGATAAATGATCAGTTCATCTATTTTTGGTGGTGTTGAGGGATTACATAGAAACATAGAATCTAGGAGCAGGAGTAGGCCATTCGGCCCATCGAGCCTGCTCCACCATTCAATACGATCATGGCTGATCATCCAAATCTAGTACCCTGTCCCTGCTTTAATCCCCACAGTACACATATCCCACCCTACCCCCGTAACCCCACATATTTAATTCCCCCTAACATATCCCATCCTATCCTATCCTATCCCCACATATTTAATCCCCCCCTAACACTAAGGGTCAATTTATCATAGCCAAATCAACCTAACCCGCAAATTTTTGGACCTGTGGGAGGAAACCGGAGCACCCGGAGGAAACCCACGCAGACACGGGGAGAATGTGCAAACTCCACACAGACAGTCACCCGAGGTCAGATTCGAACCCGGGTCCCTGGCGCTGTGAGGCACCAGTGCTAACCACTATGCCACCATGTTGCCCTATTAATGGGCCCAGAACACCAGCAGAATTCCCCTGCTATTACAGGTATTTCTTTATACGCAGCGTGATCAACCACTGGATTATGTTTCCAAAAAGGGCTTACTGAGACCAGGTCACTCCATTTATTTAAGGAACAACTGGGTGCTAACAAGGGAATTTGGTGAGGTTGGTATTCTGGAAGGAAGAGATCAAATGGGCTTAAGGGCTTTCTTTACCTTGTGATCACGTGGACCCCCCTCAATCTCTTTGATAACCCGTTATCCTCTTTTTGATTGTAGTGGCCCCTCGCTATAGCACAAAGCACGACCGCTACAGCATTGCTGAGCGCCCTTGCTGAATTAGGGAAATCACCATCTCTATAACACTTCCTTTTCTAGAAACCAGTTTTTTTTTAAATCCTCTTGCTCTAAAGAGCAGCCTTATCAGATGGGGTTTAGACTTATTTCACCCCGTGTAGGACAAGAACAGTAATTAATCACCTGGTATCTCAGTGTGCACATGCAGCAGTTTAACTTGCACATGTCAAAGGTCACCGTGCCTAACTACCTCACCACATACATACCTAACATTTCCAAAAGAATAAGATTCAATTTAGATTGAATATTTTACATGCATAAACTATCCGGGACCAGCAGTGACTATTGGGAGCAGCAGGAACGTGATACTAATCCTTGGCTGCTGAAATCGAAATATAAATGCGTCTGTGTTAAACATAGAATTTAATACCGCGTATTAACATACTCCCAGCAGGTAATCTGCAGGAGGAAAGTCTGACGGGTGTGATTAGAGGAATGATCGGTGACCACACACAGGAACATAACCCAGTTTATAAAGAATTTTTGGTGCAGTGGTAAATTACTCTATTTGCAGTCATGCACACACCATTAATCAGTCAGTGGCAGAGTCGTGACATTGCTTCACTTGTTAAAACCGAACACTTGCGATGCCTGTGTGTGGGTGATTGGCCAGCGCTGTTTGTGCCAAGGCCTCTCTGCGAATATACCCGAGACTCACCCTTTCTGTACCTGTAAGATAATACAATTAATGGCAGCAAGTTCTCCCCATGTGGATGCTTTACAAACCAGGGCTTGTGTTTCTGGACCGCTTGCCAAAAGACCTTTGCACAGTTATGAATAGTGTTCGAGACAGAAATGCTCATGTGCTTTGCGACTTTAAGCATGGGTTCATTGTGATTGCGTACGTTCACGGTTTATATCCATTTTTAGCACAGTTGCCACAGTTACTTAAACCACTTTGTGGTTCCTGCATAGAATTTTGCACAGCCCATTTACTCTCATTGGCACAGAACCATGGGGTTTTTCGGAGGGTTCTATATTTTTCTTGTTGAGCTACTTCAACTGCAGATAAATGTGGGCCAGTCAGCTGCCACATTTTAAGTTCAAGCTGTACAGTCCCGTGGAGGAATAACCTTAACGTAGCCCACGAGTAGCTTGCTTCCTATCATGTTCTGTTTCTTTTATATACAGAACATAATAACGTGTATCTGTGCAAGTAACTCATGCATTTTAAAATTCTCATCCTTGTGTTCCAATCCCTCCATGGCCTCGCCCCTCCTGTAACGGCCTCCAGCCCTACAACCCCTCCGAGAACTCTGCGCCCCTCCAATTCTGGCCCCTTGTGCATCCCCCACTTGCTTCACCCCACCATTGGTGGCCGTGCCTTCAGCTGTCTGGGCCTTATGCTCATGAATTCCCTCCCTAAAACTCTCCACTTCCCTACCTCACCTCCTTTAAGACGCTCCTTCGGACAAGCTTTTGGTCACCTGCCCTACTCTCTCCTCATGTGGCTTGGTGTCAATTTTTCTTTTGTCTGATAACGCTTCTGGACATTTTACTCCATTAAGGGTGCTATATTAATGCTATATTGTTGTTGTATCGCATGATTTTAATTAAAAATATAAAACGTATACATTATTCATGTGTGAGCCTTGATGGTGAGCATTGGCAGACTATTTGGCTATAGAAACATCAACAACCAAACCCAACCCAGTCCTCCCCTGAATTCCATGCAGGTGCACTTTCCAGTAGGGATTAGAAGTGGGAACTCCAGTAAGTACCTTCAGCGGAGGAGGGAGGGGCTTGTCACGGAAAAAAAACTGGTGGTGTAAATTAGTGAGAATAAAGAGGGAAAGAACTGGTAAGATAGTAGCTCGCCACCGGTTCTGTGGGCAAATGTATCATGCACCCTCCAGTGTAATACTAAACCCTGCAAAGTGGGAGGTCACAGGTTTGAGCTGCGGCCGTGCTAATCTCAGTCAAGGCAACAATCGGGACACTACAACTGGCCGCAGCACCTCTGAGTTCGGCAGAGGAAAGTCAACCAGGTTCTTACTCCAAATCACTAAGTGCCTCCTCCTGGAAACACACATGCAAGAACATTACATAGAATGTACAGCAAAGAAACAGGCCATTCGGCCCAACTGGTCCATGCTCCACATGAGCCTCCTCCCACCCCCTCTTCACCTGACCCTATTAGCATCACCTTCTATTCCTTTCTCCCTCGTGTGTATATCTAGATTCCTCTTAAATGCATCTATGGTTGACAGCAAGATCAGGCTCTGCTGTCTTTCCCTCCACATTCACATAGCATGTTTGCATTCAGGCCTAGGCTTTCTGACATCTTCCCCCCCGCCCCCTCTTGATTGATGGGTATCTCTAGGGGGTGGGGGGAAGTGGGTGGGACTTCCATCCACCACAAAGATGCTTCACTGGCCCCACCCATAGCACTTGCAACAAGTTAACATTGCGCCTGCCCAAATATGGGTGGCGTACTCTGCCCCCATGAGAACTCCCCCCCTCTCCGGAAAACAGCAGGAAAACAGGAAGCCGGTAGCTTTCCGACTCTGCCTGCCCCACGATCTGCTGGAAAATCAGCTCGACGGGGGTTGCAAACCCAAGGCCTTACAGTCTAGACTCACAGATGAAGAACAGGTGCTTGGGTTGGATGAGGTACTGGAAGGCCAGACTGTTTCCATTGAACACGCTCTAGCCGAAGGTAGCAACCTCAAGAGATGAAGGAAAACAATGGAAGTGACGTAAAAAAAAAGGGTAAATATTGAAATAAATGAGATATCAAAGGGTTAAATACATAACTAATTCTGCACCCCCCCCCCCCACCCCACATTAAAAAACTCAATCTCAAGAACTTACATATTTGATCTTCATGTTTCAAAGGTCCCTTTTTTCCCCCAATAGTATTGAAACTCGGCCAATATATAGGACTTACAGCTCCAGGAACTTTCACACAGTGGAGAGAAAGATGGTATTCAGGGTCAGAAACAAAGGGATCATTCACTGCAGTTTCTCTCAGCAGATAGGAATACTGGTGTGTTTTGATTATGTGGACATTCCCCTGATTATTTTTGCTGGAGCGATTCTCCTTCAATGGCCTTCAATTACCTTCAGTTGGCTCAGTTTGGCCTCAGACTTATGGGTCGATTCATTGCTCCAGCTCCACATTTACCACGTAATGTGCAGTTTAACAATTACGAGAGATTACATTTATTAATTCCATCCCCAAGATGTAAGCCATGAGTTGGTGTGGGTGAAACTGAGAATGTATCAGGGTCAGATCTAAGTGGGCTGCATTGAAAATAGCTATTTTTTTTTTAAATGGTGCAGAATAATCTAATCCAGTGCCACTATATAGCAAGGCAGCAGGATCAGCATCCTGATTCCATGCCTGCACGGTGACTTATTATTTTCAAACAAGCTAGTAGGGGGGATGAGAGATTGTCACCGAGAAGCAATCATTCTCTCACCTGTAACCTCCAACCTCTCACTCCATTGCAACCTTTTATGTCTCTAACTCATTAATACTACTATGATTCTCTGAACTTTCCTGCTCCTCCTAAACGCCAAATACACTATTCCTCCTCCCTGCACCGTGCTAAATCAAAGACGTATTATTTCATCTGCTAATCTCTCTGGAGTTTAGAAGAATGAGAGGTAATCTCATTGAAACATACAAGATTCTGAGGGGGATTGACCGGGTAGATGCTGAGAGGTTGTTTCCCCTGGCTGGAGTGTCTAGAACTCGGGGGCATAGTCTCAGGATAAGGGGTCGGCCATTTAAGACTGAGATGAGAGGAATTTCTTCACTCAGAGGGTTGTGAATCTTTGGAATTCTCTGCCCCAGAGGGCTGTGAATGCTGAGTCTTTGAGTATATTCAAGGCTGAGATCTATAGATTTTTGGACTCTAGGGGGAATCAAGGGATATGGAGATCGGGCGGGAAAGTGGAGTTGGGGTCGATGATCAGCCATGATCTTATTGAATGGCGGAGTAGGCTCGAGGGGCCGTATGGCCTACTCCTGCTCCTATTTCTTATGTTCTTATGTTCTAACTCATTCTGTCCCAACATCTCAAAACTGTGGAATACCTTGCCTCCTACAACGTAAAGGCTTTTAAAACCCAAGTTAGATGTCAAATTGGGGGGTGGACCTCCTGCAATCTAGGTATTGGTCCTTAACCTAGATTACTCAATTAAATACAGGACTGCTTCCACAGAGGAAAGCAGGGGACTATTGTGACTGCGGCTACACAAGAATTTCTACCAGGTGGTTAAAGAGCAATAGTTTAGTAGGGGCCCTGTGTAGATGTTGCTTAATTGGGGACTACAACATGGGAATCAAAAGGGGGTGAAAGGAAACAATAAATAGCAATTCCAGCTCACTTAAACTATTCAGTAAATTACCATGATGCACATTACACTCAGATGGGACATGGAAATCTGCCACCTTAAATGATGCATCACATAATGTCTCAGAGAATTTGAAGTACTGACAAATCTTACTTCAGTAATGTCTTATTTTACACAATACCATGTTTCATTGTATACTCAATCTTGACCTTAAGCAAAAGTCAATTTTGTGCCCATGTTGAACTTGAATTTCATTTGAAAATTAAGCAAAATTTTGCTTTCCTATTTGAAAAAAATGTGAACAATTGTAACCTTTAAAGCATTGTATCTCTGAATACTTAATACCAACAATTGGGAAAGTGTTCTAACTAGTGAGTGACAACTGGTGTGTGATAATGTGTGCTAGATGCAAGAGTATATATATCGATATGTATACATAAAGAGCTGCACTGATTTTAAATGTCTTACACGGATACAACAGAATAAGGTGATGACATCATTGCTTAAAGGAACAGATGACTGACGGTCTATCAAATGCACTGACCTCCCTCACCTTAATAAACACAAGACAATCTGGAGCAGTAAAAGTTCATTCAGCCCATAAAGCCCACTCCATCCAAAGTCCATGTATATTTATTCCATTGTGGATTTACATAAGAACAATAAGAGCATAAGAAATAGGAGCAGGAGTCGGCCATTTGGCCCTTCGAGCCTGCTCCGTCATTCAATAAGATCATGGCTGATCTTCTACCTCATCTCCACTTTCCTGAACTATCCCCATACACATTAATTCCCTTAATATTCAAAAATCTATCGATCTCTGTCTTGAATATACTCAACAACTGAGCCTTCACAGCCCTCTGGGGTAAAGAATTCCAAAGATTCACCACCCTCTGAGTGAAGAAATTTCTCCTCATCGCTGTCCTAAATGGCTGACCCTTATTCTGAGACTGTCACCCCTGGTTCTAGACTTCCCAGCCAGGGGAAACATCCTCCCTGCATCTACCCTGTCAATCCCTGTAAGAATTTTGTATGTTTCAATGAGATCACCTCTCATTCTTCTAAACTCTAGAGAATATAGGCCTAGTCTACTCAATCTGTCCTCATAGGACAATCCCCCCATCCCAGGAACCAGTCTTGTGAACCTTCATTGCACTCCCTCTATGGCAAGTATATCCTTCCCTAGGTAAGGAGACCAAAATTGTACACAATACTCCAGGTGTGGTCTCACCAGGGCCCTATATAATTGCAGTAAGACGTCTTTACTCTTAAACTCAAATCCTCTTGTAATAAAGGCCAACATACCATTTGCTTTCCTAATTGTTTGCTGTACCTGCATGTTAACTTTCAGTGATTCGTGTACAAGGACACCCAGGTCCCTCTGAACACCAACATTTCCCAATCTCTCACCACTTAAAAAAATACTCTGCTTTTCTATTTTTCCTTCCAAACTGGATAATTTCCCATTTCTCCACATTATATTCCATTTGCCATGTTCTTGCCTACTCACCTACTCACTTAGCCTGACTATTGGCCCCTCCCCCTCACTTGCTCCTCTACTTTAAGCAACATTGGGGGTAAAATTGGTCTTCATTGATAGCGACTCGACTGCCTATTATGCATCCTGCTTAATTTTCTTTGCCAGTGACGTCAATGGGTGGGGTTTAAAACTATCTGGCGAATCGCTATTGCCCGCTTTGCATTATTACCGAAGACCAATTTTCCCCCATTAAGTTCCTTCCTCTACCTCCCCAGAATAAAATCAAGCAGTGCTAGTAATACTTCCACCGATCATCCCCTTCCTCAACAGAGATCTATCCAGCTCACTGATAAAGGTAGCAATTGACCCCAAAATCATCTGCCTGCTCTGGGAGTCTGTTCCACATTCTGTATCCTAAGGGGCAAAAAAAAATGTTGCCCCCGATCTCTAGGTTTGCTCAAGGATATGAATTTTGTGTATGGGTCATCTAGTCATATAACACAACAAAAATATTACAATTTTTTTTCCAAAAAAAATTCACAAAGTATAATCAGCTCTGAGTGTGTCAACATATATTTCCAATATTAGTAGATGACCTGTGGCCTGGCTTTTAAGTTGCCTGGGGTCTGGAGCACAGTTGTGATGTTTAGTCGCTAACTTGGCATATCCACGTAAGGTCACTGCTCCAAATAGACAAATCCAGGTAATTGTAGCTGGTGGCAAACGGCTGAGGTCATTTACAGTGCACTTGTAAATTCTTGTAAATGTCAGGTTGCAGCTCCATTACTGCGTTCTTTCTCTTTTATTAAAGATCGTTTTGCATTTGTAACAAAGTGTGACACCTTGAAATATGACATCGAGTGTGTGACATATGTGTCCTAGGTGCCCGACGTCTAAATGTGTGCGTGGGTGTGCGTACTGATTGTAAATGTTTTACATGGATACAACAGAGTGATGTGATGATCGCATTGCTTCGATGAACAGTTGACTGAAGGTCCATTGGCTGCACACAAACACACACACACACACACACAGACAGACATACACCATAAAACTGTCTATGCACAGAAGTTATAGCAAAGATAATTAAATGCCATTTATATCTAAATGTGTAAGTATGCGTAATAGTAAAATGAAATTAGAATTTATGGAGTATACACATAATCATACACATACAAATACATGTAATGCTCTGTAATTATCCATAATTAATATGCAACTGTGTAAATCTCTAATTAAAATATTAAATATATATTTTAATTACGTTTCCTACATTACAATTGTGACTACACTTCAAAAGTACTACATTGACTGTAAAGCGCTTTATGACGTCCTGAGGTTGTGAAAGGTGCAATAGAAAAGTAAGTCTTTCTTTCTTCTTTCTATATATAATTAATGCTGCATAATTAAACTTGTAATTAATTATATATGCAGATACATATATACTATCTACATCTCCCAGGGTTATCACGGAATCAGACAGCAATGGAACCTTCTATTGCTTTTAAGGTTGGGGTCACAGTGCAGTCAGGGTCATTGAGGGGTTTGATTGGGGTGAGTTGTGCTGAGATATGAAGGGTTATGGCTGACATGCCCATATCACACTTTGAAAGGGAAGTTGGCTAATGGCCTGGAGTCGGGATCAGTGAGGAGCTTGTTAACTCCCAAAAGCGCCCCTGTGCGAGTCTTGATATGACGATTCTTGTCTTTTACACAGTGGGACATTGTGGGGAGCAAAAAAGCAGAACGGAGAACAAATAGAAATGGAGAGTGAGCACAGTGAGTGCAGGTGTCGTGTATGTGAACGTGGAAGCTTTTGTTTGGGACATGGCCAACAAGAGTGATGAATTGAGATGGATGGAGAGCAAAGTATCCCATCAAACACTCCCAGGACAGGTACAGCATGGGTTAGATACAGAGTGAAGCTCTTTCTACACTGTCCCATCAAACACCCTTGTTCAAAAAAGGGTGTAAGGATAAACCCAGCAACTACAGGCCAGTCAGTTTAACCTCGGTAGTGGGGAAGCTTTTGGAAACGATAATCAGGGACAAAGTTAACAGTCACTTGGACAGGTGTGGATTAATTAAGGAAAGCCAGCACGGATTTGTTAAAGGCAAATCGTGTTTAATTAACTTGATTGAATTTTTTGATGAGGTAACAGAGAGGATTGATGAGGGCAATGAGGTTGACGTGGTATATATGGACTTCCAAAAGGTGTTTGATAAAGTGCCACATATTAGGCTTACCAGTAAAGTTGGAGCCGATAGAATAAAAGGGACAGTGGCAGCATGGACACGTAATTGGCTAAGTGACAGGAAACAGAGAGTAGTGGTGAACGGTTGTTTTTCGGACTGGAGGAAAGTATACAGTGGTGTTCCCCAGGTTCTCGGACCACTGCTTTTCTTGATATATATTAATGACTTGGACTTGGGAGTACAGGGCACAATTTCAAAATTTGCAGATGACACAAAACTTGGAAGTATAGTGAATAGTGAGGAGAATAGTGATAGACTTCAAGAAGACATAGCCAGGCTGGTGAAATGGGTGGACACATGGCAGATGAAATTTAACGCAGAAAAGTACGAAGTGATATATTTTGGTATGAATAATGAGGAGAGGCAATATAAACTAAAGGGTACAATCTTAAAGGGGATGCATGAATAGAGAGACCTGGGGGTATATGTGCACAAATCGTTGAAGGTGGCAGGGCAGGTTGAGAAAGTGGTTAAAAAAGCTTACGGGATACTGGGCTTCATAAAGAGGCATAGAGTACAAAAGCAAGGAAGTTATGATGAACCTTTATAAAACACTGGTTTGGCCTCAACTGGAGTATTGTGTCCAATTCTGGGCATCACACTTTAGGAAGGATGTGAAGGCCTTAGAGAGGGTGCAGAAAAGATTTACAAGAATGATTCCAGGGATGTGGGACTTCAGTTACGTGGATAGACTCGAGAAGCTGGGGTTGTTCGCCTTAGAGCAGAGAAGATTGAGAGGAGATTTGATAGAGGTGTTCAAAATCATGAGGGGTCCAGACAGAGTAGATAGAGAGAAACTGTTTTCATTGGTGGAATGGTCGAGAACCAAAGGACACAGATTCAAGGTGATTGGCAAAAGAACCAAAGGCGACATGAGGAAAAATGCAGCAGGTAGTTAGGATCTGGAATGCACTGCCTGAGAGGGTGGTGGAGACAGACTCAATCATGGCTTTCAAAAGGGAATTGGATAAGTACCTGAAGGAAAAAAAATTGCAGGGCTACGGGGAAAGGGCGGGGGAGTGGGACTAGCTGAAGTGCTCTTGCAGAGAGCCGGCATGGGCTCGACGGGCTGAATGGCCTCCTTCTGTGCTGTAACCATTCTATGATTCTATGAAAAGGTGGATGGGGAGTTGGAATGTTTTAGATGGTGGAAGTGTTGAAGAGATGTGTGGGTATACATATATATATGTATTAGATATATTATAAAATATTATACATTATTAGAAATGCATTATACCTATACATTGGGTCTGGGGAGGAGATAGAGCAAGATAAGTCATTTATCCCGAGACAACACTGTAACAGTGGAAACAAAATGTGGAACAATTCAGAAAGCAAATAATTAGCATGGGTGGGACTTAAACTACAATGGCTTAGACATCCATCCTTCTGGTCTTGGGGTGTTTATTCTTCTGTGAGCAGGAGTTAGGAACACCAAAAGTTTAAATACTCCTCTCTTGTGTAATGACATCACTGTGAGACAAATGGGCATGAAATAAAGACCTGCATTTATATCACGCCTTTCACGACATCAGGACATCCCAAAGCACTTTACAGCCAATGAAGTATTTTTGAAAAGTAGTCACTGTTGTAATGTAGGAAGCACAGCAGCCAATTTGCGCACAGCAAGCTCCCACAAACAGGAATGTGATATTGTTTTTGTTGTGTTGATTGAGGGATAAATATTGGCCAGGGCACTGGGGATAACTCCCCTGCTCTTCTTCAAAATAGTGCCATGGGATCTTTTATGTCCGCCTGAGAGAGCAGACGGGGCCTCGGTTTAACGTCTCATCCGAAAGACGGCACCTCCGACAGTGCAGCACTCCCTCAGCACTGCACTGGGAGTGTCAGCCTGGATTTTTGTGCTCAAGTCTCTGGAGTGGGACTATGAACCCACAACCTTCTGACTCAGGGGCAAGGGTGCTACCCACTGAGCCACAGCTGACACTGTCCTTCAGAGGGGTGAAGTGGAAGGAAAGAAAATGTAAAAGGAATACTGAAGATTCAGGCTTATAACATAGAAGCAGCCTGCCAAAGGAAAAAAAAGATAAATTAACCTACTGGAGAAGATACAATGAATGCTAGAGATAAATGTCATAGCAAAATACTGCAGATGCTGGAAATCTGAAATAACAACAGAAAATGCTGGAAACACTCAGCAGGTCAGGCAGCATCGAGGAGAGAGAAACAGAGTCAACGTTTCGAGTCGGGGACCCTTCATCAGCAATGACGAAGATAAATGTCATTGTATTGATGAGAAATATCTAATTTTGATATGTTTATTATGTTGAGCTTAATTTTAGTGTAAGAAATTTCTTACTGAGAATACTAAGATGGCTGAGTAAAGCACTGTAAAGATTTTTTGACAGGATTTGATTGGTTTACTTAGTAGCCTGCCTGTAGCTTTAGATCATGGGTTAATAGATAAGTGGATACATTTGCATGGGAAATCATCCTTTCCCAGTTGGGAAGAAACCTGAGTTTGGTCACCTAAAGGAGTTGTGACAGTATCAGTAGCTCACATTTCTCCTTCTGTGTTAACTCTTCATCTCTGGTCACGCCTCCCTATGGCACCCTGGGTGAGACCAGTAGCCGTCCATCTCAGGAGAAGGGGAAATCCCAGGTGTAAATGGCAGAAGAGGCTGTAATTTACACCTAAATGTGTTAATGGACCACTAATGGTTCCAAAATGTCATAACTTTCTGGATTTTCCGAATAGAGTTTATTTTCCTGCCCTCAACCACAGTATGGAATGCATCCTCCGGTGATAGACTGAGCAACTGCCTGTATTTAGTCAACTAATGAAACAGTTTTTCTGCTAATTATTTAACTGGTACAATTAGCGGTGAATTAGCATCGAAGTTGCAAGAGAATTGGACTGATGTGTGTCAAAGCAATGTGAAAGCTTCCCATCCGAAGATTCAATTAAAAGCAGGTGTGACTGACAAGCAAGTTATTATATTCAAAACATACTGCGTTTCATTGGCACCTCAATGCTTAAATGCCAGTCAATAAGTGACTATTATTTCTTCGCAACTGGAAAAGAGCCAGTCAAAACCAATCTGACAGCCAACAGAAATACTTGCTGGGAACAGAATATGTCAAGGTACAGATCAGACCACAAAATAAATAGTGTCCCTAAGCTGTTAATCGGTTGTGAGCAAGCATCCGGTTGTTAAAATATTTGAGGTCACAGAAATCTGCTACACAAATATTGAATGCATTTCAAAACAAATCACGTTTATCTTCTCAGAATAAGCCCCATGTCTTTAGAACATATCTGAATAATATAAGCTTTCAGAACTCCAAACTGCATTTTTGCATATTAATTTCCAACTGTTTAGACCTTGCAGGGGAACTGAGAAAACATCCATTGTACAGAGTAGATTTTAGTGATTTAAAAAAATATTAATGTATTTATTTTTGTAATTATTTTTCTTCCTTTTGCTCGGTCCCCCTGTACCATGCAGAGGAGAGGAGGGAGGGCAGGAAAGCTGCTGAGGCCTCAATGGGTAAGGTAGATCCATGTTGATTTTCTCTTCAATTTATTTTACATATGAACATAAGAACATAAGAAATAGGAGCAGGAATAGGCCACTTGGCCCCTCGAGCCTGCTCCGCCATTCAATAAGATCATAGCTGATCTTGGGCTCAAAGCCACTTCCCTGCCCGCTCCCCATAACCCTTCACTCCCTTATCTTGCAAAAATCTGTCTATCTCCACCTTAAATGTATTTAATGACCCAGCCTCCACGGCTCTCTGGGCAGAGAATTCCACAGATTTACAACCCTCTGAGAGAAGAAATTCCTCCTCATCTCAGTTCTAAAAGGGCGACCCTTTATTCTGAAACTATGCCCCCGAGTTCTAGATTTCCCCACGAGGGGAAACATCCTCTCTGCATCTACCTTGTCGAGCCCCCTCAGTATCTTATATGTTTCAATAAGATCACCTCTCATTCTTCTAAATTCCAATGAGTATAGGCCCAACCTGCTCAACCTTTCTTCATAAGTCAACCCCCTCATCTCTGGAATTAACCTAGTGAATCGTCTCTGAACTGCCTCCGTCCTCAGAAGATCCGTCCCCCCTTTGCTCAGTGCCTCCTTCTGATGGCTTAACTAATACTGGAAACCTTGCCCCTATAATCACTCGCCTTTCCTCTAACTGGGAGGCCAGGACATGGCTGGGTCACTGACTTCTCTAGAGTGACCAGGAATTGGTTGATGAACAAGACATTTTCATCTGTACAGTGGATTTATTACTAACAGTTTTTTCATCCTTCTTGAAATGAGATACTCCACCCTGCTCTAAAATATAGTCAAGTACGAATGAAACTCTTTGAGGATAGTCAAGTTCAAAAGGGAAGTTGGGTCTGTATTCATCTTCTGGTTGGAGTCTTAGATACTTCCAGCTTAAGTTGGACCCGACAAACCACGTATTTCCTCTTTCCCTGTAGCCCTGCAAATTTTTCCTTTTTTCAGTATATATCCACTTCCTTTTTGAAAGTTACTCTTGAATTTGGTTCCACCACCCTTTCAGGCGGTGAAAGAAAGAAAGACTTGCATTTCTATAGCGCCTTTCACGACCACCGGACGTCTCAAAGCGCTTTACAGCCAATGAAGTACTTTTTGAAGTGGAGTCACTGTTGTAATGTGGGAAACACGGCAGCCAATTTGCACACAGCAAGCTCCCACAACAGCAATGTGATAATGACCAGATAATCTGTTTTTGTTGTGTTGGTTGAGGGATAAATATTGGCCAGGACACCAGGGATAACTCCCCTGCTCTTCTTCAAAATAGTGCCACGGGATCTTTTACGTCCACCTGAGAGAGCAGACAGGGCCTCGGTTTAACGTCTCATCCGAAAGACAGCACCTCCGACAATGCAGCACTCCCTCAGCACTGCACTGGAGTGTCAGCCTAGCTTTATGTGCTCAAGTCCCAACTCAAGGGACTTTGAACCCACAACCTTCTGACTCAGAGGCAAGAGTGCTACCAACTGAGCCACAGCTGACACCTAATGCATTCCAGATCACAACAACTCACTTCATTATTTATTTATTTTGCCTCGTTCCCCCCACCCCCCCCCCTCCGGATTATTTGCCATTTATCTTAAATCTGTGTCCTCTGGTTACCGACCCTCCTGCTAGTAGAAACAGTTTCTCCCTATCTACTCTATCAAAACCCCTCATAATTTGGAGCATTAAGTTGCATTATAATTGGCCTCTGCCCCTGAGCAAGAGAGAAGAAAATTGGCACTGCTGGAACTGCATGTGTGGAGATCAGAATGTGTCTGGGCCCGGCTGTGATGGCCAGAGGTCAAATAGCCAGCCTACACTCACTATAGACTCAAACACATGAATAATGGCCATTTGGGTAAGGTACCAGATGGTTTCTGATGCCTGTGGAATTATCAGGAAAAAATCTACGTCCTTACATGATGGCTCCCGAGGTCTGGCCATTTCCGATCCTGGGCCTCTCCCCAGTCGAAATGCGCAGGGCCCACATATCCCAGGGGCGCATGCGGTTCACAAGCGTCCTTGGGATCACGTGGGCCATGGGGAGCCAATGGGAGAAGGGAATCTCCCTTCATACTTTTGACAGATAGACCCGTCAAAAGTATGAATGGAGATCACTGAAAAAAGACACTAAGGGCTAAAAATTGAGTTGGGGTGCTAACTTTGCCGGGACCGGAAATATTAGCGCCCCCGCAACGGAATTTGAGTGGTTGCGCCCCAAGAAGCGGCCCACATCCCTCTTGGGGCGCTGCGAGGGAATATCGCGGTGCTACGTGCCGCGGTATTGCAGGCCTTCCTCCCCTTCTTAAAGGGGAGTGGCCTTGCGCAGCACGACCCGGGGCTCCCAGGGATCGGGAGTGCCGGCAAAAGAGCCCGGCACTCAAGAGAAGTGCTGGGCTCTTGGAGCGCAGCCGGAGCTCCGCTGGGGGTGCGGTTCAGGAGGCCGGGGACGGGAGCGCAGGCAGGTGCTGGCAGGCGGCCAGCAACAAAAATGGCCGCCCCGCACCTCGCCTTTAAATAGCGCCTCCCTGGCCGCAGGTAGACCCCCCTGACCCTGTTGGACATAGCGTCCGGCGGTAAGTCAGGGGGCGCTCCCGAAGATCGCAGCCGGGGCGCTGCGCACGGCGATGATGTCATCGCCGGCGGCGCAGCACCACGGGGCACCACCGGTTAGCGCCGCCGCTAACCTCCCGCTGAATTCCACGGGAGGCGTGGGCGGCGCCACGCCCGGGCGCCAGTTGCTTTGCGCCCCGTTAGCGCCCTACGGGAGGCGCAAAGCAACCCAATTTTTCCCCCTAAAACAGTAAATACATTTTTTTTTAAATCACGTTTTTAAAATGAGTTAAAATTACGTTAAATTAAATATTTTAAACAAAAATTAAATTTAAAAAAATAATAATTTAAGTTTTTTATGGGGCTAAAAATAAACTTAACTTTTTTTAAGTATTTTTAAATTATAAATGAGTGAAATTTTTTTTAAAAACTTTTTTAAACTCTTATGCTGGTAAAAGCAGGCCTTACGCAGGCTTTTACCAGGCGTAAGACTTTAAGTGATTTCAGCGGGCGGAGGTTCTGCAGAAAGTGGAACTCTCCACCCGCAGAGGCCCTTCTCCAGGGCAGATGGATTCTTGACAGATCGGATGCCTGAAACCGGCATTTCCGATGTCCCTACGGGTGTGTACACACCCGTAAGGATCGGAAAATACGGGCCAAAGACTTCAAGAGAGGAGGCTATGGAGAAAATTGGTGAGAAAATAAATCTTTATTGTTTTTTTTTCCATTTTGTATATAGAACAGCATAATGAGGTAAATGTAATGTACACGATCAACGCCAATTAAGTTGGTAAGCATGGGCAATAAAACCATAAACCAGAACTAGTATTTCATGAGAGGAAATAAAAATGAAAGATTCCTTGTACGCAACAGAAATGCATACCTCACATGCTGAAAATGAGCAATATTGGGTTCATTTCCAAAGCCTTCATTTTTGCCAATTCAGATCATTTCAGAGTTGTGTTTGATTCGGGTTTCAGATCTCCATCACCTCCGGTGGGCATATGTATTCAATCGTCACAAGTAAAGGGAAATGGACACATGGGTGTGGGGGAGGGGGAGGGGGGGTGGCTAGTCACATGACTGCCTGAGGTCAGTCACAAATAACTTTCTGGCTTTGGAGGGAATCTTTACTGAGAGACCTATGCAGGTGCTGTGAAGCCGGTGCTGCCTTCTACAGTGCCTTCACAGTTATCCAGTGCCGCACTGTCGGAGGTGCCGTCTTTCGGATGAGGCGTTAAACCGAGGCCCCGTCTGCTCTCTCAGGTGGGCCTAAAAAATCCCATGAGCAGTAGAGTTATTCCCGGTGTCCTGGCCAATATTTATCTCTCAACCAACATAACAAAAACAGATTATCTGGTCATTAGCACATTGCTGTTTGTGGGAGCTTGCTGTGTGCAAATTGGCTGCCGCGTTTCCCACATTACAACAGCGACTACACTTCAAAAGTACTTCATTGGTTGCAAAGCGCTTTGAGGTGGTCGTGAAAGGCGTGATATAAATGCGAGTCTTTTCTTTTTTATAAAGCATTTGAGAGAAACAATTTGATGGAGGTAACGACAGTTCCCACTACAAATAATTTTGAACAGACCATGGGAGGAACACAAGCCTCTTTACAATCTATGGACTGGGTAACTGGACAGCTGGAAGGTATATGCCGGGTGTACGGGGTTGGAGGAGTGGAGGATGGAGTCTCCGAGAGTTCTGGTGATTTTGTGTGGCAGTTTTTAAAAGCACCATGATGCATTTATGGGATGATAGAAAAGAACGTGAGGGAGAAAGGAACAGAAGGATATTCAAATAGGGTTAGATACAGATTCAATAGTAGCCTTCAAAAGGGAATTGGATAAATACTTGAAGGAGAAAGAAATTGCAAGGATATGGGGAAAGAACTGGATTGCTCTTCGAAAGAGCTGGCACAGACTCGATAGGCCAAATGGCCTCCTTCTACATAAGAACATAAGAAATAGGAGCAGGAGTAGGCCATTCGGCCCTTCGAGCCTGCTCCGCCATTCAATGAGATCATGGCTGATCTTCTGCCTCAACTCCATTCACCGGCCCTATCGCCATATCCCTTGATGCCCTTACTAATCAGAAATCTATCAGCTTCTATTTTGAATATACCCAATGACTGAGCCTCCACAGCCCTCTGGGGTAGAGAATTCTAAAGATTCGCCACCCTCTGTGATGAAATTTCTTCTCATCTCAGTCCTGAATGGCCTACCCTTTATCCTGAGGCTGTGGCCCCTGGTTCTAGACTCCCCAGCCAAGGGAAACATTCTCCCAGCTTCCACCCTATCAAGCCCTGTAATAATTTTGTATGCTTCAATGCGATCCCCTCTCATTCTTCTGAATTCAAGAGAATACAGGCCTAGTTTACTCAATCTCTTCTCATACGACAGTCCCGCCATCCCAGGAATCAATCTCATGAACCTTTGTTGCACTCCCTCTATGGCAAGTATATCCATCCTTAGGTAAGGAGACCAAAATTGTACACAGTACTCCAGGTGTGCTGTACTAATCTATGATTCTATGAATTAGGGTGGAAGGAGGCTCATGTGGAGCACAAACACCGGCATAGGCCAGTTGGGCCGAGTGGCCTCTTTCTTTGCTGCAAATTCTATGTAATTTGTTCTCCACCCCAATCACCAGCAGAATGAGCCATATAAAAGGCCTCTTAACCTTTAGTACTGTTTTTGCCTTCCATCCCTGTCAGAACAACGACACTAAAATAAAACAAATTATAAGTGTGATACACCCTACATGAGAGAATTCCTTTTCCCAGTGATAATGCTGTCAGAAGGCAGTTTCAAATTAGGGAGATGATTGCCTTAGACTTTGAATGCTTATCAATAGTTGAGGATATAGGCTTTCGATGGCTGTTATGTCTTCTGCTAGGACTAGAATTCCTTTCAGTCTACACTCGATTATACTGTTATTTTCAACATATACGGCTGTTAAAGACAAGACTCGCAACTGTGTCATAGGGCAAAGGAGGGTCACCAGATCAATGCATTTTATTACTGGTGTGTGAACCAGCACCATTACTTTGAAAGTGTACTTCTCCCTAATAGCACACTAACTGCTGGAATTAACTTTTATGGTATAGGCCCTTTTCAGGGACTTTTGTGACATTACATGATATCTAATTGCATTCAAGAGCTTTCAAGATTGAGATCGATAGATTTTAGTTAGGTAAGTTTATCAAGGGATGCGGAGCTAATGCAGGTAAATGGAGTTGAGGTACAGATCAGCCATGATCTAATTGAATGGCAGAGCAGGCTCGAGGAGTTGAATGTCATACTCCTGTTCCTAGGTTGCCACTCAACAAGCCTTTGATGGGACTGAAGATTCCTCCATGTCCTTGGAGAATTGGTCGACACCCGTATTGAGAGTGGGGCACATTGGTGCAATTTGATGGCCGATATTAACCATTATAATTTCAAAGGCAAACATGAAACCATTCAGGTGCCCACAGATGTTCCAAGGTTAGGTTTCAACCCCTTCATTTGAGTCAGCGGGTTGCTGCTCTGCTCAAATTAATGGATGACTCCTTGACTGAAGCTGGCGACATCTCTTCTCCACACTCGATGAGGAGAAGAACACAGCTATAATGTAGCATGCCTGTCAACGAGAAACACCATAATATGCACAGTGTGAAAGAAACATTTACATCACAGAAGAGTGCTGCAGCTTCATCACTTGACTATATCAAGGACAACCTGAAGGATCAAACCTTTCTCGCAAACAGTGGACAACCATCAACCGCCTCAGAACCGGTCATGGTAGATGCTGCCACCTTCTTCATAGATGGAAGATTAAAGCATCCCCATCATACAACTGTGGAGCTCCTGATCAGATCCTAGAGCGCATCATTGAGCACTGCCCTCAGAGGATATTCGCAGGCAGCCTACAAGATATCCACGCTGTTACACTGGAAACTTTGGCCTGGATATCTGACTTAGAGATTGACATTTGATTTGCTTTGCTACTACCGTACGAAAGAAGAAGACTTGACCATACTCTTTGACATATCCAAGTGGTGGATGAGATCAATGTCTTGTGGAAGACATGGGATGGCAGCAGCCTAAAAGAGCAAGAGATTTCTTGGCAGTAGCTGTGAAGATCCATGCCAGTCGGATTTAGGAAGCATTGCTGATTAAAAATCAAACAAGATTTTTGCAGAGGAGCCAGATGATCATCTATCTGGCTGAGAACAGTGTAGACGGAAACAAGAATTTGTGTTCATGCCTCACTCAGTAAAGACTGCAAATTGCCTTTCCCCTGAACCAGACTGACAGGAAGACCTGAATGTATTCTGTGCCCTATGTTAGCAAAAACAAGAGGTAGGACAGAATGCATGTCAGCATTTAGGCCTGTTATTCTAACATAAAGTAAGAAAGATTTGCATTTATATATTCATGACCTCAGGACATCCCAAAGCGCTTTACAACCAATTAAGTACATTTGAAGTGTAGTCACTGTTGTAATGTAAGAAACGCGGCAGCTAATTTGCACACAGCAAGCTCCCATAAACAGCAATGTGATAATGACCAGATAATCTGGTTTAGTGATGTTGATTGAGGGATAAATATTGGCCAGGACACCGGGGATAACTCCCCTGCTCTTCTTCCAAATAGTGGCATGGGATCTTTTACATCCACCTGAGGGCCTCAGTTTAACGTCTCATCCAAAAGACGGCACCTCCAACAGTGCAGCGCTCCCTCAGTACTGCACTGGGAGTGTTAGCCTAGATTTTTGTGCTCAAGTCTCTGGAGTGGGGCTTGAACCCACAACCTTCTGACTCAGAGGCGAGAGTGCTACCCACTGAGCCACGGCTGAGCAGATTATAAACCAGCCACTCCCTCTTTTTTAAACCAATCTGACAAATAGAAATCCAGTACAACACGTAAGCCATTCAAGGGTGTGGAGCTCTTGTATGTCTGCCTGCATCACCTTTCACCCATTGAATAACTCACTGTGTACGGCAGAGTGCAGTTCTTCCGGCTTATAGACTCTAGGGGAATCAAGGGATATGGGGATCGGGTGGGAAAGTGGAGTTGAGGTCGATGATCAGCCATGATCTTACTGAATGGCGGAGCAGGCTCGAGGGGCCGTATGGCCGACTCCTGCTCCTATTTCTTATGTTTCTTATGCTGCACTGAAGCTTTCTCATTTATGTTGACCTATTCCGTTAATGCAAAATAGAACAGTTCCAGAGTGCAGGGGTGGCTGGAGATAGTCCCACCTCCACATAGCAATCACCTCAAGAGAAAGAGGAGGATTGAACAGCAGATAGGCTTAGATGAAGTAGGGTGGGAGGAGGCACGAATGGAGCTTAAACACTGGCATAGATCAGTTGGGCAGAATGGCCTGTTTCTGTGCTGGACATTCCATTAGCAATTTATAGAAGTGGAGTCACCGAGGTGGGCAAGGATGGGAGGCAAATCTGGATGGAATCAGGTAGATTTTCTTTTCCTTTTTCCTTCCCATATTGAGGTCAAATACCTCCCCGCCCCCCCACAAATAGTGGAATCCACATAGGTCTGAGAAGTCTGAAAGTTTTTGCGTTGGATATTGCACTTTACATTGAATGACATGCGTTATGAATGGCCCATGTATTACAAAACCAAATACAGTGAAGCAGGGCTTTATCTCCCAAGGATGATCTCATTCCATCTGTTCTTCCTGGCTGATAAAACCCGTGCGTTTCCACACAAGTCAAGGATCTTCCTCCATGGCATCCCGAATGTTTACTACAGCAGCGCTGCTATCATTCCAAATCACGCAGCTGCCGACCTTCAGTTTAGTCGATGGCTGAAGCAAATCTAATCTGTATTAAAGAAAAATGCTAACATAGTGGAAAAAGAGTAAATGTTCAAGGAAACTTTATACGTAACTGATAGGGTCTCATCTCTTCCCGTAAACCAAGCCTGCAAATATGTGAGCAGGAAGATTTTACTGAAGGCGACGCCAATTGGATTTTATTTTAAGAATAAATAAGCGAGAATTATAAACTGAAAAGCAACAATCAGTTTTGTGTGAGTCAGGGCAAGAGAACGGAACATTGTTCTCACCTTTGGTGCCCAGCATCAAGTATTCACAAGCCAGATATTACATGGGTGATATCCAGGGCAAAGTTCCCCTTTAATCAGCCCGGACAATAGGGTAGATTTTCAACTTGGCGCCCTAGCATAAAACTGGCAATGCAGATCAGCCGCCTGTTATAAAGACCACCTGATTTTTCCACCTGATTTCAATGGAAATCAGGCGGTTTCTATAATGGGTGGCTGATCCACATCGCCAATTTACACCTGGGTACCAAGTTCAAAGTCAATCCCAATGTGTCTCAACTGCCAGCTTAAGAAGAACATTGCCTTTTGAATTCATTTGCATTTCCCACGCCCGCCTTCCTTGTGGCTGTCTGATTGGCAATTTAGTGCTAATTAGAGTTGATTCCTAATCACCGGGAACTCGAAGGAGGTGATCCCAACTCAAGCCGTGTACAATACTTACAGCTTCGAAGACTTGACTTTCCAGGTGGCCCAGTGTTTAACAGTGTTTGCTTGCTGTAGTACAGGACTAGGCGGATGAGGAGGTCTCAGGTTTGATTTCTGGCCTGCTCTGAGTTAGCTGATCACAGCCAGGGTGGCAGTAGGAAAAGAGAGGGCAAAATCGGCCAGGGTTCCGACTGCTCTTCCCGTTCCACCGAGGACGAGGACAAGATTGGGCTTGTTTGTGAAGTCCTATGGTTGAATAGACTATTAATACACACTGTCTGTGCCTACCCGTGAAGAATGGCCATGTGTCAGGAGAGTAGCAGAGAAAGAAAAGAGAAAAGTTTCATCTCCTCAGTCTGGGATAGATCCAAGCCATAGCGATGAAAAAAAAACCCATAGCTTCCAGCTCCTGATTGGGGACATTACCCGCGGGAGTTCGAAATCGGAAAATTACCCTTAGTTGTTGACCCACCACATCACCCACTTCCTTACAGCAACAAAAATTAATTGTAATCCTTCTTTTTAAAACTGCTGGATTTTTAATAGGGGAAAACCGTACGATTCTGTTTTTTTTAATAAAACAGCAGGTAGTAGTTAAAGTGAGATGTGTACAGATGGAGGGGCTGTACTAGGTTTTATTGGGACCAGGAAACCAGTGGTTTAACAGCCAGCGCCCTACCACTAGAGCCACCTGGACCACCCATGACCATCGCAAGCCTCTGGCTGCTGCGTACCTCCAAAACATACAGTATTTCCAAAACCTTGGTGAGTACACCTCAACGCAAGACCTGCCATTTTCTAGAAAACCTACAGTCGAGCCTTACTAGGTGGGGAGCAACAAAAAAGTAGTTCCTGCAAAGTGGTCATCGCTTTGAGGTTTGAGCTTCTCTGTCGATTAGAAGTCAGGATTTGCCGGGGCCAAGGGAGAAGATTATTACAATGGGAGGGTAGGTTTGTTACAATACGGGTGTGGCTCTATTTTTAAATCAGTTCAACAGCTTCACAGCGAAACCTTCTTCCTTTTCAATATAAACGACGAGTCCGAGAACGAAGGCCAAATAAAACAAAGTGCCTCCACATTTTTAAAATGCTTTTTTGCTTCTCTCTGAGTCCATGCAGCAGGCTCTTTTTTTTTAATATATATTAAAACTGTCGTCAGCAATAAATCAGATTTTTGCAATGAACTCCCTCAGAACGAGACCAGCATCCCCATTGTTTTATTGGCCACCAGGGTGCTTTTGGTACATTTCTCTTGCATGATTTATCGTCGGCGGTAAGGAATTTGTTATTATCTTGCTCAGTTTGTTCAATAATCTGCCGCAAACAGCAAAAGGCTTCTTGTCTGTGCCAAAAGTAAACACATAGAGGCCCCATTCACTGAAATCTGGTCCTTGCCGCTCCTGTCGGTAACATACTCCATTGCGCACTGAATATGACTGAATCCAATGTCAATAAAGAAAGATGTCAAAACAACTTCCTCTCCTGGCATGCAGCTACACAAGTTACAAGAAGCAGTCAAAAACAAAATAAATGTTTTCTTTTTTAAAAAAAGACCTTTTGTGGTAGATATAATAAGCATGGGTTTCCCCATTTTAAGTCGGAGTCGCAGTCCTGTAAGACTGAATTCTTTCAACCCTGACCTCCCTGATTATTGCCACCGTATTATTGCTTCTCATATAACTTTTTTATTCATGACCTTATAAACACGCACATAAAATTATTCATTTCTATCAATCACTCAAATTAGTCAAGTGGATATATCTGAAAAGATAATGAGATCCCAGGACTACTGATGCAATACAGTATTTCTCCCCACCCCTACCATCTTGTCCCACAGATTTTTGTGAATAAGGCCTTTATATGTTTTATCCCTTCCTCTTCTGAAGGCATTGAGTCATGCCGCAATACAGTTCCACCAATGTCGGTCGCTCTTTGGCACCTCACCCAAGTCTCCCTGCTTTACGTGAGAGCCACAGCAACGAATATCAGTAGTCTATTCCACCTCATAGTCAAGCCTGTCTTGTCCACATCCGCCTGCTCTCCAACAAGTGTCACTGGATAGTGATCAAGAGCCTGGATGATTCCCCACCTCACGCGCACCCCCACCACCCCCACCCCCCCACCACCACTTCTTGGCTGTAGCCAATTGTAGCCACCCATATAGCATAGACCAGGTATCACACTTGGCACCTTTCTGTTGCATATTATCTTTACACTAAGTGACACATTTATCCACTAACCCATTGTAGGAATTGACTGTGGACAGAAAATGTTGAATCACGAGTTTTAATATTTGTTTTACTATATATACAATGACAGAGCCAAAAATGAGCAACACTAATATTGTGGGCTTAGAGGGTTAAATTATGAGGACAGGTTGCATAAACTTAGTATTCCCTTGAGTACATAGGAACACAGGGCCATTAGGAACAGAAGTAAGCCATTTACCCTCTCAGGCCTGCTCCGCCATTCAATTAGATCATGGTTGATCTGTACCTCAATTCTATTTACCCACCTCAGCTCCATATCCCTTGATACCCTTACCTAACAAAAATCTATCCCTTGTGTATAGAAGATTGAAGGGGTGATCTGATCAAAGTGTTTCAAGTGTTGAAAGGATTCGATAGTATGGATACAGAGAAGCTATTTCATCTGGTGGGGAATCAAGAATGAGGAGACATGGGGCTGGATTTTGAATGACCCATGGAGTCGGGTTTGGAGGCGTGTGGGGGGTTAAATTTGCGGGGTCGGGGTTTCCGACCCCATCCCGACTCCATCCCGCCTCCACGCAATTTTGACAAAATCAGTCGCGGGGTTCCCGACTCCGTGACGCCTCCAAGAGGCGGGAGAGGCCATTAAAGCACTTAACAAGCCCTAAATTGGGTCTGTAATGCTATTTTGAAACGTTGTAGCTAGTTTAACCCTTTTCTGACGTGAAGCACGCCTAGTGTGAAACACTCCAGTGAAACCTGGCGTGATCACTATGGATAGCTGACTATCGGGTGCAAGTCCACTATTACAACGGAGATGTGATGAAGGTAGTAGCAGTATTAGGTGTGAAAGTCGCCTCTGATACTGCTACATTCAATGTCATGGCATTTGGTGTAAGAGGAATTGGATGCAAATAAAAGCTCTCTCTCTCTCATATATATTTTTATTTGCATCCAGGTCCACTCACATCAGGAGCAATGCAGACAGGTCCTCTCTCACCAGTAGCCAGACAATCTCTGAGAGCAGGCAGTCAGCAATGATGACATCATCAGAGGCGGGTTTCAGATTGAAACCACTAATTAGTTCATGGGTTCCCACATGCTGCAACTCAATTGCCCAATTAAGTGAAAATTGCATCAGGCATCCACATTAATCTGGAGTCGGGGGGGAAACACGAAATGCGGATTACACGACCCCAACCCGACCCCAAGACAAAATCCAGCCCATAATCTTAAAATTAGAACTAGGCCATTCAGGAGCGAAATCAGGAAGGGTAGTAGAAATCTGGAATTCACTCCCCCAAAAGGGTATGGATGCTGGGACAATTGGAGCTTTCAAGACTGAGATCGATAGACTTTTGTTAGGTAAGGGCATTGAGGGATATGGAGCTAAGGCGGGTAAATGGAGTTGTGATACAGATCAGCTAGTGATCTAATTGTATGGAGAAGCAGGCTCGAGGGGTTAAATGGCTTACTCCTGTTCCTAATGGTCCTGTGTTCCGATGTATGTGGCAGAAATTTTCAACTTGTGAATCTTTGGAAACAGAATTTTTAGTGTAGGTACTTACTTCTAGCACATTCCAGCAATTCTGTCCAATGTGGACCAGAGCTATGGCATGATGTAGCTACTCTTTGCAGCCTCCCAAGATGAGATATCACACTTACTGCAGGCTCAGTATCATTGTGCAACTACAATGGGAACTCACACTCCTTTAAACATAGTGAAACATCACAAAATGCTTCACAAAGATATGAAATGGACACTGAGCAAGAATTGGGAGATTTTAATGAGGTGACAAAAGGTATAGTTGAAGAAGCAGGTCTTTGAGAGCCATTTGAAGGTGAGGGAAGAGGTAGCAAGGGGTTTACCAGAGTGCAGGGCTATAGTGGCTAAAGGCTGTGTCACGGAAGGAGGGGGTGGAATAGAGGGAAGGGGAGGATGCACAGTAGTATAGACTCAGAGATCGCAAACTGGGACATGGGAGGTTGTGAAGGTAGGGTGGGGTGCGAGCAGGATTTGTGAATGAAGGTGGGGATTTCGAAATCAATATGCTAGAGATGCAGAGCCAGTGGAGGTCAACAACAACAGGGGTGACAGATGACTGGACCTTACAATGGGATAGGCTGCGGGCAGCAGAACTCTGGATTTTGTGTAGAATTTAACTTTTTGATTAGAAACGTTAGGGGAGAATTTCCACAGGGTTTTCCTGATCGCCCACCATAACTTCAGCAGAAGATCAGTGGGAACTCTGTAGAAACAGAGTAAAGAGCTGTTTACAGGTTTTCTGATGACATTACAGTGGGAGATCAGAAGAACCCCTGTAGAAATTCCTAGGCGATTGACGTTCCCTGAAGTTAACAGTAAAGACTTTGACTGAGGGGGGATAACCAAGACATTATATATATATGTGTGTGAATAACAGGTGCGATCTATACATATTATTGTCTATATGCACAGTATGCGAGTAGGTACTAAATAAAGACTAAAACTATGACCAGGAAGGGAAGGGTATTTTTTTGCGCTGAATAGATTTGAAATCATTTAATATAAATGAATAACACCTAAGGGTATATAATCAAGTCATTGTCCAGTGGTTTATTCTACGTACATTAGCAATATTTAAATATTGCTCTTCAAGCATAAAGTGGAAAAATAAAAAGGCCACTCAGGTCAGCCAACTCCCATTTGTTTCATTCCACATACAGGGACCCACTCACTCAGGCCACTGTCACCTCCCACTGGCCTTAGGATCACCCCCATGACTCTCTATTCACCTTTGAATCAAGGGCCTCCACTTCATTGCATGATTCAACAGTGGTGGTGTAGCCTCAAACTCCGAATGGGCGGAGGAGGAGGATGGAAAGACAGCTTATATTGAATTACTTTACGCAGAGGGTAGTGACCACATGGAATGGATTGCCAAGGGAGGCAGTGCGGGATGACTGTATCGGTAAGGGTTGGACACCTGGAGAAAAATTTGACAGAGGAGTAGAAGAGGTATTGTGGGATCCGATAGTTCCTCGACACTGGGACCTGCTAGATGGCCTGCAATGGGGTTTTCCAGTTCTTTGCAGTCATCTCCTCCTATGTACCTTCACTGTTGTATCTTCACCGTGCCAAGTTATCAGCCTATTCCATAAATCAACAGCTTTAAGGATAAAGTGGTTAATCCTTGACTTAAGTCTCGCCTGAGATTGCCTTATCTTCTCCCGGGTCGTTATGGGCCCACTTGTGTCCGTCAAGGTCCCACACGCTGCTCGGTGAATAGGCTCAAGCTGCGGATGGACGGGACCGTGTAGCCGCAATCTGATCAACCCGCCTACTTAAACCGGCGCTCCTGGCAGAACACCAACAGAGCTACTCCACTTTAAATTAACAACAGAAAAATATATATATATATATATTGAATGATGCATTTTAACTGCCAGGTTGTTAATGGTAGGATCCCGGAATTAGTGATTCTGCTGCCAACAATTTCACTCAAGGCACGCCGCTCCTTCAATTGGCAGCCTTCCTCGGCTTGTTGAATGCACAATGAAAAAGTGCGTTACCATTGTAAACCTGCAAGGTCACATTTTAAGATTCGGTTTGCATTGTTAAAATATTTACAGTCCCAATGAATTGCAGAGCTAGAAATTTAAATGAACTGCTTGATGAGTTGTTATTAAAAAAATATTCTTTTGGAACTGAGAAGATTGTGGATGCTGCAAGGCTTGAAGGAGCAGAAAGAATGGGACATTTGGTAAATGTACTGCCTGGGGTGGAACTGAGTCATACAGACTAGGAAATGCCTGGACACAATCCCTGCTCTCTGCTGAACTGGCTGATGTCAGGCAGGGTTGGCTACAATTGGCCTTAGCATCCCTAGGGAGGGGGGAAGAAATAGCCAGGCTTTCTGCTCTGTTAAGTGACCCTGCAGGAAACAGTGAGTGTGTGTGTGTAGTCGTGTGTGTGTGTAGGCATGCTTGTGTGTGTGTCTGTGTGTAGGCATGCGTGTGTGCTTGTGTGCGTGTGTAGGCATGTTTGTGTGTGTGTGTGTAGGCATGTGTTTTGTGTGTGTGTTTTTATGTGTGTGTGCGTATGTAGGTATGTGTTTTTGTGTGTAATTGTGTGTGTGTGTAGGTCTGTGTGTGTGTTTATGTATGTGTGTGTGCATGTGTTTTTGTGTGTGTGTGGGTATCTGTGTAGGTATGTGTGTGTGTGCGTGTGCATATGTAGGTATGCTTTTTTGTGTGTGTAAGTATGTGTGTGTATGTAGGTATGTGTTTGTGTGTAGGTGTGTGTGTATGTGTCTGTTTATGTATGTGTGTGTATAAACAACAGGTAATATCAGAATTGTGTTTGGCTGTGCTGATTGAATTACCTACTTATGCTCACTGACTAGGCTCAGATGTAAAGATTGGGCACTTGGGCAAGGAACCAGAGGGCGATGGGCTGCCTGTGGAATCACGCCCCAACATAAGTCAGGACCTTCAAAAGGTGAGTGAGAAAAGGGAATGGGGGAGATAACAAAAACAGAACATCTTTCAGCGTCCATAGCTGAGTGAGTTATGTGAATGCAGGATTTGGGATAACAAAAATGCGACTCAAACTTTGTGCAGTCGTGCTTGTGGTATATATTTACTGCCACATCTTTATTTTTGCAGATGGGTGAATGCATTATCCAAGATCAAAGCAGCACATGCACTCCCAGTTTAGGCAGCTTTTATGCAGCAATGCATTTTCACAGACTGGATGTGTCAGCCTAAACTGAGTAATCCACCTTGATGTGCAGTAATGGGCCAGACTAAAATGTTGAAGTAAATGGTTTACATGGACCTCTGTCGCAATAAAGATACATCAATGTGAGTGATGTATCTGCATATCTTGTGCATGTAAATGGAGAAAATCTTTAATTTAAATCACGTTTGATGGAATAAATGGTTCCTGTGGCACAGAATGATGAATATTCAAACAAAATAAATAAAACTAACACATCGTCTTCAAACACCAACGATTCAATTAAAAAAAAAATCTATTTTTGTTTTACATACCTTCAGACAGTAAGTCTCATGCATTCCTTGAAATGAGTCACGATTAAATTCAGCTAATATTTATCCCCCAATCAACATCACTAAAACAGATTATCTGGTCATTATCACATTGCTGTTTGTGGGAGCTTGCTGTGCGCAAATTGGCTGCCGTGTTTCCTACATTACAACAGTGAATACACTTCAAAAACTACTTCATTGGCTGTAAAGTGCTTTGAGACGTCCAGTGGTCGTGAAAGGCGCTATATAAATGCAAGTCTTTCTTTCTTGTGTTAGATATGATTGACAGCTTTCAATCTCTATTTCTATTCTAAGTATGAAGCTCAGGGTGGAAGTGGGAGCGTGGCAGCTCCTTCTCATTTGGTTTATAACAAATTCCCGTTGTGAGGACTTGTTAATTTGGGTGAAGGATAATAAGGAACTTTCTAAAGCATTGAATGGAATGCCAGCGTTGTGTGTGTGTGTTTTAGTCCATCCATCTTTTTCCTGCCAATTTTCACCCCTCCCCTCCTCTCCCTACCCCCTGTCCTGAAGTTGTCAACTCCTTGGGCTCCACCCAAGTGACCATTCTTCATGTAGCAGCCCAGACAATAAGGGTCAACCAGGCTGTCTGCCTGTCACGCTCCGCGGGGGAAACCTGATTAAAATAGAAGTAGAGAAAATAACTCCTTCTGTGATGTATCATTGTATGATTCTATGATTCTAGTCATCATTTGCTATTTGTGGCATCTTGCAATGGTTGCTGTATTTGCCTACATTACAATATGGTCTGTACATTGTATGTGAAGCACTTTGAGATGTTGTAGTAACATAGAAACATAGAACATAGAAAAATAGGAGCAGGAGCAGGCCATTCGGCCCTTCGAGCCTGCTCCACCATTCAATATGATCATGGATGATCCTCGATCTCAATACCATATTCCCGCTCTCTCCCCATACCCCTTGATGCCTTTTGTGTCTAGAAATCTATCTACAGTATCTCCTTTTTAAATATATTTAGTGACAGTAGAAATATTTGATATGGTGCCATATAAATGCAAATCTTTCTTTGCTTTAGTGATGAATTAATTAATATTCTTGCATCCAATTCCTTATTTGGAACTGGGTAGTGGAGTGGTTTAGACACTGGCCTTTCATCTCTAGGAGCTGGGTTCAAATCCATCCTAGCCTAATTGGATGAAAATCTCCTCTGTCTGTTGGTTGTCAAAGTCCGCTGTGAAATCAATTTGGGCAGTGTCAATCCTAGTGGGCATACTCACAGCACAAAACTGGCAGTGATTGGCAATCTGACTCAGAGAGAGTCCACAGGATGGCTGGCATGGGAAATGGGAAAAAAATACCACACCGGGCAGTAGGGGTGAGACTGCAGAGCAAGCACGTCATTGGGGCAGAGCTGGGGGAGCTTTACTCCGCATCGGGCTGTGCTGTACCTGACCCGGGGGCCTGAAATGCAAAGAGCTCCATTCCCCAGCACAAAGGTCCCTCACCTCGGTAAGCATGAAGAAAGAAGACATTGCTTTGTCTGCTATGGGGGGTGAAATTCAACTTCGGGGACGGTGGGGTGGGTTGGCGGGGGGTGGGGGGGAGGCGTGGAATGGCAGTAGCGGATCCGTTGCACGTTGTGCACCCCACCTGATTTTCCTTCCCACAGAAATAAAAATCAAGCGGGATCCATAACGGGCGGCCAATCCACTTCCACCCAATTTGCGCCCGCGTCGAAGGTGAATCATCCCCCATATGAGTCCAAAATAAGTTAACGCCGTCGCTAAAATAATGAGCAGAGGAATTTCATACATTGATACATTCATTATTAATATCACAGATATGATTTCACCGCCCTTTACTTTCGCATCCCAGATTACGGAGAATTAATGTGACCTGATCAATTTCTATTAATTCACGGGATAAACGCAATATTTACAGACTTCTGCTTTCTCCCACAAATATGCAATTGCCTCACTACGGATTTCTATGGGAATTTCACTGCCACGCGAGTGCTGTTGGTTAATTCTGTTATTCAGTCTTTGTGTAAATGCATTCATAACATTCTTTTCATCTGTTATAATTTTAGCGCCTTCATGTAGCGGAACAAATTTGTGTTCTAAAATTGATTGCGTTTGCTAATGCATGGTAACAATAAACTGTTTAATGCAACATTTCTAATTGCACAAGACTGCCTAGAACCACGACACTTTAACAATCTGATTTCTGTCGTGCACGAATAATAAAGATCATCTGTTGGATACATGTCAGTGATGTTCATGCGTTTAAAGTATTTTTACTTAACTATTGTTTTCCCAAAGCCATTGGTGTTGTGGATTTATGGTTACCATGGTAATCGTTGGTACTTTGTCACGATTTACAGCAAACTGCATCTTTTGGGTCCATATTGCTTCTCGTGGGCTGTCTATTTCAGGCCAATAGGTGGCACCCACTGTCTGTGCAGTATAAGGGTGGAAGATTTCTTTAGATGATAGTGGGTCATTGCTGCAGCAGCATAGAAAGGCAATTTCTGTCTGATACTGCTCTTTAAGTGTAGGCTTCTATTATACAGAAGACACTCAAAAGTGGAAGAACATATATTTTGTACTTTAAAAGTTTATGTCAGGTTTTAAACTGCAATCTAGGTTCATGGTAGTTTTCACTTGCAGCGCACTGCTGTTCTTGATGGAGAAGGCTTCAAGAGATTGCAGTCTAAATTGGACAGAAGTGAGCCCACCTGAAATAAAACATGGTACGAGTTCACTACCGTTTTCATTAAATGACTTTGTACAGTGGTTCCTGGTGCAGTGGCACAATTGTAAGATTTTGGGATCTTACTTATCTGGCCTGGATGGGATTGTGGTTTAATTTATATTATGATATTAGAGTTAGTTCACAAAGGATTCATTCCCAAAGAGACATGTAATAGAGCCACTTGGTGGACTACTGATGTATATAATAATAAAGCCATATGCAGTACGGTTCTTACCGAAAGCCATGTTGTGCTGTTGTATATATATGCTGTGTCTCAAGATATCACAGAATTGGCGATGAGGATGCGATTGCGGATTCCCTAGCTAAAATTTTTGTTGAAGGATGATCCTGCCAACCGACGGAGGGACTGTTAGAGGTTCTTCGTCTTGCAGAAAAACTTAAAAATCCGAGGTAAATTTCGAGCACACATGGCTGAACTGTCGACATTGCCAAGTCCAGATGGCTGCGCCTTTGGGAATAATAGGGGGCCTGGGTGAATTCCATCATGACCGAGAGACTTTCAGAGCGTATGTGGAGCGGCTAGAAATGTTTTTCACCGCGAATAGTATCGTTGAAGTCCCTGATGATGTAAACCGTAACCGGGCGGTTTTAGAAATAAAATGGGCTTTTTTTTGACTGAAGCAGGACCCGAGGTGTATGAAACCCTGAAAAATTTGCTTGTTCCCACCAAGCCGAAGGACACGCCACTGAAGGAGATCCTAACCAAGTTAGTACAGGAAACTTTCGTTTATCCGGCACCCAAATATCCGGAATTCTCGCTTAACCGGCAAAAATCATCCTCCGAAAACTCCTCTCAAATAACCGGCAATGTTGCCGAGTCGCAGTCGAGTCTCCGCGAACGCCGAGTGCTCCGAAAACTCCTCTCAAATAACCGGCAATGTTGCCGATCCCGAGTCCGAGTCCGCGAACGCCGATTTAGTCAGTAGGGGTACTTTTCAAAAGTGCCACTACTCGGCCTCCTGGCGCTGTCGGAAGTCCGAAACACTGCAGTAGCAGGAGTTGATTCTCCCGCGCTGCCTGGAGTCTCTTTGTTAAAAATAGCCTCGGTAGATATAACTCTCCGTTATCCGGTACTTTCGATAAACCGGCACCACGCCGGTCCCGTCGATGCCGGATAAACGAAAGTTTCCTGTACAGCACTACAGTCCTGAGCCCCTGGAAATTGCTGAAAGTTATTGTTTTGGAACATGTGATCAATTAAATGACGAGGGTATCAGTGAGTACATTGTAGCTTTAAAAAAGCTATCCATTCACTGTCATTTCGGAAACTTTCAGGACCGAGCTTTGCGTGACCGTTTTGTTTGTGGGTTGAAAATGAACGTATCAGATGTAAATTGTTGACAACCCCTAACTTGACTTTTGACTTAGCTTGTCAGACAGCTATGTCGATGGATATGGCTGACCGATACTCCCAAGAGTTCCACGCCATTTCCAGTCGTCAGACAACCGAGGTGAATCAGCTGCAGGCTAAAAGTAAAAGGCAGTTGGGCCCCAAGGCCTCAGCAACTGGCCAAGGTAACAGTGCATTGAAGTCGTGCTATCGGTGCCTGGGACAACACATCGCTCAAAGCTGTCCATGTGTGAAGGCAGAGTGTTTCTACTGCAAGAAAACTGGGCATCTTGTGAAGGCGCGCCGACAGAAGAGTAAACCGACTGGCAATGCTAGAATTAGAAATCGGCAGACACTACATACCGTTGAAGAGAAGCAGCAGGGCGAGGAGTTTCTGGAGATTCACGTCATCAGGAGCACAAAGGTATCTAACAGCGATTCGCGAGGTATCGTCATCCAAGTAGATGTCGCAGGAACCAGGATATCCAGGGAAATCGACACTGGTGCATCCGTGAGCGTAGTACCGGAATCACTATATCGCGACAAGTTGCGTGATTATCGACTAGAGAAATTGAAGGTAGAGCTGCAAGGCTTCTTGGGAGAGCAAATCCCTGTAGTAGGAAGCGTCACCATACCAGTGAAATACAAGGATCAGTGTCAGAGCTTGCCTCTCATAGTAGTGGTAGGAGACACGCCTGCCTTGATCGGTAGAAACTGGTTGGGATCACTGAAGCTGGATTGGAATGAGATTTTTCATGTGGAAGCGAAATTTGCATCGAAAGAGGACGTCATCAAGCAGTATCTGAAGGTGTTCAGTGAAACGGGCAGTCTGATCCAAGACTTCAAGGCGAGTGTCAGAGTGCAGAAGGACGCAAGACCAGTTTACTGCAAGCCACGTCCCGTACCATACGCACTCAAGGACTCAAAAGACTAGAAACTGAGTACATTATCTCTGAGGTAGATCTGAGTAATTGGGCTACACCCATTGTTGTTGTACCTAAGTCAGATGGTAAGGTAAGGTTGTGTGGTGATTATAAGGTAACCGTAAACCAGGTTCTAGAGTGTAATCTACCCAATACATTGCCAAATGTGGAAGATTTGTTCACAACGCTGACAGGTGGCCAGATCTTTTCGAAGTTAGATCTCACAAACGACTACCTACAACTCGAGTTAGATGAAGAGTCCAAGTCACGTTTGACTATAAATACTCACAAGGCCTATATCAGTTCAATAGGCTACCATTTGGAGTGTCTTCTGCCCCCGACATATTCCAGGGGGTGATGAACCAAATTTTGCAAGGGATTGAAGGGGTGGTGTGTTATTTGGATGACAGACTCATTTCAGCACCAAACAGGCAAATCCATGATGAGGTGTTGAATGAAGTGCTCAAACGGCTAGAGAAGCACGGAGTACGAGTGACAGCTCACAAGTGTGAGTTGTTTCAAAACTCAGTGGAGTACTTAGGGCACAGAGTAGACAAAGATGGTTTACATCCAACCAAGGGAAAGCTGGATGCAATCAGAAATGCACCAACTCCCAAGAATGTCTCTCAACTTCGATCATTTTTGGGTCTTTTGAATTATTATGGAAAGTTCCTCCCAAACTTGGTTACATTGTTACATCCACTGAATGAGCTGTTGAGAAAACAGGTCCCTTGGAAGTGGTCAAAAGAACGCAACACCGCATTCAAAGAGTGTAAAAGCCAGTTAGTAGAGAGTACCATGTTAGTTCACTATGATGTATCTAAGGAGATCAAGCTAGCGTGTGACACCTCTCTGTACAGAGTTGGGGCAGTGATCTCTCATGCACGCTCAGTGCCAGTGAGCGGAATTATGCGCAGATCAAAAGGGAAGCTTTGTCATTGATTTTTGGGGTCAAGAAGTTTCACAAATACTTGTTTGGTCATAAGTTTACCATAGTTACTGACCATAAGCCTTTGACAGCAATCCTCTATCCAAAGTTCCCAGTTCCAATCTTAGCTGCAGCCCGAATGCAGAGATGGGCTTTGATTTTGTCAGCATATACGTATGACATTAAGTACAGACGATCAGCTGATCACAGTAATGCTGATGCTATGTCCAGGTTGCCATCCCCATCACAAGTTACACCCAATAAGGAAGAAGTGTTCTATTTCTCTTACATTGATGAGCTGCCAGTCACAGCGGAAGAGATTGGTAGGGCTTCCAAACGTGACCCAATTATGTCAATGGTGTATGATTACATAGCAAATGGATGGCCAAACCAGGTATCAGAGGAAGATATCCATCCATACTTCGTTCATAGGAATGAATTGTCAGTGGATAAAGATTGTATCATGTGGGGAGCAAGAGTGGTTATCCCAAATAGGTTCAGGTCTAAATTGTTAGGAGATCTTCATGACCAGCACTTGGGAATGTTCTTGACCAAGAGCTTTGCATGCAGTTACTTATGGTGGCCAGGTTTAGATAAAGAGATAAAGTACATAGTCAGTCAGTGTACAACATGTCAATCGGTGAGCAAGAAACCACCATCAGCTCCATTACAGCCATGGAAATGGCCTCCCAGAGTGTGGCAAAGGTTACATGTAGATTTTGCTGAGCTAGAAGGAGAGCAATTGTTCATAGTGATAGATAGTCACTCGAAGTGGGTAGAGGTGTTTCCGATGCGGATAATAAAAACAAGCAAAACACTAGACAATTTGCGAAGATTGTTTTCTTCATACAGCCTCCCAGAAGAAATTGTTTCTGATAATGGGCCGCAATTTTGTTCAGAAGAGTTCACACAGTTCATGAGCAGAAACAGTGTGAAACATACCAAAGTTCCACCGTACCACCCTGCTTCAAATGGTGCAGCAGAGCGCACAGTACAAATTGTCAAACGTGCCCTCATCAAGCAAATGTTGGATCCAAATCCAAAGAAACATCAGTTGTCGTTGGACCACAAACTGGCAAATTTTCTGATTACCTATCGGAATACTCCTCGTACCACTACTGGTAGAAAACCAGCAGAGTTGTTTCTCAAACGACAGCCACGAACCAGGTTCTCGTTGTTAAAGCCAAACTTGGCACAGTCTGTAGAAGAGAAACAATCAAGACAGAAAGAGAGTCATGATAAAAGTAGAGTTAGAGAGAAGTGTGAAGTTGAACCAGAAGGTTAGAGTGAAGAACCATCACCATAAATGGTTAAAGTGGTTACCAGGAAGAGTAGTGAAGATATGTGGCCCTTGCACATATTTGGTCATGATGTTTGATCATGGAAAGGTTAGGTTTGTTCACATTGATCATATCTTACCTACAGATGTGGAAGGAGTTGAAAGCTGGGATGATTCAATTTATTCTGATGAGTCAGATAGTCTTGTTACAAGTAGAGTACCAGTAGCAAATCCTACATCAGACGTACCAGAAACAAGTCCAAGACAAAGTCAGAATTTAAGTCTGAGCCCGAGTCAGGCAGACAAACAGTCTGAAAGTGTAAAGAGTCCAAATGTAGATCAAGGTCAGTCCTTGGAGAAAAATTCTCCTCAGGCTCAGCCTAGAATGAGTCAAAGTCCGACAACAAGATCTGAAAGTTCTGTTCAAGAAAGAAGGTATCCTCTTCGAAACAGAAAACCAGTGGTTAAGTTTAATCTGTAAATATGGAAAATAAGTTCATATCTTTTGTTTGTGTTACAGAATTCTATAGTAGAATTTGAAATCATAAAATGGGTTCCATTTGAGAAATGTATACCAAGAGTTGTGTATACCATGCTAGTCATGTACAATGATTATTTGCTATGATTCACTTCTTCAATAAGGAGAGAGAAGTGTAATAGAGCCACCTGGTGGACTACTGATGTATATAATAATAAAGCCATATGCAGTACCGTTCTTACTGTATGTTGTGCTGTTGTGTATATATATGCTATGTCTCAAGATATCACAAGACACAATCTGTCTGGGATGTTGTTTGGGATAATTAGCTGGAATACCTAAAGTAGCTATCAAAAATGTGTGTACTCTCACGTGTCAAATCAGTTCTGAGACAATGGAGGACATCAAGCACATTCCAGAACTGTTTGCATCTTTAATGCTAGAATGGTTTTCATTCAATGCATCCAGTGGGAGTGGGTGGAGGGAGTGCTTAACCAAACAGACAGTGTGGTCGTCAAAGTCCCACACCAAAGGGAAGGGGAAGGTTCTCATTCAAGGTGGTAACATAGATTTGAGAAATGTATACGTTGCAGGAAAGGATGCCCCAGAGCATGGTACATCGGCGAGACCATGCAGACACTGAGACAATGTATGAACGGACACCGCGCAACAATCGCCAGGCAGGATTGTTACCTCCCAGTTGGGGAACACTTCAGCAGTCGAGGACATTCAGCCTCGGATCTGCAGGTTAGCGTTCTCCAAGGCGGCCTTCGAGACACACGACAACGCAAAATCATCGAGCAGAAACTGATAGCCAAGTTCCGCACCCATGAGGACAGCCTCAATAGGGATATCGGGTTCATGTCACGCTACAGAACGTGACTCGACATCGTTGTCTGTCTTTCCAGTTTTTAAAAAAAACACAAAAAAAAACAAACCAAAAAGAAAAAAAACGTTAAAAGCTCAACTGCAGACAGCAGGATTTGACACGTTGGACCCCCTGTGATCCATCTCATTGTCTTGGCTGTGCTCTGGTGTGTCTTTGAAGTAATGCTTCCCTGAAAGATTGTATCTCTGCAGTTTCTGTGTTTACATACTGTGTAATATTGTAGATTCCTTCATTGCACCTTTACCTGACGAAGGGGCGACAGCTCCGAAAGCTTGTAATTTTAAATAAATCTGTTGGACTATAACCTGGTGTTGTGCGACTTCTCATTTTTGTCCACCCCAGTCCAACACCGGCATCTCCGCATCGTAACATAGATTGACAGCTCGGTGAGCCAATCCTTGACACACTGAGCAGAGGAAGGGGGTCAGAGGTGAAGTGTTGTGTGTGTATGTGTGTCTCTTGCAATCTGCAGTTTGGGTCTGGCATAGTTAGAGACAGATAAGGTTAGTGCCAGTTAGTATATGGACTGCTAACTTGTGATTGAGTTCGATCTGCAATGGGTAAGGTTTTGTTTTTTATTATTTTGATGTTACAAGGAGTAGTAGGAAATATATATATTTCACTGCAAGACTGCATTCTGTTCATTCACATATTTCATGTAAAATAAATAAGTTTGTTATTTTACAATCAACCTTGTCTCACTAGAGTCCTTTTAAGTCCAACTTCTGAAAAGGTAGAACAACTTGGCACTGAGGGAAAGCTTATAGCATCCAATACCCACAACTGTGGGTGGTATTGTTATGGCTGTTGGGTCACGCTATTGTTTAACTAGATATTGGGCAGTAAAGATACTCTTCAGTTCGCAGAGGATCTGAGGTCCACTTCTGAGAATAACCCGTGGTGCTAACGCATGGGTTACAAGTTAGATATGGGTGAGGAACGCCATTTGGTCCATCATAGCTCATCCATCCACTCTCCTACAAAAGCCGTTTCAAATCTTTGCCAGTGCAATATTCAGCAGTGCAATGTGAAAGAAAGAATTGTACATTTATATAGCGCCTTTCACAACCTCAGGACGTCCCAAAGTGCTTTACAGCCAAAGAAGTACTTTTGAAGTGTAGCCACTGTAGTAATGTAGGAAATGCGGCAGCCAATTTGCGCTCAATTTGTGTCAGCCATGGCTCAGTGGGTAGCACACTCGCCTCTGAGTCAGAAGGTTGTGGGTTCAAGTCCCACTCCAGGGACTTGAGCACAAAAATCTAGGCTGGCACTCCAGTGCAGTGCGGAGGGAGTGCTGCAGTGTCGGAGGTGCCATCTTTCGGATGAGACATTCAACCGAGGCCCCGTCTGCTCTCTCAGGTGGACGTAAAAGATCCCATGGCACTATTTCGAAGAAGAGCAGGGGAGTTATCCCTGGTGTCCTGGCCAATATTTATCCCTCAATCAACACAACAAAACCAGATTATCTGGTCATTATCACATTGCTGTTTGTGGGAGCTTGCTGTGCGCAAATTGACTGCCGCGTTTCCCACATTACAACAGTGACTACACTTCAAAAGTACTTCATTGGCTGTAAAGCGCTTTGAGACGTCCAGTGGTCGTGAAAGGCGCTATAGAAATGCAAGTCTTTCTTTTCTTTTTTTCTTTCTCAGCAAGATCCCACGAACAGCATTGAGATAATGACCAGGTGATCTGTTTTTTTTTTATGAATAGGCTAGGCATTTGTACACTAAGGGGTAGAAATTAGGTCGCGCCCCATTTGGGGCGCAAATATCGTCTGGACGCAAATATTAGCGCCTGGCACTAATTATCGGCACTGACTGGAAACTTCACTTTTACCGCCCCGGGAGGTGAGTGGAGCGCTAAAGCAGGCGCTGCACACCTGTCTTAAGGCGCAAAGGCCGAGCAGTGAGGCGCTACCTCAGAGCGCTGGCGAAGCTCATGTAATGTCAGTCAGCAATGGAACACACACACAATGGCACGGGCCAGTTCTTAAAGGGGATGGTTAATCTTGCTTTCCATCCACATCCTGTTCATTGCAGCCTTGAATCTCGGCCTGGAGAGACTTGCACATCAAATGTGCTGGAAAGAACAATGGAGAGTACCAGGCAAAGAGCTCAGAGTGCAGCTCCCACAGTCTCTGCTAAATCGATACAAGGAATGGCAAATCAAAATGAACCTGCAAAGTGCTGCTCAGTACCCAAAACTCCTTCACACAACGTTGAATCTCTCCAGAAGTCTCTCCCTCTCGCTCTCAGAATGCGTAGTTCAAAAATGCCACCAACAATAAAAGGTAGGAAGAGGCCCCCTTTAAATAGCGCCCCCCCCAGCCCCACAGCGATTGATAGCGTTCCAGTCTTCTGGTCGTTGGAAGCGCCAGGCGGTAAGGCAGGGGGCGCCACTCAATTTCCGCTCCGGGGCGCCACAAGGGCGTTGCACCATGGAATGACGTCATAATCTGCGCGCGCAGGTGGTCGCAGCGGTAAGTTTTAGCGCCGCCGCACAATGTCAAGTTAAGTTCTCGAGCGGCGCAAACATCGCTGCGCCCGGGCGTTAGCGGCTTTGCGCCCCATTATAGCCCTCTTAAGGCGCTAACGGGAGGTGCAATCAACTGAATTTTTACCCCCAAATCTTTAAAAGTGGTTTCTAGGCTAAAGTCACTGAGCAGAAACTTGGTAGGAAAAGGAACAATGTTCAAAGCATGAGGAAGACCCCACTGAAGAAAGATAATGGAACTTCCTGTGCTCATTTGTTACTCCTCATATGATGATTCCACGATCAGTGTCTCCCAGCGAGGAGAAGATCTCACAAGGAGCACTGGTCGGGAAATCGTGGGCCCACGGCCCCTGATTTTCCAACCATAATTTAAATGGACTTAAATATGCAAATTGGGGTCCTACACCAATTGAAAGAAAGAACTTGCACCTTTCATGACCTCAGGATGTCCCAAAGAGCTTTACAGCCAATTAAGTACTTGTGAAGTGTTGTAATGTAGGATCACAAATGAGAAATTCAGGTACAAATGGACAGAGCTTGCACTGCGCATGATTCGCCCAGTTGTACCAGGCGTTGAGCAAGCTCTGTCCATTTGTACCTGAATTTAACCACTGGTTAAAGAGACCACCGGAGGCCGCTCCCAAAAAAACGCCAGCAAATTTTCAGGTTTTATTTTTGTGCTCCTCCTGGGCCCACAGAAAAAACCTCCGGCCCGCTGTGGCCTTGTTTGAGACCTGCCCCGCCACCACCCCCCCCTCCCCATCCGGGATCACCTTCCCGTCCCCCCCCCCCCCCCAGATTTGATCTGCCTGCTGGCTCAGCGTAGGAGCGGGACAATCACCTGCCCCTCTCCCTCCCGACCAGCGAGCTGCAGCAGGGCTCCCCATTTCTTACCCACAGCTCGTCAGCAAGCTTTAAACAAGGCCCGAAGCTGAATCTGGCTCAGCCCTCAGGACCAGCACGCGGAGCTTTGGGCGCGAGTCCAAGTTCTCAGCCATTACTTCAAAAGGTGGGCACATGAGTTCATGTCAGACAACACCAAGGTCATTCCAGTCTGAAGCCCAGGATTTAATTTCAAGCCTAGCTGTTCCGAGCAGGAGCAAGTACAATTGACCATTGTGTTTCTGGGCTAGGCAGGGTGCCCATTCTTGATTGCTGTCCAGTGGCCCCAGCTGAGAAGCACAGGTGTGTTGATATAGGGCGAGGCCAAGGTGGGGGGCTTAGCTGTGATGGTCCTCATGGTCGAATGGCACGGTGACACTCACCCTGCCTCAGCTGACACAGGATGAACGGGCCCACAAAAGCATGTACCGAACCGCACGCAAGCATGAGAACGGGGGGAGAAAAGTGGTGAAATAGATAGGGGCAAAACAGCTTTCAGCTCCATTGTGGGGTGTGAGTGTCCTCTCACTAAATGGTGTTTAAAGGTCTGCTGGCAGTGCTGCAGTCGCGACTGCATCAACCCTGGTGGAGCGAGGTGACAGGTTGTGGTTCAGAGAAATGTTGTGCGTGCTTGAAATGAAACGGAAGACTGCATAGACGTTCTCTGTGGACATCACAGGGTGAGCCTCTTCCACTAAAAAGGGATTATCGCATATTGTGGAAGGAATGAACAGACTTAAATAGAAAATGTACCTTTTCATAGTGGGCTTCCTGGAAGGCATCATAATCTCCTCTAGCGAGAGTAGAAGGTCATGTGCTGGCAGCGCGCCCCTCTCTCAAGCGAAACCATCAGTTGGACAGTTGCTGTGCTTGGCGTTTCGCCTTGGTTGGCCAAACAGAAGGGCTGGATTCTGGCACTCAATACGTGCTAAGGCTCTGCAATGTTGCTAATGCAATCATGAAATGTGTCCCACAGACTCACAGCTGGTGACCCCATCATGTCTGACTGCGGGGGTATCTGTTGTATGTGGGAGGTATTAGCCCGGTGATATATTGGGAGTGGTGTTACAGTAGAAACGCTTAACGCTCTCACAAAACGCTTAAGGCACTCCTACCAAATTCCTCTCTGCACTATTTTAACGCCCATTTAGCCCATTTCAAATCAGCAGGTTAGCAGCACCGTTAAAAGAGTGGAGGTGGGGAATTTGCTAAACTGGTTGTACAACAACATTGCTACTGCATATTTCCAATCTATTGTCTTTGCACAATTATAATATACTAGTCGATCTCCTTGTGGTGTTGTTCACAGTGAGTCAGTGTTGTAGCAGGTAGAAGATTTTCATCCTTGTTTTCAAATCCCTCCATGGCCTCACCCCTCCCTATCTCTGTAACTCCTCCAGCCCTACAACTTTCTGAGATCTCTGTGCTCCTCCATTTTTGCCCTCTTGAGCATCCCCAATTTTCATCGCTCCACCATTGGTGGCCGTGCCTTCAGTTGCCTCGGCCCTAAGTTCGGGAATTCCCTCTCTAAACCTCTCTGCCTCTCTCTCCTCCTTTAAGATGCCAGGTGTCAGCTGTGGCTCAGTGGGTAGCACACTTGCTTCTGAGTTAGAAGGTTGTAGGTTTAAGTCCCGCTCCAGAGACTTGAGCACATAAAACTAGGCTGACACTCCCAGTGCAGTGCTGAGGGAGTGCTGCCTTTTGAATGAGACGTTAAACCAATGCCCTGTCTGCTCTCTCAGGTGGACGTAAAAAGTCCCATGGCACTATTTCGAAGAAGAGCAGGGGAGTTATCCCCGGTGTCCTGGGCCAATATTTATCCCTCAATCAACATCATTAAAACAGATTATCTGGTCATTAACACGTTGCTGTTTGTGGGAGCTTGCTGTGCACAAATTGGCTGCCGCGTTTCCCACATTACACCAGTGACTCCACTTCAAAAAAAATACTGCATTGGCTGTAAAGTGCTTTGGGATATCCGGTGACGCTATATAAATGCAAGTTTTTCTTTTTTCTTCATACGAATGATGCTGAGCTAACAGTGTAGGCCAGTACCAGAACACTCTAATTAGCAACTGGTCACAAACAAGTAGTTGCAATATAATAGTCACATATCTATCCAATCGGAGGGAGAGATTGATTAGTTGATTGATTAGTTGGTTGATTGACTGAGTCAAAGGTAAATTAAAATTGAGAGGTGTGATAATCACCTGGTAAACCACAAAGGCGCTGTAAAGTTGAAGGCCGAGAAATAGGGAACAATCCCTGCACCAGAACAGTAGGCCCGAGACACACCCAATATTGGGCCTCGGGCCTCATTTACAGGAGGCCGATGAGCTGTAAATGTCCCCAGGTAGCTCGCCGGCGAAGAGGATTTCGATTTCGGGAACAGCTCTCAGGTAGCTGCTGGGAGAAGGGGAGAAGAGGGGAAGGGCGAGAGAGGGGGGGACCACCGTATTTCTAAGCTGAAGGCTTTTGGGGTAATGTATACACAGGTTTTTACATCATTACCTGAATGTAAATAGAATTCTGCAACAATGTAGAAGTTCCAAAAAGCTCATGGGTGTTTTGAAACGATCAATATTGTGTATTTTCACTAAAACAAATACGCAAGTGTCTGCATATAAAAGCAACCTCCTCTCCCACACACTCACACCTATCAACCAGCTAAACTGAATTTTAAATCAAACAGTGAGGCATTTATAATTTAAAATTCAATCAAGAAATATCATTATCTGTGCTGCCAGAGACCCTGTCCTGAATAGAATGAGAGAGCAAACAATTCATTGGAAAGGGCTTTTTTTATATTGCAATCTGAATGAAGATTAATTTTTCATTTGTCCAACAGTCTCATGCCACAAACAAGATTATAGTGTTCTGTGTGCAGCTTCCAGTTTGGGAGCCGGAAGTCTTTATACAGGATAAGCTCACAGCTAATGAGTTTGATTAGAATTCTGAATTACCACAGCTCATCTCTCCGAATGCTCCACTCTTAGTGAAGATCCTTCTGGGCCTCTCGAATTTAAAGGGTGAAATGATAATTGCTTTGTAATAAGCCATAAGAATTGATACGATTTATGAAGAAATGTTGGCAACGCACTCACTAATTTGTTGAAATCATTATTTTTTAAATATTATCTTTCCTCAAGGATATATTGGCCTTGGAGGGAGTGCAGTGTAGGTTTACCAGAATGATACCCGGACTCCAAGGGTTAAGTTACGAGGAGAGATTACACAAATTAGGGTTGTATTCCCTAGAATTCAGAAGGTTAAGGGGTGATCTGATCGAAGTTTTCAGGATATTAAGGGGAACAGATAGGGTAGATGGAGAGAAACTATTTCCACTGGTTGGGGATTCTAGGACTAGGGGCATAGTCTAAAAATTAAAGCCAGACTCTTCAGGAGTGAAATTAGGAAACACTTCTACACACAAAGGGTGGTAGATGTTTGGAACTTTATTCCGCAAACGGCAATTGATGTTAGGTCAATTGTTAATTTTAAATTGGAGATTGATAGCTTTTTGTTAACCAAAGGTATTAAGGGATATGGGGCAAAGGCGGGTATGTGGAGTTAGGTCGCAGAGCAGCCATGATTGCTGGCGAAACATGCTCGAGGGGCTGAATGGCCTCCTCCTGTTCCTCATATTTCTTTTTTTTTCAGCTCCCTCTGTACTAATGATTGAGAAAATAAAGTGCTGTGGCTTCTTGAGGTTCATGCACTGAGATCACACGGACAGTCATAGAGCAAGGCTGCTTATTGTACCCTTTCTGTACGCTCAGGTGAGGTGCCAAGTTTTGTCTGATAACGCTCTACGTTAAAGGTGCTATATAAATGCAAGTTGTTGTTGTAGTAAGGAGATTACGCATTGCCTACATTTCCAGGATCCCGCTAAGCTTATGGAAAGTCTGTCTGATTCCCTGCAGGAAATTTGGGGCTGGGTTTTGGGCCACAAGATACTCGATAAGATAATGTTAAAGGAAGCTGACAAGAGAACCAGACTGAGTGATGTCTCTGAAACCAGTGATTGCAGATCTCATATGGTCCATAGGGTCTGATTTCTCCCCTCCTGTTTTTGGGGGTTCTCTCTCCAAAAGAAGGCCTGCATCCAGGTCTACTATTTTGCTCCTGTCAGATGTGGGCCACAGAATCAATGTTTTCATCCCACTCTTTGCACAGCAACAAATTGCATTCTTGCAGCATCCCTCAAGTGGAGAAACATCTCTTGAGTACTTGACAAGGGGAATGGGAGGACGCCAAACAGGAGACAGGACGGGATTAAGGAGGAGATGACTGAAGGCAGAGTCAAAGGGACCTCAACTGTTATTAGCAAGAATATGCATTCAAATACAAGGCCGTGTTCACTGCATTTTGATTGGTTGGATGAGGACATCATCCAGGCAGAGCATTATATAGGATTTCTCTAGTTGCTAGCTGGCTGGATTTACTGGGGTTACCATCAGTTTGAATGATACCACCTATACATTAGGAAATTATGACTTTTTAAATTTGTTTTTATGGGATGTGGGCATCGCTGGCAAGGCCAGCATTTATTGCCCATCCCTAATTGCCCTTGAGAAGGTGGTGGTGAGCCGCTTTCTTGAACCGCTGCAGTCCGTGTGGTGAAGGTACTCCCACAGTGCTGTTAGGGAGGGAGTTCCAGGATTTTGACCCAGCGACGATGAAAGATCGGCGATATACTTCTAAGTCAGGATGGTGTGTGACTTGGAGGGGAACTTGGAGGTGGTGGTGTTCCCATGCGCCTGCTGCCCTTGTCCTTCTAGGTGGAAGAGGTCGCGGATTTGGGAGGTGCTGCCGAAGAAGCCTTGGCGAATTGCTGCAGTGCATCTTGTAGATGGTACACACTGCAGCCACGGTACACTGGTGGTGGAGCCAGTGAATGTTTAAGGTGGTAGATGGGGTGCCAATCAAGCGGGCTGCTTTGTCCTGGATGGTGTTGAGCTTCTTGAGTGTTGTTGGAGCTGCACTCATCCAGGCAAGTGGAGAGTATTCCATCACACTCCTTACTTGTGCCTTGTAGATGATAGAAAGGCTTTGGGGAGTCAGGAGGTGAGACACTCGCCGCAGAATACCTAGCCTCTGACCTGCTCTTGTTGCCACAGTATTTATGTGGCTGATCCAGTTAAGTTTCCGGTCAATGGTGACCCCCAGGATCTTGATTGGTGCAAGAGTTTAGAATGACTTATCTTCTGTTTTTTCCCTCTCTGTCATGCTATTCCCATTCCCTCTCATTCCCCAGGGGCATGGCTGAAATCTGAAAATCATCAAGTTAGGAATTGCAGGATATCTTGGAGATTGAATGGCTTACAGTAGGATAACACTCTAGGTGTAGCCGAGATTGGGAACTCGTGATGTGGGGGAGCAGGGTACGAACACGCTTTCACTTCCAATCACTAAATTGCGCTCTCCATCGGGCTTTACAATTGATGAACTATTCAACATATATTTTGGCATACTACATTTAACCTGAACTAGGGGAATCATGTCATCTACGCCACAGCAAGGGGGGCACTCATCTCCTACACCAACATGTTCGCACTACCACACCACCCCTACAATCAGAGAGGGAGAATCTGAGGCCCGCCGCCTGGTGGGATCAGGGCGGCAGTGCCCCGAAAAATGATGGGGGAATAACTTACCACCCTGTTCCTGCCGTTACCGTGGCCGCCACAATATTTTCCCCCGGGGCCTGCCACTTGCCGGCCAGAATGCTCGCCTCAGTCAAGCAGTAGGCTCCTTTAATAACAACAACAACTTGTATTAATATGCAAATCGTGGTCCTACGATGTACATAGGACTCCGTTGTCCCTTTAAGGAACATGCGCCACGTAGATCATGCTCAGAATCCGCTGCCAGTCCAGCAGAAGAGGAGGAGGAGCCCCAAAGGCAAGTTTTACTATATTTTTGTTGGGCCGGTAGAAGCAGCGGTGTCGGTGCAATCCAGTGTTTGGAAGTAGATATGTGATCACACCTTGTTTCCTCCCATCACGAGTTCCCAATCTTGGCTACGCAATCGAGCCTTCTCCACCTGTAACTCTTTCTTACCCAAGATATCAAATGAAGTGGAATTCTTTACCTCCCTCCCTTCCATTGTATTTTGAAACCGAAGCTTGACAGCCCCTAAAACTAGAAAGAAAGAACTTGCTTTTATCCAGGTCTTATTACAGCCTCTGATGTCCCAAAACACTTAACAATGGATTACCTTTGAGGTGCTTCACTGTTGTAATGTCGGCAAAGGTTTGCGCACAAGGAGGTCGCACAAACAACAAATGAATGAATGACCAGTAATCTGTTTTGGTGGTATTGAAAGAAAGACTTGCATTTATATAGCGCCTTTCACGACCACCAGACGTCCCAAAGCGCTTTACAGCCAATGAAGTACTTTTCGATGTGTCGTCACTGTTGTAATGTAGGAAACGCGGCAGCCAATTTGCGCACAGCAAGCTCCCACAAACAGCAAGTGATAATGACCAGATAACCTGTTTTAGTGATGTTGATTGAGGAAGAAGAAGAAATAAAGAAAGACTTACATTTATACAGCACCTTTCACGACCACCAGACGTCTCAAAGCGCTTTACAGCCACTGAAGTACTTTTTTGGAGTGTAATCACTGTTGTAATGTTGGAAACGCAGCAGCCAATTGGCACACAGCAAGCTCCTACAATGACTAGATAATCTGTTTTTGTGATGTTGATTGAGGGATAAATATTGGCCAGGACACCGGGGATAACTCCCCTGCTCTTTTTCGAAATAGTGCCATGGGATCTTTTACGTCCACCTGAGAGAGCAGACAGGGCCTCGGTTTAATATCTCATCCGAAAGACGGCACCTCCGACAGTGCAGCACTCCCTCGGCACTGCACTGGAGTGTCAGCCTGGATCAAGTCTCTAGAGTGGGACTTGAACCCACAACCTTCCGATTGGTTGAAAGAGGAATGTTATCAGGGAGAACTTTTCTGCTCTTCTTGAATAGTGCCATGGGATCTTTTATGCCCACTTGAGCAGGCCAGGTGCCAAAGGACAGCACCTCTGACAATGCAGCACTCCTTCAGTACTGCACTGAGTATCAGCCTAGATTATCTGATCAAGTGCACACAGGGGTTTCTGACAACTTGCTGACTCCGAGGCCTCTGTTCTAACAGCCGAGCCAAGCTGACTCGCTAGTTTCAGGTTTATCTCTTCTCCTACTTTCAACTTTGGCGATGTCATATAACATGGGCCTTAACTTGGGTATCTTCATTTTAAATACCCCAGGCCTCTCTTGTCCATCCCCTAACGGTCAGCTCAAAAAACATTGCTGATAAAGATTTTAAGAGTAGGTCACATACCCGGCACAGGCATGATGGGCCGAATGGCCTCCTTCTGTGCTGTATAATTGTAGGATAGCCAACTTCAATGAGCTGGGTAATTACGCATGGCACAAGATGCAAAGTGGTCTGAGCGAAAAATCAATGAAGCGAAAATCTAACTTTCAGGATAATTTGCAGTCACAAGTAGGTTATGCAGTTGCGCAAATGCGACATGATAGACAAATCTGAACTCTTGAGTCCTCCACCTGCAGCCATTTGGATGTCAGCATCTACCCCAGTGACTCGTGGGAGGTGGGGGCGTGGGGGGGGGGAGGTAGAGTGCTTGATTTGATCTCCGCCCGCGTAAATTGTCCTGGCACGCAGAAATCAAATCAAAACCCCATCATTTGCTGAGGTAGCCATTGAGATCTAGAGGTCTCGCTCTCTCTCTTGCTCTCTCTCTCTCTCTCTCTCTCAGCATCTACCCATAATTCCCATGACACAGCTGTAATTTCATCTCTGCGAGCCGATTCAACTGTGTCCCAGCTGCCAATTCCCAATGATTAGTGCTTCAGAGTTACTGAATTCAATTTAGATAAATAAGTCCTGAATTGAATTTTCCTCTGTAGTGTAAATGGGCTATGGCTATACAGTTAAGATTACAAAAGCAGTAAAAGATATACTTTTTTTTTCTCCAATTCTAGAAGTGTATCTATGGAAACACACCAGAAGATCTTTTACAGTCACCAGTGGGAATTAGCTTTCTTATGCCCCCAAGAAACTTCTATAATTTAAAAGTATATCTCTTTCGTTCTTGTTTGCTGTAGTTTATAACACTTGACCTACATTTGACAGATTCAGTTCATTTCACATCGCTTGTCAGTGTTATTTCTGCATAAATTCATAAGTGCTGTGGGTCTTCCATTATTGTACAACATTTTCTTTCTAGATCCAATTATCAGATGCATTTACTTCGACATGGGGTTAGTGCTGATTACTGATGTTAAGTAAGCCCTTTGGGAGCAGCCAAGGCTGGCTGTGGAATTGTACCTGGTGCCGCGATACAAGGAAGTTCATTTATGAAAACACGAGCAGACCAAAGCCTGCTGATTAAATAGCTTTATGAAAAATGATTGCAGTCAGTTTAATGCATTAACCCTTTTGTGCTCTGGTGCATCAGTGTCAAAAAAAAAATCTAAAATGGATACCGTGCCAGTACAATTATTTGAAACCGGGCTGTTAAGCCATCAATCAGCAAGGAGGGGGCGAAAACTGCCGTGCTGGAAATCCGAAGTGCTGGAAATCCGCAGCAGAATTATAAAAGAGAAAAAGACACGTTCAAATTTTGGATGTCCGACCTGAAATGTTCACCTGCCTTTTTTCTCTTTTGAGGTCTTGACAGACCAGGTGAAAAAGAAGCTCGCTTATTTGGAAAATTTCAAAACTGAGATTGATAAGATTTTTGTTACACAAGGTTATTGAGAGTTATGGAACAAAGGTGGTGAGATGGCATTAAGATAATTGAATGACAAAACGGGTGAATGGCCTACTCCTGTTCCTATACCTAGAAATTATTTTTGGCAATATAAGCAGATGAATACCTTCATGTAAGGCTCCTTTGTTCCATATTTTAGAGGTGGCATTAACCATTTAAAGTAAAGGGGTGAACGAAGATAACCGGCAGAGGGACATCATTGTGCTCAGCATTCATTCGCTTCCACATTGCAAAAATAAATACACATAAACAGGCACCGGCAGGAAAGGAAAATAGTATAATAGATATCTGGCAGTGAATCGCAAGGCAGTAATTCAATCGAATTAATCTAATGACATCATGAACCACGAGAGTGAAGCTTGAACGGTTCATGAAGATCAGCAGAGCCATGAGATTGAATTAGTGCTTGCAGCTCACTGCCTGACATCCGTTATTCTTTGGATGGTATATGGCATCACATAGCCCCATATACCTTCAGCTCCTGCATTGTAGTAGCATTAATCAGGCTTCTTCGAACACCATGAGCAAATTTAATACAGCCCTATGTAACGCGAAAGGAAAATCACACACAATGAGCAGTCTTGTAGAAGTTTTTCAAATTTGGTTTCAGGATGGGGCTCTGCCGGCAAGGCTGCATTTGATTGCCCTAGTTCTTCTGAGAAGCTTGGTGCTGGGCTTTACCCTTGAACTGCTGTAGTCCATGTGGTGAGGGTACTCCTGCAGCAATGTTGGGTAGGGAATTCCAGGATATTGAATCAGCGATGATGAAGGAACAGCAATATAGTTCCAAGTCAAGATGATGTGTGGCTTGGAGTGGAACTGGAGGTAATTGCATTCTCACGAGATTGGTGCTTTTATTCTTCTTTGTAGCAGAGGTTGCAGGGGAGGGGAGGTGCTATTGAAGTAACCTTGGTGAGTTGCTACAGTGCATCCTGTAGATTGCATTTATTACAGCCACGGTGCACTGGTGGTGCAGCAGATGAATATTTGTTCCCGTGATCGGGGGATGTGATCAAATGAACTGCTCTGTTCTGGATGGTGTCAAGCTTCTTGAGTGTTGTTGTGGCTGCACCTATCCAGGCGAATGGTCAGTTGAGCCTTGTAGATGGTGAAGAAGCATTAAAGGGTATGGAGGTAAACTACTCGTCAGAGTTCACAGCCTCTACCCTGCTCTTGTAGTTAAGGCAGGTGCAGTTTAGCTTCTAGTCCATGGTAAACCCCAAGATATTGATAGTGGGGGCGGGGGGTTATGGGGGGTGCAGGGGTATATAGCTAGGCTTTCTCTTGTTCGAGATGATCATTACCTAGCACTTCAGTGGCATGAATGTTACCTGCCACTTGTCAGCCCAAGTTTGGACATTATCCAGATCCTGCAGTAGGTGAGCATGGGCTGATTCATTGTCAGAAGAGTTGTGATTTAGCTGAACACTGTGGAATGGTCAGGGAACAGCCCCACTCCTTACCTTCTGATGGATAGAAAGTCATTGATGAAGCAGCTGAAGATGGTTGGGCCAAGGATGTTTCCCTGAGGAACTCCTGCAGCCATGTTGTGGTGTATGGTCCATTGCTCTGCTGCAGCCCTTGTTCCTGAGCGCAGCCCTGCTACGTTTTGTTTGGCTTCACCTATCAAGTGTAATTTAAATTTCTGTTTTTTATGAGTAATTTTCTGTCGTGGGGTTAGAATTTGAGGTGATTAATTTAGTTCCTTGCTCCCACTACTAATGAAATGTTAACAACATGCATCAAAGTGAAGCCAAATGTAAAGTTTTTGCATTAAAGGAGAACATTGCCATTGGGGGAACACATTCAGTGCAAAGTATTCCCCAAGGTTTCCCATGAAAACATTAAAAAAATGTCTCCTAGCTAGAAGGCGCAATCCGCCACCCCAAGGAGAGTCAACATTTCAGTTATTGAGCAGGTGCCAAGATGGTGCTCAACTGACATGAACCATGGATTCAGTCAACTGGAACCTTTGAGCGCATTGGGAAACTACATCCTTTTCTTATCTATTAAAACTGATTTGCAACATTGAAGTGCTCCCGCCACAGTAATGGCATCAGGTCTGGGTCGCCACAGTCTCTCTGGGAGTCAACCATCCTTTCCAGACTGGAAACGATGGGCTCCATGGTGTGCACAGAGCCTTATGCAATGTTGGAGGCGGACTCCTCCACGCTCCTTACCATTGCCGACAGGCTCTCGGGCACCCTTGCCATTGCACCTATCATCTCCGTGTGCATGCCCATCACCCTTCCTCTCAACACCTCCCCATCCAGGTCCTCATCTGAGTCCTGTGCAGCAGAACTCGCGCGCAACCTCGCCCTTCGGGGAGCTGGCCCCCGAGCTACCCTTTTCCCCTGGCCTTGCTGCAGCCCGCTCATTCCCGGTGCAACACCCTGTGCAGATCCCGCTACTATACTAGCCTCTAAAGAACACGCAGCGCCAGTATCTGAGCTGGTGCCTGCAGGTGAGGCATACAGTGACGCGGTGTGTTCTTCCTCCTCCTCTTCTCCTGCCTCGCTCTCAATGGTGCCCTCAGGGATGGGCTGCTCATTATCTGAAAGCATAAAGGCACAAGAGTCGGGTTAAGGTGAGGGGAGGGGGGCAGGAAGGGAGAAATGCATGCATACAGCATGATTAGCTAGAAGTGCGAAAGGCTTGTGGGGTGAGGGGGAAGTGGGATGTGAGAAGGAGTCGGGATGAACATACTGTTGTTGTCTCCAAGGGGGTCAACGTCGCCAGTGGCCACGGCGCCCACCACCTGGCGCCCAATAATCTCCAGCACTCGATTTTCCAGCGCAGACAGTGGTTGGGTGTCGGCTTGTCCCCCGCCTGTGAGCTCCTGCTCCCTCATGTTGTGATCCACCTTGGCCTGCAAGAGAAAGGAAAGTGTGTGAGTGAGTGTGGAGCAATGTGTTTGGGTGATGTTCCTGCCATAGTTGAATAGCTATCATTGTGTGCAAGGTGTGAGATGTGGGTGTGAGTGTTGGTAGGTAGAGATTGTTGGTGGGTGAGCGCTAGGGGTGTGGTGCTTTGGGCAGTGTGTACAGACTGAGGTTCAGATGGTGGTATGTAGCATTTGTTGAGGTATTGACTCACCCTGACCACCCGAGTGAGGTCGTTAAATTTCTTCCTGCACTGTGTGTGGGTCCTGAGGACCACAGTGCTGCCCGAGACCTGCTGGGCAACCTCCCTCCACATGGCGCGGAAGACTTGCGGCGAGGGTCTCCTGCCACTTGCCGGGTAGAGCACCGCCCTCCGTCTCTCCACAGCGGACACCAACTCCTCCAATGTTTGGTCCGAAAATCTGCGGGCTCTCTCCCTGGGGCGTGGATCTGCCATTGTGACCCCTGCTTGAGTCGTCCGACCCCTACGTAAACTTGAGGTCATTCAAAACTCGGCTGCCCGTGTCCTAACTCGCACCAAGTCCCGTTCGCCCATTTCCCCTGTGCTCGCTGACCTACATTGGCTCCTGGTTAAACAGCGCCTCGATTTCAAAATTCTCATCGTTGTTTTCAAATCCCTCCATGGCCTCGCCCCTTGCTGTCTCTGTAATCTCCTCCAGCCCCACAACCCTCCGAGATATCTGCGCTCCTCTAATTCTGCTCTCTTGAGCATCCCTGATTATAATCGCTCAACCTTTGGTGGCCGTGCCTTCTGTTGCCTAGGCCCTAAGCCCTGGAATTCCCTCCCTAAACCTGTCCACCTCACTACCTCTCTTTCCTCCTTTAAGACACTCCTTAAACCTACCTCTTTGACCAAGCTTTTAGTCACCTGCCCTAATTTATCCTTATGTGGCTCGGTGTCAAAATCTTTGTCTTACAATACTCCTGTGCAGCGCCTTGGGACGTTTTACTACGTTAAAGGCGCTATATAAATACAAGTTGTTGTTGTTGTTGGGCTTGGCCTGCTCCTGCTTGCTGACACAGGTTCACAGGCAGCAATGCTGAGAATGAGGTTCTGCAGCATGAATGAACCTCCCCTTTAGGAACTGGAAAGAGCCTGTGGCAATGATGACTTGCGATTAGACTGCACCTGATATTGGTTAGCACTTTGATTGTAATGCCACTGAGCTAGGCCATTAGCGCTTGATTTAGCGCTCCCATCCTTTCTTTGAACGATGACACTGAATTTTGCGTGCAGCGAGACTCATTAGTGCCTGACGCTAAATCGCAAACTTTTCCAAAGTTAGCGCCCACTCCTGGGCTATAATGAATTTCTACCCCTTTATGTTTTATTTTTAAGGAAAACTCCAAGATAATGTAATACAATGGCCTTAAGTATTTATGCGAAGATCAAACATATATGGCTGACCTCCTGATCAGGGTGGCCAACTGTGACCTTTCCAGAGTTGGATGTTGAAATATGGCACGACTTGGCCACCAGCTGATGTTGTGCCCAAAGCCGGTGAAGTTGACCCGGTCATCAGGCCAGATACATTGTAGCTGAGTTTCTTCTTTTTACGCAGGTAATTTATAAGCTATTCCCTTTTGAAATTGCATATACTGGGTGTGTTTCAAGGATGAAGCCAAGGCAGGTCGTAGCTTTAAGTACAAGGGTAGATTTAACAAATTTATGCTTCCTGCACAGAACTTCACTCGCTGGGGGAACACATCAGGAATACAAATTCAAAAAATCTACCCTATTCTGATAAACTCTCCAAAAACACCATTTTTGATTGTGACTACAATAACAGCATAGGCTATTCTAAGCTATTGCTGTAACTGTGATGCTTATCTTAAGTGAAACCAGAATAGGAGGTGAGGGGACATTTCCCTCCCAAATCTGTTGAGGCTTGGGTTCTGCTTTCTGATTCAAATCCCCTCATGGTGTTGCCCCTTCAGCTTTTAATATGAGTTCACCTCAGCTGACTTTTACTTGCTGTAGGATGGCCTAAGTAGATAAGCGAGCCAAACTGAATTCAAAATCGTAAGGGGGAAAAATTCGGTTGCTTTGTGCCTCCCGTTAGCGCCCTAAGAGGGCGCTAATGGGGTGCAAAGCAACTAGCGCCCCGGGCGTGGCGATGTTTGCGCCGCTCGCGAAATTGACCAGACATTTTGCGGCGCCGCTAAACACTACCGCCACAATCTCCTGCGCCTGCAGATCGTGACGTCAGTTGCGCGTGCAACGACCCGGTAGCGCCCCGGACCGGATATTGAGTGGCGCCCCCTGCCTTTCCTCCTGCCGCTAGCAACGACAGGTAGAGGGGAACGTTTTGCAGTCGGGAAGGGATTGGGGGAGCGCTATTTAAAGGTGGTCGCTTCCTGCCTTTTTTTTTGTCAGCGACATTTTTGCACCATGCATTCTGAGAGAGAGATAAAGAGACTTCTGGAGAGATTCAATGCTGTGTGAAGGAGTTTTGGGTACTGAGCAGCACTTTGCAGATTCATTTTGATTTGACCTTCCTTGCATCGATTTAGAAGAGACTTTGGGGGGCTGCACTCTGAGCTCTTTCCATTGTTCTTTCCAGCAGAATTGATGTACAGGTCTCTCCAGGCCGAGATTCAAGGCTGCAATGAGCAGGGTATGGATGGAGAGCAAGATCGACCCTCCCCTTTAAGAACTGGCCGCGCCAGTGTGTCTGTGTTCCATTGCTAACTGACATCACATGAGCTTTGCCAGCGCTCTGAGGTAGCGCCTCACTCCTCGGTGTTATCGCCTTAAGAGAGGTGTGTAGTGCCTGATTTTAGCACTCCAATCACCTCCAGGGGCGATAGAAGCCAAGTTTGCAGTCGGAGGCGATAATTAGTGCCAGGCGCTAAACTTTGCACCCGGCTGATAATTCCACCCCAAACGAGGCGATACCGAATTTCTCCCTCTAAGACTCCAGTTGGATTACTTCTGGTTTAATATGTGACTACTTGATTTTAAACGGTTTATGATTCACATTAGCCCAGAATGGGAGGGAAAGTCTGATCCCAATGTTATCCTTTCTCCTTTGTTGCTTACTGAGAACTATCTAAATCCCAATGGTCCAGTTGCACGGTGTACATTTGTTTTTTTCCCCTGATGATGATAGGCAATCCCCTGATCTTTTATCAATATAAAGGAGTATAGGTCCTCTTTGTCCCAAGCTCTCTGCAGGGGTGGCATCTGATGCTAGAGAGTCTAATGCTAAGTGTTTTTCTATTTTCCTTAAAGGTCTAACTAGGGTTGTGAAATTCTTGGGAGTCTAGTGTGGGCAATTGATTCCTATCTAATGGCAAGTATGAACCCATCTTCTTTATCAATCTAAACTCTACGGTCTAGTGATGTAGTGGTCTTGAATTATTCATCCATTTATGTGCAAGTCTGGGAGAGTCCAGTCATTAGTGGTCAATACTTGTCTGTTTTCCTTAGCAGTCTAATGGAGACGGCAAGTTCCTGGGGGCTTTGAGGCGAGTACAAACCATTTCCTCTGATGGCATAGTTTTAGGTTCATCAATCCATGACCATCTAGTCCCTTTCTGGTTGCACTTAAGAGAGGCATGCCAATCCTGGCAGTCTAGTGACAGAGCATCTGTCTGCTCCCTGGTGGTTTTGGGAGGCTGCGGGCGAGCGGGAAACCTGTATCCAAACCCTGGAAATGACTGAGATATTCCTATCTTCCAGGTGGGAGATATTTTTAAAATACCTTTTTTGGGAGGTCTGGGGAGTAGCTTGAACTGAATGTGTCCATTTGTGAGCGGTAGCGAGGGCACGCATCTTTTTTTTTTTTCCGGGTGCTCTTGGGAGATATCAGTGGGTTTTGGATGGAATCTACATCACGGGATTCATGACATTCCAGACTTTAGAATCTCTGAAGCCAAATCGAGCAGAAACCTAAAAATATACAGGACTAACTGACTGCACCAACACTCTGAATTGGAGGGTTGTGAGGTGTACACTGGCTCAGTCTAATAGTTGGGAGGCTTGTTGAAAGCTGAAAAATGCCAAAAATATAAAAGCCATAAATGGGACTAGGTCTGTAGCACTTGCACAAACACTGTCTGTGTTGAGCAAACCGAATTAGGGATTGAGGTACCAGCTTTCTTTGGCTGGAACGAAATGAACATAGTGGCCACTTTGGAAGCACTCCAGTGTTTAGCTTCAAAGTATTTTCCTATGGGCTGCTCACTGTTCTGCCTTGATAACTGCAGCTATAAAAGAGATTGATAGTTTGCTATTTTGATTGGAAGGGGTGTGGTACAGTGTCAGTTACAACACCCTTGTCATGTTGTTGCTTGTTTTGTGTGTCAAGAAAGAGGAAAGGTGTTGAGGAGATTGGCATCGCGATCCCCTATCCCGCTGGGTGGCTTTCACGCTGCACTGAAGAAGACCTTGGCTGTGGGGATCGCATGTTACTGCCTTGGATAGAATTCAACAATCCTCTGTTTTAACTCCTGCAGCCAATAACAATTTCCGTGGGAGCCAAAATTGTCTCCACGTCTCCAGCTCGCCCACCTCTGTAAATTGGCCGCAATAGCTTGTTGCTTGTCCACAAAATGCCGGTCTTGGTGGGGGGGGGGGGGGGGGGTGGGTGCGGGGGAGCCAAGGTCAGCCCATTCCTCGTGAGAAATTATGAATGTTGTAAATCTTGTGCACAATTAAAACCTTGCAAGCCAGTAACACACCATATTATTGTGTGTTTATACTAACTACTGAATTTACGACTGATGGTTTATGTGTGCATGACCCTGTGGTAGGGTTAGCGTGACCTGTGTTAGCAGCAGCTACAAGTGAGCATAGGTGAGTCAGCTGACTGTTCTGGCTGCAGCTCAGGCTTGTGTGTCTGCCAAAAACTTGCTTTTAATGTTTTTACAGTCGATTGTCCTGAAAGATGAATGAATACATTTCAACGGTTTGAGGTAAATACGACATTTAAAGTAGCAACAGAAAGTGCTGGGAACACTCAGCAGGTCAGGCAGCATCGAGGAGAGAGGGGAACAGAGTCAACGTTTCGAGTCGAACCCTTCGTCAGAACTGGAAAAGGTTAGGGAGGAGAGATTTTTAAGCAGGGGCAGGGAGGAGGGCAGGAAAGAGCAAAGTTAAAGGCCTACTGCCGCTAGGAATCTGTTAATTACAAGGACGACATTCCTAATACACCACACAGGTATGGTTCTTGGGGGGAAAAATTAGGTCGCGCCCCATTTGGGGCGCAAATATCGTCTGGACGCAAATATTAGCGCCTGGCGCTAATTATCGGCACTGACTGGAAACTTCACTTTTACCGCCCCGGGAGGTGAGTGGAGCGCTAAATCAGGCGCTGCACACCTGTCTTAAGGCGCAAAGGCCAAGGAGTGAGGCGCTACCTCAGAGCGCTGGCGAAGCTCATGTAATGTCAGTCAGCAATGGAACACACACACAATGGCACGGGCCAGTTCTTAAAGGGGATGGTTAATCTTGCTTTCCATCCACATCCTGTTCATTGCAGCCTTGAATCTCGGCCTGGAGAGACTTGCACATCAAATGTGCTGGAAAGAACAATGGAGAGTACCAGGCAAAGAGCTCAGAGTGCAGCTCCCACAGTCTCTGCTAAATCGATACAAGGAATGGCAAATCAAAATGAACCTGCAAAGTGCTGCTCAGTACCCAAAACTCCTTCACACAACGTTGAATCTCTCCAGAAGTCTCTCCCTCTCTCTCTCAGAATGCGTAGTTCAAAAATGCCACCAACAATAAAAGACAGGAAGAGGCCCCCTTTAAATAGCGCCCCCCCCAGCCCCACAGCGATTGATAGCGTTCCAGTCTTCTGGTCGTTGGATGCGCCAGGCGGTAAGGCAGGGGGCGCCACTCAATTTCCGCTCTGGGGCGCCACAAGGGCGTTGCACCATGGAATGACGTCACAATCTGCGCGCGCAGGTGGTCGCAGCGGTAAAGTTTAGCGCCGCCGCACAATCTCTAGTTAAGTTCCCGAGCGGCGCAAACATCGCTGTGCCCGGGCGTTAGCGGCTTTGCGCCCCATTAGCGCCCTCTTAAGGTGCTAACGGGAGGCGCAACCAACTGAATTTTTACCCCTTGTTGTCTAAAAAGGACCTTGCTCTAACCAGTGGTTCAGGTGGTAACACCAGTAAGTAGCTGAGCCATACCAGAATCCCCAGGCTGGAAAAAAAAAATTTCCCCGTCTCTGCACAGTTAGCTGACCTCAGCCAGGGAAGCAGTTTGAGTGATGCAAACGGTCTTCGTGCCCCTGGGCTCGAGAGGGGATCTCGCTCCCAATCACTGCCCAGTGACTACCACTGGAAAATGCACATGCTTGGGGCATTGGTGAGGAAATGATCAAGTTTGGCTGTATGCCCCATGGTGAATAGTCACCAGGACACCTGGCACTAGTGGAACCGTGCCCAGTCTCTCTGACAGAGACTGTAGGTCCCGCATTGGACTCATCAGTCACCTGAGAACTCCTTTTTTTAATGTGGAAGCAAGTCATCCTCGGTTCCGAGGGACTGCCTAAGAAGAAGACGACCCAGTAGAATCATACAGCACAGAAAGAGACCATTCGACCCATCGTGTCTTTGAAAGAGCTATCCAATGAGTCCCATTGTCCTGCTCTTTGCTCATAGCACTACAAATGTCTCTTTTTCAAGTATATATCCAATTCTCTTTTGAAAGTTGCTATGAAATCTGCTCCCACCACCTTTTCAGACAGTGCATTCCAGGTCATAACCACTCACTGCGTTAATAAAAAAAAAAATTCTCCTCATTTCCCCCCTGGGCTTCCACTAGCACTTTCCACTACCCTGTGTCTCCCCATTCCATATATGTGAGTCTAAAAGCTGACTATTAAGAGCTATTCCACCGCAAACTAATCACAGGACTGCCACATCCGGTCCTCACCGATCAACCACCCGTTTCAGTTGGTGACCTTATTTCCCCCCCCACTCCCTCCCCACCCCGGATATTCAGCAGGGGTCACCAGCTGGTAGTGTTGAACCCTGCCCAAGCCTAGGGACAACCGCTATGCCCCATCACCAGTGTGTCACCTGTGGCTCAGTGGGTAGCACACTCGCCTCTGAGTCAGAATGGTTGTGGGTTCAAGTCTCACTCCAGGGACTTGCGCACATAAATCTAGGCTGACACTCCAGTGCAGTGCTGAGGGAGTGCTGCACTGTCGGAGGTGCCGTCTTTCGGATGAGATGTTAAACCGAGGCCCCGTCTGCTCTCGCAGGTGGACGTAAAAGATCCCATGGCGCTATTTCGAAGAAGAGCAGAGGAGTTATCCCTGGTGTCCTGGCCCAATATTTATCCCTCAACCAACATAACAAAAACAGATTATCTGGTCATTATCACATTGCTGTTTGTGGGAGCTTGCTGTGCGCAAATTGGCTGCTGCGTTTCCCACATCACAACAGCGACTACACTCCAAAAGTACTTCATTGGCTGTAAAGTGCTTTGAGATGTCCGGTGATCGTGAAAGGCGCTATATAAATGCAAGTCTTTCTTTTTTTTTATCTGCCTTGGCTGAGACCAGCTAACTCAGTGCAGCCCAGCGGACAAACCCAGGACATTCCTGAACTACAGAGCCAGGTAATTTCAGAATTTGTAGATAGAACATGGGAATGTTCCATGCTATAGCACCCTCCCAAGTATTGTGGCTACCAGATTGAGGCATAGGCAGTGGTCCTATTACATCAAAGTGTATTTGTACACATCAGCTTCCTTCTGTGCCACTCCTGATGGGGCAGGGAAGAGAGACATAAATAGCATTGTTGCGATTGAGTGAACCCTGCTATCAATATATTCTGAATAGCCTGGTTTTTTTTTAAGCAACAAGGATCCCCATGTAGCAACATACTAAAAGGAGAAGGCCATTCAGCCCCTCGAGCTTGCTGCCCCATTTCATTAGATCATGGCTGCCTTCGCTCCATATCCCTTGATACCCTTACCTAACAAAAATCTATGGATCTCAAAAAAATCATTGTGGCTTGATTTATCCAGATTTACATCTGGGATAAAGGTGACCAATGCTTGCGAACAGTAATTTCCTATTTTTAAGCAAGAAATTGGCGGTAGTGATCCTGAGGAGTAAAGAGCTAGTCCAATATTGGAAACCCGTTATAACGGCCTAAGCTGTTGCCATAGAAACGCCATTGATTCAGCAAAATCAAAATTGGCAGAAGAAATGTGATTCGGCCTCATTTTTACAGTGAAGACATTTGTGGACAATTTCAAAATTCCCATCAATGTTTATAGAAACCTTTTAATGCAGCTCTGAACCAGGAGGTACGTGATGGCGAGAGTTGGATGGTCTGGGTGGTCTTTACTTCGATTGGGTTTTATTAACCGCTAACTAGGGCTCCTTAAAAATGAGGAAGCAGGATCAGTATAAGTGTAAAGTATGTTTCAACAAACAGTTATTGGCATTTAAAAGGAGCTGACTCCATTTTGTCAATTCAACTGATAACTTATTGAGACTTAAATGGTAACAGTGATTGGAGGAATTGAACAAACGCTTTCTTTATACAGTGACATCGTCATCACTAGATTACACATGTCACTAATAATGGGGCATTCATATGTTCAAAATTCATGTACGTCGTAAATGGTGTAACTTAAGTTGTCGCGGGCACATTCTAACATTAGCACACACTTGGGTACTCTTGTTTCAAAAGGAGGGCATTTTGAACAGAGGTTTGCTGTGCTGTGCCAACACAGTCAGTGCTCGCTTAGAGCACTCTGCTGAAATGTAGCCAACACACAATCTTCAAACGCCTTCACTGATCTGACTAATTCTGTTTTGATGAAGCTTCGGTTTAGTCCCTGAAGCAGAAAGTAGCAGGGATCAGAGACCTTTGTGTCCGGCAGTCATTCCGCAGCGAGAGGCAAAGGCTCTTGCATGCTTTGCATGACCAGAAAAAAAAAGACTTTCCAGGCCCTCTGGAGTGTGGTGCTGAGTTCCTCTTTCAGCACAGACGCTTGTTTATTGCCACATTATGCATTTTCCTCTGGGCTTTTTTGTGCACATAAAAATTGAGGCTTGATGGGGTGAGAAAATGGATGATTTTTTTCCCCCCCTGTGTTTTGCATGCAGTAGCCGTGCCGTGCACACTATGAAAGGCAAACCTGGAGCCAGGCCAGTAATCTCAAGCCTTATTTATACTTTCAACCATGTGTAGAGTTTGTACTCGGCTCTGCTAGGAGCTGGGAATGTGTGGCTTTCTACCGCTGCTACCCTGAGCTTGATGTGTTTAAACATTTGCCTGAGGCTGGAATTTTCCTGTCAAATAATCCACAGACCAGCGAGATCACTGATGCAATTGTGGCTTAATGCATGTCTCTCCTTGTGTTTAGTGGTTACTAGCTTAATTGAGGAAATGTGCACTGCCTGAAAGTACTGGATTCACGCCTTCAGGTGTTGCTCTACCGTGCTTGCTTTATTTTGTAGTTCTTGTCGTCTACTTAATAATTCATATGGGCCCGTAGTTTCCGATAGGAGGCTTCCTGCGTGCGGATGCCTCCTATCGGAAAAAAATCTCCGCACTTACCTGAGGGCTCCCGAGGTGCGGACACTTCCGCTCCTGGGCCTCTCCAAACTCGAAATGCGCAGGGCCCAGGTATCCCAGAGGCGCATTGCAGTTCGCAAGCGTCCCTGGGATCACGTGGGCCAGGCCAGCCAATAGGAGAAGGGAATCTCCCTTCATACTTTTGACAGATAGACCCGTCAAAAGTATGAATGGAGATCACCCCAAAAAGACACTAAAGCATTAAATAATTTTTTTTTAAATCACGTTTTTAAAATGAGTTATAATTACATTAAATTAAATATTTTAAACAAAAATTTTATTTTTGAAAAAAGTAATTAAAGTTTTTTACGGGGCTAAAAATAAACTTACCTTTTTTAAAAGTATTTTAAAATTATAAATGAGTGGGGAAAAAAAATATTTTTTAAACTTTTTTTCAACTCTTATGCTGGTAAAAGCAGGCCTTACGCCTGCTTTTGCCAGGCGTAAGATTTCTTAGGGTTTTCAGCGGGCGGAGGTTCTCCAGAAAGCGAACAAAATGGAGTCCCCCCTGCCTTCTCCAGGGCAGGCATCCGATCTGTTAAGAGCATTCTTGACAGATCGGAAATACCCGGTTTTCAGCGCATGCGCTTGGCATGCCTGAAACCGGCATTTCCGATGTCCCTATGGGTGTGTACACAGCCCGTATACACCTGTAGGGATCGGAATATCCGGGCCATGGTTTATACTATCCTCCGATCAGATCCTCTCGTCCATCCTCATTTCGGCAATTCAAGGTACGATCTGGAAACCGTATAGACAATACAGACTATTCATTACATACTGCAAAATTAGCCAAACCAAGGACTACATTTGCCTTCTTGTCTTTTAAGTTAGGTATTAAATATATGCCTTGGTTTATTTTTTAAAATGCACTATATTGCCTTGCTCCTAATTGAAGAGCACTCTGACACATCTTCCCGCATGTCAAGAGTGCTTTATAAATGCACATTTTTGTTCTGGTTGAAACTAGCATGTTGCAAGTTAATTTGCATCTTTAAAATACTTTTTACTTTTGAATGATAAGCAGTAGTCAAAAGGCAGAACAGGGTTTTTAAAAAAAAAAACTGACCCTAAACTGACCCCTAATTATCTATCGCAATCAGCAGCCAACAGCTACTACTACAACAACTTGTATTTATACAGCCCCTTTAACGTAGTAAAACGTCCCAAGACCCTTCACAGGGGCGTTCTCAAAACAAAATTTGACACCGAGCCACTTAAAGAGATATTAGGACAGGTGACCAAAAGCTTGGCCAAAGAGAGAGGTTTTAAGGAGCGCCATGAAGGAGGAGAAAGAGGCGGAGAAGTTTAGGGATGGATTTCCAGAGTTTAGGGCCAAGGCTAGATTAGAGGAACAAATCTGAAGAAATAGCGTCAGATAATCAGCCAGAGCCATGATCTGCCTGCTTGAATGGTTAAATAGTAATCTGGGTTGAGGAGATCTAAATACCACAAAAAACAACATTTATATGGGTTTTTTATGTTGTAAATATTCCGAAAACAACAACTCTCATTTATATAGCACCTTTAAACATAGTAAAACATCCCAAGGTGCTTCACAGGAGTGTTATCAAACAAAATTTGAAACGAGCCACATAAGGAGATATTAGGACAGATGACCAAAAGCTTGGGCAAAGACGGTCTATACGAACATACGAATTAGGAGCAGGAGTAGGCCACTCGGCCCCTCGAGCCTGCTCCGTCATTCAATAAGATCATAGCTGATCTGATTACTCCACATTCCCGCCTACCCCAGATAACCTTTCACCCCCTTGCTTAGGTATTAAGGAGCCTCTTAAAGGAGGTGGAGAGGTTTAGGGAGGGAATTCCAGAGCTTCGGGACAATGCAGCTGAAGGCACGGCCGCCAATGGTGGAGTGATTAAAATCGGATGTGCAAGAGACCTGAATTGGAGGAGCGCAGAGATCTCGGGGGGGGGTTGTAGGGCTGGAGGAGGTTAGAGGTAGGGAAGGGCGATGCCAAGGAGGGATTTGAAACAGGGATGAGAATTTTAAAATTGAGGCATTGCCAGATCGGGAGCCAATGTAGGTCAGCGAGCACAGGGGGGGTGATTGGTGAACGGGACTTGGTGCGAGTTAGGACACGGGCAGCAGAGCTTTGGATGCGCTGAAGTTTTTCCAAGGTGCTCCTCATAGCAGAAATAGAAACAAACAGTAACAGAGGAAGTGCAGAGATGAGCAAAAGCATAGTTGAAAATATTGGGCTGGATTTTGCCAGTGTGGGCGGGCTGGGGCGTGTCAGGTGGAAATCGTGTCAGGACCCCGACTCCTAAGTGATGTGTTGAAAAAGTGGGATTTTCCCCTAATTGAGCAATTGATTTCCTGCGTGTGGGAACACCTGGCCCAATGAGTCTTTTCATACAGAGAGTCGCCTCCGATGACGTCATCAATGCTGTTGGATTTAAGGCCTGCAAGCAGCCTTGCTTCCTCCGGAGACTGCAAAGGCTCTGCAATTTATATGAAGGAGTTGATTTCCCGACAATGTCCACGATCAAGCAAAAGTGTGCACCTCGGTTTGATGAGCCCTCCCTCCAAGCTCTGGTGCACGGAGCCAGATGTAATAAGGAGGTGCTGTTCCCTTCCTCAGGGAGAAAAAAACCACCCCCAGCAGACAAAAGCTGTGTGGCTACAAGCGGCCCAGGAGGTCAACTCCATTTCAATGAGCCACAGCACCTGGCGGCAATGCAGGAAGAGGTTTCATGACCTTCTCCGCACAGGAAAAGTGAGTATGACTTTCCCATCACCCTCAATCTGATCCCCATCACCTCTCCGCACCAGCACTCTGCTTTGCCAACCTCTTCCTCCACATGCCACTTGACATTTACATCCCTGCACCCTTACCCATTCCCTCTCTCTATGGTCACATTCACTTAACTATTTGACCATGCAGCCCTCACACTCCCTATCACTGTGATGCCATGACAACAACAACTTTCAACACACAGGGAGGGTCCTTTGTATCCTTCTAAGCATCTATGCTATGGATTCTCTACACTCACTCCTTCATTCTCACTCAAACTCCACTTGTGTCCTTCATTGCAGGAAAAGAGAGCCCACAATAAGAGGAAAAGAGCCATGACAGGAGGAGGGCCACCCTCAGTAGCCCAGCTCACCCCCTGGGAGGAGGCGGCCCTGGAAATTGCAGGGATCGAGGAGGATATACAAGTGGGGGATGGACAGACGGGCGCATCACAGCAAGCTGGTGACAGAATAGTTTGGAATCTCACTCATTGACATAGCATGAGTCGCTGATAATGATTCTGAAGCACTAACAGATTGACTTACGATCATCTGCAAAATTCAATGTGGATGTAACCTTGGCCTCACATCTATGACTCTTTCCTTTACTCCCTCACAGGACTATCGAAAGCCCCCGTCCCCACTATCCAGGAGGAACAGCCTGAGCCTCCAGATTCCTCAGAGGAAGCTGCAACCTCTGAGGGCGCAGCGTCAGCAGAATTCAGCGCACCCAGCACCAGCGCAGACACTCACACCTCGGTGGGACCTTCGCGAGATAGGGTAGTGTTGTCACCTGGTGTATCACAGCTCACAAGTGAGCATCAGCAGATGGTGGAGACAGGGACAGCAGTGGAGAGTCCTCGTCTGAGGGCGCAGGACTCTGCCAGCTCGGCTCCGCTGCATGTCGACCCTGTGCCTCCGGGTCCATCCAGAAGGAGAGCGGTGCTGGAACTCCAGGAACAGGTGCAGGAGTCTCTGGCAGGTTTTGTCTCCAGGGTCGCTGCGAGTGTGGAGCAAATGGAGGAGTCCATTGTGAACATGAGCAGAGCCTTTGGGGAGGCATTGGCGCATGAACGCATCACCGCGGAAAGGATGGCAACCTCCGCGGAAAGGATGGCTACCTCCATGGTAAGACTGGCTACCGTAGAGGAGAGGATGGCTATGTCCATGGAGGAGCTTAGTCGCCAGGGTATTGAAAACATGGTCATTGTTCAGAATAGAATGATATCTCTTGAGGAGCGATGGTCAGCTATTGAGCAAACAAACCAGACCTTCATGCAAGTCCTCTGGAGTCGGACATCCAGTGCAGAAACGGATCCTCATGGCACCCCCTGCAGTGCAGCAAGGTGCTGTCAAGCCACTTGCTAACTCTGAAGTGGGGCTGACCCATGAGAGGGATGTTGGTGGCAGACAACAAGGAAGTGGGGGCTCCTCTCCAAGCGCTCACACGACCATGCCACAGCAAAGCCCTCGGTCAGAGCCCCACCAGAGACCTCACCCAACTGAGATGGGCGTCTCAGCTCCTGCACAGCTGCAGGAGCAGCAGAATGTTGGCGAGCCCGCACAGGTTCGCCACCCCAGAGGACGGCCGCCAAAGGCGTCGAGACCGGAGCAGCAAGAGAGTGAACAAGGGGCCTCCACATCTGCTGAAGCCACAGGTGAAGCACCACGTAGGAGCACGCGTAAGAGGAAGATAAAGCACAAGTAGTCACAAGGGTAGTCACTTGGGTGCTGTGCAGTTTTGTTTTTGGACCAGCCATCATTGTGATTGTATTATAAAGTGTTTTGATGGCAAACTGTTGAAGTTGTGGCCTCTGTCATTTCGCAAATGGGACTTTCACATTGAGGGCTCAGGGCACCTTGCGATTGTCAGAATGGTGGTCAGAGTGATAGGATTCCACAGGTTCTTGTCCATTGTGGATGCTCTGGTAAGAAGGAGAGAGACTAAAGTGTTTGATTGTGCAGACTAAGCAAATCTGGCCAGGATGAGTGCGTCCCTTGCATCCCGGGCAGCAATGTTGTCGTGCGCTGGCGCCTTCTGGCCTGTGCATCTTCAGGTGGGTGACTAGCATCAAACTCCTGTTGATGCTCCTGCTGTTGGTGCTGCTGTTGTTCATGGTTCTGCTGCTGCCGCAGCTGGACTACGTCCGAATCTGATGTCCAGGAGGAAAGGAATTAAATGGTCGCCATGCTTCTAGTATATGCCTCAGTTGAGGAAGCGCTTAGTCAAGGTGGGGAGAGGGGTTTCCCAGGAGGTCACACTGGAGATGGGTGTCAGGCTCCAAACTTCCACAACAATGAGTATGCCTGCTAAAAGTTCTCCCAGACCTGAAACAACAAAGTTCTGCCACCTCCAAATGATCATTGGTGAAAACTCCTTTGTAATGGTGGAGCTGCAGCTGTTAGTAAGCAATCCACTTGTGAGGCCGCCAGGATTACCTGGCGTGTTCCAGAGGAGGCGTGTAGGATGGGGGAAATGTCTAAAAATCGGAAAGGCCTCTCAAAATGGGATTATAGAGGCATTAAGTGGTTGTTGAGGGTCTTAAGGGCCTATCCCGGCTCTTGGAGGCGGGATGGAAAGGGGGTCAGAAAACACGCATTTGGGAAAATTGCTCGGAGGCGGGATGGAAGCGGGATCGGGCCCGCCCGCCATTTTTGGCGATTTTAACAACTCACACCTCCAATCCCGCCTCCTCGGGCCTGGCAAAATCGAGCCCATAGGCTTTATGTTGGCATCTACAGACAAGAAGAGAAGTAGCAAAGAGTTTTGGGAGACAGTAGGGTAGAGATGAGACATGAAACTGAGGCCTTGTCTGGTTTCAGATTTCCGATAGCTGCAGTATTTTGCTTTTACACTTTAAGAGTACTTTGCTGTGAAGCACTTTGGGACATCCTGAGAGTCTGAAAGGTACGATATAAATTCACGCTGCTACTTGTTTTTCATATGCTGAGGCCAGGATTCACATTTTTAGTACAGGCCTTGGTTAGTAATTTTTTGGGGCATTTTGCATCTTTTTTTCTAAAAACTTATTTTTCCCTCCAGCAGTATTATTTATGGGGGACCTGCGTTAGTCAGATATTGGGGCTGATTTTCATGTAAATAACTCAGTTCTAAATGACCTCTACCACCTAGAAGGACGAGGGCAGCAGGCACATGGGAACACCACCACCTCCAAGTTCCCCTCCAAGTCAGACACCATCCTGACTTGGAAGTATATCACCATTCCTTCATCGTCACTGGGTCAAAATCCTGGAACTCCCTCCCTAACAGCACCTTCACCGCACGGACTGCAGCGGTTCAAGAAGGCGGCTCACCACCACCTTCTCAAGGGCAATTAGGGATGGGCAATAAATGCTGGCCTTGCCAGCGACGCACACATCCCGTGAATGAATAAAAAAAAAAGAACTGGTGCAAATCTTCCCAGAATGACAATGGCAATGTACTAATAGCCCTCAAATGTTTGCGGGCCAGTATATTTGCACAATTATTCACAGCTCCAGGTACAGATTTGAACGTGTGCAGGGAGGACACGGGTGTAAAATTGCACGTAGGTGTAATTTAAAGTGATGCAGCTAAGGGGAAGAAAAATGATCACAAACTTTGCTAAGACTCAAAAGCTATCTCTATCCATTGGCTGTCTTTGCTAAAACTGAAGGGAGTGAGGGCTGAGAATTGTCTGGCAAAAATAAAGGGAAGGGAACCCCAAGATGGTGGCATGTGTCTGCAGGCAAGTGGTGGTGCCCAGGCCCTGACTCCGGGTTTGATGGTTGCTGACGTGGGAGTGGCGCAGCATGAGGTGTTGGTGTGGTGGGTGGCCACCTTTGCCACTCCACGGCACCATCCCCTCGGGTCACCATCCCCTCAGGAGGCAGCTTGGAGATTTCAGCTGAGCAGTACTGTCATTGGCTGTGCCTGTCCTGCACTGGAAACTAGCTGTAAATATCCTTGAGGCAAATGACACAGCTCTGCATCGACCTCCTTGTGCAAGAGTTCCTAATGGTCATTAAAAAAAAAAAAATTGTTTATGGGATGTGGGCGTCGCTGGCAAGGCCAGCATTTATTGCCCATCCCTAATTGCCCTTGAGAAGGTGGTGGTGAGCCGCCTTCTTGAACCGCTGCAGTCCGTGTGGTGAAGGTACTCCCACAGTGCTGTTAGGTAGGGAGTTCCAGGATTTTGGCCGAGCGATGATGAAGGATCAGCGATATAATTCTACGTCAGGATGGTGTGTGACTTGGAGGGTAACTTGGAGGTGGTGGTGTTCCCATGCGCCTGCTGCCCTTGTCCTTCTAGGTGGAAGAGGTCGCGGGTTTGGGAAGTGCTGCCGAAGAAGCCTTGGTGAGTTGCTGCAGTGCATCTTGTAGATGGTACACACTGCAGCCACGGTACGCCGGTGGTGGAGGGAGTGAATGTTTAAGGTGGTGGATGGGGTGCCAATCAAGTGGGCTGCTTTGTCCTGGATGGTGTCGAGCTTCTTGAGTGTTGTTGGAGCTGCACTCATGCAGGCAAGTGGAGAGTATTCCATCACACTCCTTACTTGTGCCTTGTAGATGGTGGAAAGGCTTTGGGGAGTCAGGAGGTGAGACACTTGCCGCAGAATACCTAGCCTCTGACCTGCTCTTGTTGCCACAGTATTTATGTGGCTGATCCAGTTAAGTTTCTGGTCAATGGTGACCCCCAGGTTGTTGATGGTGGGGGATTTGGCGATGGTAATGCCGTTGAATGTCACGGGGAGGTGGTTAGACTCTCGCTTGTTGGAGATAGTAATTGCCTGGCGAATGTTACCTGCCACTTATCAGCCCAAGCCTGCACGTCGTCCAGGTCTTGTTGCATGCGGGCATGGACTGCTTCATTATCTGAGGAGTTGTGAATGGCGCTGAACACTGTGCAGTCATCAGCAAACATCCCCATTTCTGACCTTATGTTGGAGGGAAGGTCATTGATGAAGCAGCTGAAGATGGTTGGGTCTAGGACACTGCCCTGAGGAACTCCTGCAGCGATGTCCTGGGGCTGTGATGATTGGCCTTCAACCAGCACAACGCCAGGAAGGCACTACAATGTCTGCAGATATGGCTGGCGGCATCTTGGCATGGGTGACCACTTGATCAAGGATTTCTTACGATTTCCCTTGGCATGTCTTATTTCTTGCAATACCACTGGAAGTATGAGTAGTGTGCTTTTGTAGAATCGTCCAGCATTGCAGCAAGTACGACCTTCACATATTGTATTTGCCATTAGGCCTGCTGCCACGTTGAGCCTCCGCACACACCAGTCTTCTGTCAAAGTGAGGTCTGTGCCCCTCCTTCCATCGATGTAGATGGGACTGTACCAGCAGGTAGGCACAGGACAGCTCTGGCGCTGCCCCACTGGCATGGCACCACCTGTTGGCATTCCTATTTATCCTCCATAAAAGTCACGTGTGTATGGGCGTACTCCCTGGGGAAAACCAATGAAGGCACTAACTGAGTTGCAAGGCGAAAAAGAAGCAGCTTGAAAGCCTAAGTGGCAACAGTTTAAAATGGTCCGGAAATGGACTTAAAATGCTAACTGAACCTTCTTACTTTGCCCTTTTTAAATGAACGTTAATCAGGAAAGTCTACCTGTCACTATCTAGCTTCACATGTGTAGAATGTTCACTTAAGACAACGTACTGGCCTGTTTCTGTGCTGCAGATACTGTGTAATACCCACAGAACAAAAGGACAGAACATTATTCAGGGAGCCCTCATCTCTGCGCCTGAATTATTGTTATAGAATCATGGAAGTTTACGGCACAGAAGGAGGCCATTCGGCCCATCGTGTCTGTGTACACTCCCATCGCAAGAAACTCTGCACCAGAAGGGTTAATGTGTAAAATCTACTCCCGTACTCCACCAGGGCTCAAAGAAAAGGAAATACTTCAATTTATCCAGCACTCTGTTTTTATCTATCAGCCGCATCTTAAAGTTCTTTGCATGCAATTAATTTTAAAGTGACTATTATGGAGCCAAGCGTGAAACTGTTTTGTGTACAGCAGGAGTTCACAAACAGCAATGAGATGAATGGCTAGGTATTCTGATTTTGGGTGATGGTTGAGGCAGGAATGTTGGCCAGTATCCCGGGGAAACTCCTTAGTCTTCTTCAAATGGAACCAGGGCATCTTTAATATCCACCTGAACCACCGGAATAGATAGACAGGGGTTCAATTTAATAGGGAAAATCCAGCAGTCATGCACTCCAAGCACTTGACTGCACTTGATGGGTCATAGAAAGGTCTACAACATGTAAGGGCAGTTCTCTAACCCGTGCTCCCTTCAAGTGCAGCTGATCACTGGAAGCACTTCATTTATCTTAATGTCTCGTCCAAAGGACAGCATTGTTGGTTCTTCAGTGCAGTGGAGCCTTAGTCTAGTTCATGTGTTCGAGTCCTGGAGTGGAGCTTGAATTCACAACCTCTGGCTCAGGTCTGACAGTGCCAAGATGAATCGGTACCTACAGGAGAACAGGAGGGGAAAAAATGAGGAAACAAAAGTTGAATAGAAAACCAACAATAGAACTATACAAAACAAAAAGTGCTGGAAACACTCTGCAAGTCAGGCAACATATGTCAAGAAAGGAAAATGTTGCCATTTTAGGCATAACCCTTCATCACAGTAGAGTTATCCCAACGTTTGATATGTTCTGTCTGTGCTATTTAATCCAGATCAGCAATGATCTAATTGAATGGTGGAACAGGCTCGAGGAGCTGAATGGCCTACTCCTGTTCCTATGTAAGTCTTCAAAGAGATGATTGCCCCCCCCCGCCCCGCCCCCCACTACTGCTCATTGGAAAAATCAAAGATACATGTTACTCAAAAGAAAGCACAATATTTTTTAAGTGTAGCCTTACATATTTGATTGAATCTACCATTTCCAGGAAAGGACCATTAACACTTAGTGAGAATGAATCAATCCAAGCAGGCGGTGATTTGGATTAGATTAGTAATGATTTGGTTTTATCTGTACTTTGTGTCAGATGGTTCACATTCAACTGCGGCAAAATGTCCTCAGTTAAAAGCTTTTCGATGGGCTTTCTGCACATGGAATGCAAATGTGTTGTCGGTTTATAAATAGTTGTTGGGATAAAGACAGGTTGTTTGGCAGATCCTTAATATAACAAAAGGACCTAGAATGGAGTACTGAGGAACAAGTGATGTCAATCACATTTCTGTCAGACAGAGATCCATTATAAGCAATTCTTTGATTCTATTATCACAAAATGAGATAAAAGCCCCTTCCCTGCCTTATTTGATAAGCCAATATCATGTAGTTTATTACAAAATATCACTGACGGTGTCACAAGCTTTTTTCCAATGAGAAATATTGTCTTGTGTAAACTACCTTTGTCAATTCCAATGTGCAATTGATTGGTAGATTGATGCAAAGCTCTAGATAGTCAGCCTTCTCTTAACATTCTATCTGGCGCCAGTGATTTTGTATTGAGCTAGCTAATAATTTGCAGTGGCCAAACCTGATCTAGTTCTGTTTCTCGATTGTTTTGGTTGCAGCAGGTAAACTTCTAGTTCCAGTTGGAAGGGTTTGTTGAATTCCCCAGCTTGGGGCTGTGGGAAATGTGGCTGGGGAGGGATTAATAATCAGACCCAGAGGGTTGTAGTTGATGATCATAGAATCATAGAAACTTACAGCAAAGAAGTAGGCCATCCGGCCCATCGTGCCTGTGCTGGCTCTTTGAAAGAGCAGTCGTGCTTAAGCCCCACATCCCCCGCTTTGTGTCCGCAACCTTGTAAGTTCCTCATCAAGTTTTTTTTACGCAACGAGTGGTTAGGATTTGGAACGCACTGCCTGATAGGGTGGTAGATACAGATTCAATAGTAGCCTTCAAAAGGGAATTGGATAAATACTTGAAGGAGGAAAAAATTCAAGGGATATGGGGAAAGAGCAAGGGAGTGGGACTAAGTGGATTGCTCTTTGAAAGAGCAGGCTCGGTGGGCTGAATGGCCTCCTTCTGTGCTTCACTATTCTATGATTCTATAAGTACCTGTCCAACTTCCTTTTGAAAATTACTTATGGTGCCGGTTCATTCAATGAGACTGCCAACAGTTGATGCTCAACGAGTTTTCTGAAATGATGATGGGAAGGACAGAAGGAACTTGCATTTCTATAGCGCCTTTCACAACCTCAGGATGTCCCAAAGCGCTTCACAGCCAATGAAGTACTTTTGAAGTGTAGTCACTGTTGTAATATAAGGAACTGCGATAGCCAATTTGTGCACAGCAAAGTCCGACAAACAACGATGAGATAAATGGCAAGATAATCTGTTTTAGGTAATGTTGGTAGAAGGATAGATGTTGGCCAAGACACCGGGGAAAACTCCCCTACGCTTTGAGTACCACCATGGGATTTTTTATGTCCACCTGAGAGGCAGATAAGACCTCAGTTTAACGTCTCATCCGAAAGACGGCCCCGCTGACAGTACAGCACTTCCTCAGTACTGTATCAGTTTAGATTAGAATGGGGCTTGAACCAACAACCTTCTGACTCAAGAGCTGAGAAAATTATTAATCATTTCACTTTGATATGGTTTATGGGAGTTCATGAATATGATTATACAGTTGTTCAAAATGTGGCATGTAATTTACCAATAACTAAAATATACATGAAACTGTGACCTTTTTCCACCTCTCCTCTTTCTCCATCCACCTCTCCCTTTTGCCCTTCCCCTTCCCTTCACCCTCTCCAACACACCCCATCCCCCTCACCACTCCCTCTCTCCTCATCTCTCTCTCTCTCTCTCTCTCTCCCTCCTCCCACTCTTTGCTCTCCCTTCCCTGTTTCCCCTCCTCCCCTTTCTTTCCTCTTCTTGCCTCCTCCCTTCTCTTCCCCATTTCTCTCTCCGTCCTCCAACTTCTCCCATTGTCTTCCTGTCTTCCCCTTTTTTCCTCCACAGCTCTGCCTCCCTTCCCTTCCTTTGGGCTGCAGCTCCACTCCAGTGTCCTCTGGTAGTCTTTGATTCTCTCCCTCCCAGGGCTCTATCTCTTCACTATACTCTACATTCCTCTCCCTCTCATTGAGCCTCTAACTTCGCTCTATTTTCCTCTTCCATTTCTCCAGCATCCGACCCTTCTTCATTTCCCTCCATGGTTCTAACTCCAATGTAAACGCAAGAAAGAACTTGGAATTATATAGCGCCTTTCACGACCTCAGGACATCCCAAAGTACTTTGCAGGCGATTAAGTATTACTGTTGTAATGTGGGAAACGGGGCAGCCAATTTGCACACCATAAGATCCCACAAACGGCAATGTGATAGTGACCAGATAATCAGTTTCAGTGATGTTGGTTGAGGGATAAATATTGGCCAGGAGACCGGGGACAACTTCCCTGCTCTTCTTTGAATAGTACAATGGATTTTTTTACGTCCACCTGAGAGGGCAGACGGGGCCTTGGTTTAATGTTAAAATAGTTAAGCTGGAGTTTCACTGGGACCTGGTGCAAACTCCGAATAATTGGGAATGACATTCAGAAAGACCTGATAATAGCTGGGAGATGGGGGGAAAAAATGTCACTTTGGGTCAGCTAGGGGATGCTCTTAAGTTGAAGCGAAGGCATGTTGTTGGGACAGAGCCGAGGGAGCTGTACTTTGCATTTGGCTGTAGCTGACCTGGAAGTGCTTGATGATGCTGACACAGGGTGGCTGAAATGAAGTTCCCCAGTACAAGATGAGCATTGCATTACGAAAAAAGCAACTGTGATTTTATTTTTGTTGATTTGATTGCACAGTTCCGATATTTCTAGATTATTGTACTGAAATTGTTACTGTTCTTGAAAGCATTACTGAAATGATGCAGCTTACAGTTTTGGCTCCTCTCGGCAGAAGAGGGTTAAAGACCCTGCCTTGGTGAATTGTGGCTATCTCTAGTGAAGGTCAATGTAAATGTTTTTTATTTCAGTAACCTTGAACATTTTAATTAAAAAACTTTTTTAAGGCATTTCTACTGAGCTGGTAAATGGGAGTCAATGTTCTTTCTTTGAAGGTCTTAGGCCAAGATTATGTGAAGGCTTCACAAACATGTTCCAACTGATTCAAGTGGGAAAAGATACTATTCCCAGGCTGTTTGGCATTCCTTTCATCTCATGTTGCATTATGGTTTATACTGTTCTGTGTTGTCTAGGGATTCTCTCTGTGGCTACTGTACATGGCATATAACCTGTGGTTCTGCAGTAAAGTAATTATTTATTAATCATGGTTAGGAATTAAAGGATATATTTCCCTCTTTTAGTTAGAAATATTATCTCGCACTCTTCTACTGTAGATTTAAATGACTGCCAATCAAAATGGTGGTTTTTCTGCCAGTGATTTTGTTACACGCCATTTCATTAGCAAGAGGGGTAGAAAACTGTCCAATCATGACACTCCTGTAATTATCTTTGTTATTGGCTGGTGGCTCAGTTCATGTTATAATTGGAAGTGGTCAAAGAAAGGAACTGTGTTGTGTCAAGTTTCACCCAGGTCTGTATACAATGTTTATATTCCCTAGAGTTTAGAAGTTTGAGAGGTGATCTCATTGAAATGTATAACATTCTTAAGGGGCTTGACAGGGTAGATGCTGAGAGGATGTTTTCCCTGGCTGGGGAGTCTAGAACCAGGGGTCACAGTCTCAGAATAAGGGGTCAACCATTTAGGACTGAGATGAGGAGAAATTTCTTCGCTCAGAGGGTGGTGAATCTTTAGAATTCTCTACCCCAGGGGGCTGGGGAGGCTCAGTCGTTGAGTATATTCAAGACAGAGATCGATAGATTTTTAGATACTAAGGGAATCGAGGGATATGGGGATAGCGTGGGAAGGTGGAGTTGAGGTAGAAGATCAGCCATGATCTTACTGAATGGCGGATCAGTCTCGAAGGGCCAAATGGCCTACTCCTGCTCCTATTTTTTATGTGCTTAAATAGAGATAGGTTCAGTGCTGAAAATCCATGAACTGGATTTTGAGAACCTAAATGATGATGACGTGAAAATGAGCACAGTTCAGATAAACAGCATGTTGGTGAATCAACAAAACGACAACTTGCATTTAAATTAAACCTTTTGTAAAACGTCCCAAGGTGCTTCACAGGAGCGTAAACAGGCAAATATTGATACCGAGCCAAAGAATGGCAGGTGACCAAAAGCTTGGTCAAAGAAGTAGGTTTTAAGCAGCGTCTTAAAGAAGGGGAGAGAGATTTAGGGAGGGAATTCCAGAGCTTCGGGGCCTAAGTGGCTGGCTACTTAAAATAGGCCCAGGCCTATTGAAATGGCTCCAACCTTTTCACTCCCGGCACGGGCGGGTGGCTGGTATGTTCCTCTTGTCGACCCGCCCGAACGTTAAAATCTGCCCCATTGTTTAGTACCAGCCTTTAATTTTGAAAGAAGGGAAGATGTAATGATCAGTGATTGTTGTTGCTGGCATTCAAAGGGATCACACGACATCCACTGGCATGTTCCAAAAACCAGTGCAGGCTGGTTCTTTGTCAGGCGGTCACAGATGCTCTGTTTAAAAAAAGCTGGCAGCGTCTGAAACTCCTTAACAAAATCTGTGATTTTAGTCGTGGAAATAATACGCCCTACCACACACGCTGACCCTTGCTGGAGTTTCGGAGTTGTTGGTGACCCTCTAGTACCTCACCCAAGAGGTCACTCATCTGGTGTGAGCAGGCTCTTTGACCATGAAGGTACCACAGCCAAACCCAACTTTGTTCTGTAAGTGGTTTTCTCGGGCGCACCGCAAACACCACCTCTTATTACAAGTTCTGTACGATAGGGATTATATGGACAGATCAGACTCGGACACCCGTTTGAGCTCAACCATATTGTGTTTAATAGGATTAACAATAACACTCGTAACAGTACAAAACAGTACAACCCTGGCTTGTCCAACAAGCCATACTGTGCTAAATTACCATGGTCTAATAAAAGACCCCCCCCCCCCGTGAAATAAACTAACACAGGGCCCCAGCACTAAACCCCTCTAAGGTTTGGTTGGGACTTACAATCACCCCCTCACACAGCTAAGTGGTCTTGTGGATGTGTAGGCACAGGCAATATGCTCACCCCGATTGCCCGTTGTCTTGCTTGCAGCTTCTTCCTGTACGTCTCGCTCCTGGTTCCGTACCGCCGACGCGGTATCCAAGTTCCAGTTTGAGTCGAGGTCTGTTGATGAGGGATGAAGAGCAGCGCTCAGCTTCTGGCGGTGTTCCGTCGAGCCGAGCCCCACTCGGGAGACTCGTTGTAGATTGATGCCGAGGAGAAGAGAGAGCGAGAGCAGCCCCCGAACGGCTCCTTATATACCCAAAACCCATCACCTTTTTCTCCCACCAATACTGTTCTTGCCCCACGGAACTTATCTCTTCCTATCTCGACTCTATTTTTTCTCCCCTTGTCCAGTCTCTTCCCACCTACATCCGCGACTCTTCCGATGCCCTCCGCCATTTTAACAGTTTCCAGTTTCCCGGCCCCAACCGTCTCCTCTTCACTATGGACGTACAATCCCTCTACACCTCCATTCCCCACCAGGATGGCCTGAGGGCGCTCCGCTTCTTCCTTGAACAGAGGCCCAACCAGTCCCCATCCACCACCACCCTCCTCCGCCTGGCTGAACTTGTTCTCAAATTGAACAACTTCTCCTTTGACTCTACCCATTTCCTCCAAATTAAAGGTGTTGCTATGGGTACCCGCATGGGTCCTAGCTATGCCTGCCTTTTCGTGGGATATGTGGAACACTCTTTGTTCCAGTCCTACTCGGGTCCCCTCCCTCACCTCTTTTTCCGGTACATTGATGACTGTATCGGTGCCGTCTCCTGCTCTCGCCCTGAACTAGAACATTTCATTCACTATGCTTCCAATTTCCACCCTTCCCTCACCTTCACATGGTCCATCTCCGACTCTTCCCTTCCCTTCCTCGACTTCTCCATCTCCATCTCTGGGGATAGGTTATTGACTAACATTCACTACAAGCCCACCGACTCCCACAGCTACCTGGACTACACTTCCTCCCACCCCGCCTCCTGTAAGGACTCTATTCCATTCTCCCAGTTTCTCCGTCTCCGCCGCATCTGCTCTGATGATGCCACCTTCCATACCAGTGCTTCCGACATGTCTTCCTTTTTCCTCAACCGAGGATTCCCCTCTACCGTGGTCGACACGGCCCTCGACCGTGTCCGTTCTATCTCCCGCACATCTGCCCTCACCCCTGCCCCTCCCTCCCGGAACCACGATAGGGTTCCCCTTGTCCTCACCTTTCACCCCACCAGCCTCCACATTCAACGGATCATCCTCCGCCATTTCCGCCACCTCCAGCGTGATCCCACCACCAAACACATCTTCCCCTCACCTCCCCTTTCAGCATTCCGTAGGGACCGCTCCCTCCGCGACACCCTAGTCCACTCCTCTACCACCCCCAGCACCCCTTCCCCTTCGCCCGGCACCTTCCCGTGCACGCGCAGGAGATGCAACACATGCCCTTATACCGCCCCTCTTCCCACTGTCCAGGGCCCCAAACACCCCTTCCAGGTGAAACAGCGATTTACTTGTACTTCCTGCAATTTAGTATACTGTATTCGCTGCTCACGATGTGGACTCCTCTACATTGGGGAGACCAAACGCAGATTGGGTGACCGCTTTGCGGAACACCTCCGTTCAGTCCGTAAGGGGGACCCCGAGCTCCCGGTGGCCTGTCACTTTAATTCACCGCTTCACTCCCACTCTGACCTCACCGTCCTCGGCCTATTACACTGTTCCACGGAAGCTCAGCGTAAGCTCGAGGAACAGCACCTCATCTTTCGTTTAGGCACGCTACAGCCCTCTGGACTCAATATCGAGTTCAACAATTTTAGATCATAACCTCAGCTCCAATCACATTTATATTTTATTTTATCCACCCTTTTATTTGTCCCCCCCCACCTTTTTTTTTCCTCCTAGAAGCTGGCAGCTGTCCTTCATTCTGCCAGTGGATTTCACACTTCATTCAACCTTAATCTGTCACATTAACACCACCTCTAGCCTTGCATATCTCTTAATGTCTCTTAATGTCTCTTCATCTCCCCCTTTGTTCCTTTATCCCCTCCCCCTTTTCCCAGCTTTACCCTGGCCTTAAATCTATTTGATTTCCGGCTCTTCCCAGTTCTGATGAAAGGTCATCGACCTGAAACGTTAACTCTCTTTCTCTCTCCACGGATGCTGCCTGGCCTGCTGAGTTTTTCCAGCGTTTTCTGTTGTTATTTTGGATTTCCAGCATCCCCAGTATTTTGCTATCGTAATACTGATCGATGTATTGACTCAGGTGATCTGTCTGGACCCCCCTGTAGCCTGGAGTGGCTCATGACCTTTGAAATCTTTGTGAAAAATGATATTCTGTTTCCCCGCTCCCAGGCCTGGCACCTGGAGAGACAACGAGTGCTGATTACTGGATGTCTGTCGTTTCCTGAGTTGATGGCCCCCATTAGCAGGTAATGGGTTTCAATCTCAAACCGAACTTGCTTAACTGGCTTATCTCCTGGAAGACAATGGCCTGGCCATCTCCTGCCTTCCACCAGTTTCGGTTGGGACTGTGCTTTATTGATGTGAGGGGATAGTGTCTCTGAGTTACCTCTCGGGGTATTGTTCCCAGTAATCATGTTAGATGGTGATGAGGTCAATCGGCCTGGGTTCCCTTCCACCCAGCCTGTCAGTGTGAGATGGCCGTTTGCATATGAATGCACCTTAGTCAGGTTAGCCTGGCTTGCAATCCTATTCCCTAAGCCACTCCCACAAGCTTGCCCAACAGTACAGTTCTTATATGGGGTTTTGGATATAAAATATGATTTGTAAAAATGGCCAGAAAGCTGGTGCTACAGTTCTCATCTGATACCCACAGACTCCAACAGGAGTCAGTGGACAGCGACCTGCAGTAGGAACCATCTAGGTCCTTCACACTCCACACTTCAACTAGTTGCATTTATTTAGCGCGTTTAACATCATAAAATGTCCATGGTGCTTCAAAGAAAGAAAGAAAGACTTGCATTTATATAGCGCCTTTCACAACCACCGGACGTCTCAAAGCGCTTTACAGCCAAGGAAGTACTTTTTGAACTGTAGCCATTGTTGTAATGTGGGAAACGCGGCAGCCAATTTGCGCACAGCAAGCTCCCACAAACAGCAATGTGATAATGACCAGAATCTGTTTTTTGTTATGTTGGTTGAGGGATAAATATTGGCCCCAGGACACCAGGGAGAACTCCCCTGCTCTTCTTCGAAACAGTGCCATGGGATCTTTTACGTCCACCTGAGAGAGCAGATGGGGCCTCGGTTTAACGTCTCATCCGAAAGACGGCACCTCCGACAGTGCAGCACTCCCTCAGCACTGCACTGGAGTGTCAGCCTAACTTTATGTGCTCAAGTCCCTGGAGTGGGACTATGAACCCATGACCTTCTAGACTCGTAGGTAAGTGTGCTACCCACTGAGGCACAGCTGACACTGTGGCTCAGTTGGTAGCACAAAGAGGAGGAATGGAAGCCAAGCAGTAATTAGGAAAGGTGCATGAAAGCATAGTTGAAAAGATAAAGTTGGGACTGGAAGAGGATCCTCATACTGATAGAGGCTGGTACGCTGGGTGCGTTTACCAGTCTCCACAAGGGCCCCACTAATCCAAGTGTGGCCTGGACCCCCAAAGTGGACAATGTTGTTTTTACAAATTACTACCCGAGTCGGCCCCTTATTCAAGGGGTTAAGGGGTTGATGGTCAGGGTTGGGTTGGAGAGACAGGCCTGAGCAACCTGCTCCACGACAGACGGGCAAACACTGGCGTCTCTGGCCAAGTGATGTGGCCAAAGTGGCGCCTGCACCCGCCTGTGTCGTGTAAATGAGTTGTCCTCCCACTGATCCTGCAAACTCCGGCGGAGGCAGTGCCGGAGGGCACCAGCAGGTGCGATCCCACCGGATCATGACCCGAGGAATTTTCGGGCCGGTGTACATTTTTCAGAAGTTGTTTGGTGAAATCTGGCCAATTTTTTCAAGATTGTTACGGAGACACCAATGTCACAGAACTCTTTGGTGAAATTAGTAGATGAATGCTAAATGCATTTATATGGCATCCCTTTCTCAAATTAAATGGGTTTATGTCTCTATTTAAATAGGAGACGAAGAATGTCATCCTTAAGCGTAAATCATTCATACACTAACGGTCACTTCTACGCTATAATATGTTAAAACTGCTGCCGTTAGCACCTCCCCCTCCTCCATTGTTCTCTTATTCCCAATAGGCAAAAATTAACACTGAACAGAAAGTTCTCCTTATTTCTAGATGACCTTTTCTGTGCCATCACTGATTAGAGATGCACGTGGTAAAGAAGTTTAAAAGAGGAGGAAATCCTGCATTCAATCAGGAAGAATAAAAAGGATATTACCATTTCCATTTAAGTGCTTTTCCTGATGGCCCAACCAGAAATTCAGGCCGATGGCAGTATTTTTGTTCGAGCGCCTTGTCCGATATCCAGACGTCATTCTTTAGGTGCTAGTCACCAAGCATATCTGCTAGCAGAAGAATTAGTCTATTCGTCAATAGACAAAACACTGATCGAGAGAGTAAGCCCCGAACACGTACAAAGAGATAAGGAGGGAAGGCTGAGAATGTACAACACCATAGTTATTGGTACAGAACTCGCTTCTCTGCAATGGTGGATTCGTCAGATTAGCTGGTGAAAATCAGCAATCTGGCTTAGTAGACAGTATTGCTTTGATATATCAAGGCCTCTGATATAGGATGTGAGTGCTTGCAGCTGTCTTATTAATATAGTACATTGGTAAGCTGGCCTTGGTTCAGATTTTTGGGTTGTTTTCACTCAATCCCCCTCGCATGGTCTTGCCTGATTCTGGGCTGATTTGATTCAGAGTATATTGCACCACCTTTCTCAACAAAAATGAGAAGTCGCACAACACCAGGTTATAGTCCAACAGTTTTATTTGAAATCACAAGCTTTCGGAGCGCTGAAGGAGCAGCGCTCCGAAAGCTCGTGATTTCAAATAAAACTGTTGGACTATAACCTGGTGTTGTGCGACTTCTCATTTTTGTCCACCCCAGTCCAACACCGGCATCTCCGCATCATGGCCACCTTTCTCAACAGGTAGCAGCTTATATTAAATAACAACAGAAAATGCTGAAATCACTCAGAAGGCCAGGCAGCATCCGTGGAGAGAGAAACAGAGTTAACGTTTCAGGTTGGAGACTTTTCTTCAGAACTGTTGGAAATGTAACAGATTTTAAGCAGGTGCAGAGGCAGGGAAGGGTGAGGGGGTGAGGGGAGGAAGGAACTAAAGGGACGGTCTGTGCTAGAATGGAAGGCAGGAGTGGTTAAATGTTGCAAATGGGGATGGCAGAATCATAAACAGCTGCCGCCTGGAAAAATGGGGGGGTTATAGTCTGAAATTGTTGAACTCGATGTTGAGTCCAGAAGGCTGCAAAGTGCCTAATCGAAAGATGAGGTGCTGTTCCGTGAGCTTACGTTGAGCTTCATTGGAGCAGTGTAAGAGGCCGAGGACAGAGAGGTCAGAGTGGGAGTGAAGCGGAGAATTAAAGTGACAGGCGACTGGAAGCTCGGAGTCACCCTTACGGACTGAACGGAGGTGTTCCGCAAAGCGGTCACCCAATCTGCGTTTGGTCTCCCCAGTGTAGAGGAGACCACATTGTGAGCAGCGAATACAGTATAGTAAATTGCAAGAAGTACAAGTAAATCGCTGTTTCACCTGGAAGGGGTGTTTGGGGCCCTGGACAGTGGGAAAGGAGGAGGTGAAAGGGCAGGTGTTGCATCTCCTGGGCTTGCACGGGAAGGTGACGTGGAGAGGGGAGGGGCTGTTGGGGGTGACAGCTCCAACTTTTACCAGTTCTGAAGAAGGGTCTCCGACCTGAAACGTTAACTCTGTTTCTCTCTCCACGGATGCTGCCTGGCCTGCTGAGTGTTTCCAGCATTTTCTGTTGTTATTTCAGATTTCCAGCATCCGCAGTATTTTGCTATTGTAGCAGCTTATATTGTTTGACAGCTGCTCTTCAAACTGTGTCAAATTTAAAATGAAACGCCTTGAATTTAAAATTCTCATCCTTGTGTTCAAATCCCTCCATGGCCTCGTGCCTCCTTATTTCTGTAACCTTCTCCAGCCCTACAACCCACCCAGAACTCTGCGTTCCTCCAATTCTGGTCTTGCGCATCCCAGATTTCCTTCGTCCCACCAATGGCCGTACCTTCAGTTGCCTGGACCCTAAGCTCTGGAGTTCCCTCCCTAAACTCTCCGCCTCTCTACTTCTCTCTCCTCCTTTTAAGATGCTTCTTTAAACCTACCTATTTGGACACCTGACCTAATGTCTCCTTCTTTGACTCGGTGTCAACTTTTGTCTGATTGGGCTCCTGTGAAGCGACTTGGCACCTTTTACTACGTTAAAGGCGCTATATAAATGCGAGTTGTCGTCGTGTCAAGTAAAGCTTGGTTATGTCATAGTATCTTCCAAAACAGCCGTGTAGGGGAGCGGACTTCTTTTAAAGCCAAATATCGGTGCAAATTTGTCTGGGCTCGAATTGGGCCTCATTAACATTTTCGGCGCCAGCTGCCAGCACCTGTCTTGTCTCCGTTGCGTATTGATGATGAGGAATGTTGGGCCACTTGTCTCACCGGCAGTGGCCTAAAGGCAAGATCTCGGGGGCAGGGAAAATGTGGATTGCAGCAGGCAAGGGGGCAATCGCGACGACTGAGGAGCTGGGGGCAGCGTCCCTGCTCATCCTGGTGTCACAGGAAGACTTTATTTAAAAAAAACTGTCTTCATGCGCATTAGGCCTCAGCAGCGGCTGAACGTTGCTGAGTGGGGCAGGTTCGGACATCTGACCTACTCGTCGCAGGCCAATTTCTGTGAGGGGATCTAAAATGGGCAATCAGCCCCTCATTTACATATGCAAGGGGCCTAATGCCAGTTTTACGCCTGAAAAATGGCCCGACCCAATTTCGGATTGGATGCTTTCCAGGTGACCTTGGGGCGTAAGATGTTGACCTCTGAAATCGGACCTCGTTAAGCCAGGTTTACACTCCCTAAAACGGGCAAAGCGAGGTCCAATTTCTACTCCCAGACTCTTCATCTCCCCTTTTGGCACCTGAACTGGTATCACAGAAGGGGCTTACTTTGCTGACAATTCAACTTCTAATTAGTGGAAGATTGAATCATTACAGAGGAACAAATGTGTCTCTAGCAAAGGCCACATGGGTAAGATATTAGTAGACTCATCATTTCTGGATGCTTGTATTTTGTTTCGTTTGTAATTAGACTCATTTATTTTTGAAAGTGCAGACATTTCTGCTTTATTGCATCAAGTGTAGGCCTAACAGGTTAACTCCTCCTTAAAATGGCAGAGAGAAAAATTTCAGATGAACACATTAGTGTCCACGTGTTAGTTTCCCAAGGCATAATTTTAAGGCGCTTTAGAATTTTGATTTTTTTTTTTGCTCATTTATTCCTTGATCCCTCCCTCTCTGCTGTAAAATAACTGACAGCAAAATTAGTCTCATTTCAGCTAACTTTAGAGAATTCCCGTTGCATAATAGTAGGTATCAAATGGAAGCAAAATTGTAGGGAGATAAGTCCTTCAATAGGATCTTTAAAATAGTCACAATGGTCAAATTAATGGATTCAAATTAGACTTGCCAAATGCCATTAGAACTGAGCTGTTACTGAACCTATGTAACAAGATTGACAATATCAGAGAGACTCCTATAGAATCCTCAAGTAGGACAGGGACTGTGATGAATAATAATTTATGGAAATTGGCTATTTGACCTAAGAAGGGGAGATTAGTCAATAACTTGATCCATAAATGAAGTAGGTTTTGAACGAATGAGTATTTGCCCTCTAATATCAACAACAGCTATGTAAATATACGTTGTATTTATATATGTTGTATATTTAAAGTCAGGAGTGTGATTGATACTTGCCACTTGTCTGAATGGGTGCAGCTCCAACAACACTCAAGAAACTAAACACTATCCAGGACAAAGCAATCTGCTCGATTGCCATCCCATTCACTGGCTTAAACATCCACTCCCTCCACCGTCGGAGTACCTTGCTGGAGTATGTACTATCTACAGGATGCACGGCAGCAAGTCGCCAAGGCTTCTTCGGCGGCACCTCCCAAACTTCTGCTACCTAGAATGACAAAGACACCATCCCCTTCTAGTCGCACAACATCCTGACTTGAACACATATCGCCGTTCCTTCATTGTCAAAATCCTGAAACTCCCTACATAACCGCACTGTGGGAGTACCTTCACCACACGGACTGCAGCGGTTCAAGAAGGCGGCTCACCACCACCTTCTCGAGGGCAACTCGTGATGGGCAATAAATGCCGGCTTTGCCAGCGACACCCGCATCCTGCAAATGAATAAAAGAAAATATATTGGAAGAAAACGTTGTCGCACTTGTATACAAGATGACGATGGCTTACAGAATCCAATATGACTAATTTCACATTCTTCGGGAATTTCGATCAGCGTTCTCTGGTTGAACTCATTCAGAAATAATGCACACTTCCCAGATTATCAGACTTCATGAGATCAGCCACAGCCTTACAGAGTAATTTGAATAAGCTTGCAGTGTCCCAATAGTAACGGTAGAATTTGATTAAAGATTGAGTGAAAATGAGTTTCCCGTTCCCCTGGGTGGCTGCGGATTTACAAAGCGAGAAGGATACATAGCTTTCATCTGAGGCTCATCACTAATACACGAAGGGAGGGCTGGCGCTACAGCGAAAGAATTCAGGTCAAAGTGAAAAGCAGCGTCGATAATTGATCAGGCTCCGACGCCTGTAATGGGGAGCGACAGCTAGTCACACATCCACAACAGCCTTCAATAATTCTGCACAAGACAATAAAGTTTACTGCACACTCTACAATGGGAATACAAAATACACCCCAAGTGAATGCTATTAAAGGAAGGCAGTTAACTAGAGATTACTGCGTTTTGTTCTCTGTTCACTGCCTAAATGATTGGCAATAATATCCTCTGATGTTTAATATTTTAGAAGTTTAGCAACAGCCCACAAAGAGTTCTGTCGAGTTTCTTGTCAAATTTCAGTTTCATTGCTGAAGTGTTTCAGTTAACACAACCACTAATGAAGCCCCCAGTTATAGCCTCGATACCACAGGAAATATAATAAATCACATAACACTTGCAATCGGTGTTACAGAATTCTATACAAGCGCCTCACACTAATTAAAAGTGTGGGGGGGGGGGGGGGGGCGGGGGAGCAGGATTTACTTTTGATTCCAGCAATATTGTTCATTAGAAAATCATATTTGTTTGGCTCCCCCCAATGGCTCAGCAAATTCAGCCAGAGACTAGGTGATCAATACGCACCAGGACAGGCCCCGGTGTGTGCTGCATTAGGTGAGTGTGGCTGGGCTGGTGCAAGGGAGTCTACAATTGGTGTCGGGGGGGGCCCCCTGGGCTAAGGAGGGGGGAAATCTCCCACGGTTACTGCGCCTGTTTGATCCAGCTAGAAATTAAGGATTGGGCTCGGTTGTGATGCCCCCACGCCCCCCCCCTCCCCTCCTGCCCCTGCCCCCTGCCCCCCAACCACCACACCCTGGAGGATTGAATAGGCTGTTCAGACTCAGTATCCGAGTTGACATCTGAGGTATACGGGATTCCTGATTCTCATGGAATCCCGACAAAAGTCAACGCTTTTGAAGAGAAGAAAGGAAGAAAATTTGCTCTTCGACGAACCTTGACTTATTGGTTCCCTTACGATTTAAGGGTAAAAACTCGGTGCCTCAGTTGGGTCACCAGAAGTGCAGTGGGGTGGAACTTTGGCCCACCGCTTCAGCTTTGCAGTGTCTTTGACTTTCCAATTCCTTGGGATGGGGTCATTCAGGTAATAGAGGTGGGTGCCTGCGCCTGTACCAGCGCAACAAGTGTGTCCGCCCAGTGTTACCAACAGAGAGTTAGAGCGGAATCCTGTTCTCCAAGAGAGAGGGAGCCAGAGGCTGGTGGGGGCCCAGAATGAAGGTCTGACCATTTTTTTTCGCTCTTGTCTTCCCTGACAGAAAGCCCTGTCTGGAACAGTAATCAGTTCCTCTTGGATCAATCACCATTCTATTCCTCGGGGTTGGAGACCTCTTGCCAGAAAGGAACCCACACCTACTCTCAGTAAGTATCGATACTGCTGGGCCTATCGGGGCGGTGTAGGCGGTAGGAGTCCCATGGTGGTCCAGGAACCCCCATCTTAGACAACTCCGTAACTGGGGCAGGCAGGCAGAAGAAATGCCTGCCCCCCTCCTGGATCGGAAGTTTTTTGGCCTACCTGAATGGTAGATCCGAGTTCCACCTCTTTTTGCAACCCCTTGGGAGGGCAGACAGGACCTCAGTTTAACGTCTCCTCTTAAAGACGGCACTTCAGACCCTGCACCACTCCCTCAGTACTGCACTGGAGTGTCAACTTAGATTATGACAAGTCTCTGAAATGGGACTTGAACCCGTAACCTTCTGACGCAAAGGGGGTGATTTTGCCAATGGGGGTGCGTTGGAGGCGGGACTGCTGCTTGTCGGGTTTTAGTTCCGCCTCCATCGACTTGTGGCCAACCCACGCTATTTTCCCTTGATCGACCTTGTTAAGCCCGCCCAGCGGGCTTAGCAGGCCAATTAAGGGGAAGCCGGTTACTGAGAACGTCAGCGTATGACGTTTCATCTGTCAAAAATTTTTGACAGATGAATTGTCATCATTTGACAGCTCTGTGAAGCTGTCAAACACTGATATTCTCTGTTATTTGGTGAGTTCTTGTACGCAAGGCTCACCAAACCTCTTTTGTGAGCAGAAAGCAGATGGCTGTTGCATCGGAGAATGCAGCAGCCATTCTGTCATCTCTGCCATTGAGATACCAGAGCCTCCAGATCCCCAATGATTGAAGCCGGAAGAAACAAAGGTAAGGAAACTTTTTCTATCACTTTTCACTCACCTCACATACTTACCTCTCCACACTTGCACCCATCACTTACCTCCACAGCACACTTTTGGACCCCTCCGACCCCCGCAGACCCACTGCTCGCCTCGGTGATCCTGGCGGGGTTTCCCGACGTCAGGAAGCCGCACCTCTGTTGGAAAAATGGGGATAATCCTCTTAACTGCCTGTTAACTACCTGTTAACGGGCAGTTAAGTGGCTGTAATTCCCTTCCCGCCTTGGGTTGGCTACCCGCCTCCTGGGAAGATGGCACGGAGGTGGGATGGGCACCCGCCCCCAGATTCTGCCATTTTCCCGGCAGTCCCGCCTCCATACCCGCCTCCCCAGGGCTGGCAAAGTCCAGCCCAAAGGCGAGAGCGCTACCACTGAGCCAAGGCTGACATCTTCAGGTGAGGCGTATAGAACTGTTCCCTGAGTAGTCTCATCCGATATTTATCTGACTCCCTTTGTACATTAGAACTTTATTATGACAAACTCTGGGTAAAATTATATCCAAGCAATTTGTGTCAGAACAAATGTAGATGTTAATAGGGATTTGTCATACAATGGTACTAAAAATATTTTATATGGCAGGATTATACATTGCTGAATTAATATTTAAACATTAATTTAAATATACTTCTGGAATGCTCAGTGCCATGAGCATAGTTATAATTCTGCCGGTTGAGGAATGGCCAAACAAAGCATTGGGAATTTAAGGCGCTGTCCCGAGCAAATAAGGTGACAAGACTCTGGAGCCATAGTTTTCGAATGTGTAAAGCTCGTTTGTTTTTTTCAGCTGCAAAGTGGATGTCCATCCCGCTGAATGTCAGCCCATTTTTCACATTTGGTGGGAATCACTGAGTGCAGGGAAATGACGGTCGCAGGGAAGTCCCACCTATAATAGGCAGGGACTTGAGCCCCGATTTTAACTCATGGCACGAGTGCGGTGTATGGTTACAAGGGATTCCGTGACCGAGTTGTGACACGCTCGACCGCACCATCCTCCTTCACTTCTCCTCCGTTGTCCAGTTCGGTGGGACTGTCCTCGCTCGGTTCCACTGTTTACCTATCTGATTGTAGCCAGAGCATCTCCAGCAATGGCTTCTCTTCCCATCCCCATGCCATTTACCTCAGGAGTCCCCCAAGGATCTATCCTTGACCCCCCCGCCCCCCTCCCTTCTTCAACTACATGCTGCCCCTTGGTACCATCATCTGAAGACATGGGATCAGCTTCCACAAGTATGCTGCCAACACCCAGATCTACCCCTCCACCATCAGCCTACTTGTCCAACATCCAGTCTTGGATGAGCTGTAATTTCCTCCAGCTAAACATTGGGAAGATCAAAGCCATCATCTTCGGCCACCACCACAAGCTCTATCCCCGTGCACGGCCACTGTCTCAGGCTGAAGTAGTTTGCAACCTTGCCATCTTATTTGACCCCAAGGTGAGCTTTCAATCCTATATCTTCTCTGTCACAAAGACTGCCTACTTCCACCTGCGTAACACCACCTGCCTCTGCCCCTACCTGAGTACTTCTGCCGCTCCAACCCTTATTCCATGCATTTGTCACCTCCAGACTTGACTATTCCAATGTCCTCATGGCCAGCAATCCACCCTCCAACCTTTGGAAACGTTAGCACATCCAAAACTCTGCTGCTCATATCCTTACCCGTTCACCCATCACCCCTGTCCTCGCTAACTTACAATGGGTGCCAGTTCCTAGCGCCTCAAATTTTAAAATTCCCATCCTTACATTTCAATCTCTTCATGGCCTCACCCCTCCCTTTATCTATTACCTCATCCAGCCCTACAACTGCCCCTACCCCCACACCTTCCGAACCTTCTACTCCTCTGACTGGCTTCTTGTGCATTTCCTACCCACCCCCTTTCACTCCACCTGGGCCCTAAGCTCGGGAATTCTCTCCAAAATCTCCCTGCCTCCTCACCTCCTTCCCCTCATTTGAGATGCTCCTTAAAACCCCCACCATTTGGCCAAGCTTGTGGTTACTCCTCCTGATACCTCCTTCCTTGGCTCGGTGTTCATTTTTTGAATATGCCTTTCTGAAGCATTTGGGATATGTCTCTATGTTAAAGGCACTTTGTTATTGTGCCACACATTCCACATGGACTTGCAGCCAACCCCCTTTCACATCAGCGCAGGCAGCTGTCGACTGCCCTTAACTTTGGTGCTTCAGGTTTATTTCAGGATGCCACTGAGGGTATCAGCAATTTAAGCCAAACAGCTGCCCTTGGATGTATAAAACAAGTGACCAATGCCTTGTTTGCTTGAGCAAGCAAAGTGGCCACCTTCCCCATGGACAACCGATAGCAGCACGAGTGCCCTGTGCAATTTTGCACCGTGGCAGAGGGTTATAGATCTTGCCCATGTTGCCCTATTTGCTCTTTCCCATCACGGCACTACCCATGTAAATCGGAATAGATTCTACTCTCTGAATGCACAGCGCATCTGCAAACATCAGCACTGCTTTATTGCAAGGCACTGCTCTCTTCCTAGGCAGGTGTCACGGTGCCTTCATTTTAAGGCAGTGCACTGTTCCACCAGTATTTCACGAAGAAAGTCAAGTGTCATGGTGGCTTCTGGCCGATCAAGGTTACCCTCTGCAACCATGGCTCATGACACCTCTGTGGCATCCCAAGAACCAGATGAGCAGGGGTGTAATGATGTGCACGCAACCACCCAAACAATCATCGAGCATACCACTGAAATGTCATCGCAACGCTTTAAATGCCTGGATACATCTGGAGGCATCCTGCAATAAAATCCTGCTAACATTTCAAGGATTGTTGCACTGTACTGTATGCGGCACAACTTTACTGTATGCTGCACAACTTTACCCTGCTACAAGACATCATTATGGAGGAGAACCTCCCCAGCTGCACCAAGGGGCCATGAGAGAAGAAGAGGAGCTAATGAGACTGTAGAGCAGAACCCCATGACGACTAAGAATTATTTGGCACGTTCTCAAACAAGATCTTTTTTCTTAATTTGTATATTTTCTTGCTGCAGTAACAGTCCTGCCTACATCTTCCCCATGTCCTCTTGTGTGTGCTCATTGACAGTGCCTTCATTCTTTCAAAAATGAGAAGTCGCACAACACCAGGTTATAGTCCAACAGTTTTATTTGAAATTACGAGCTTTCGGAGCGCTGCTCCTTCGTCAGGTACAGTGAGGGAATACAAATCGGTTACAAAGTATATATAGACAGAGAACAATGTGTTTGCAGAGATACAATCCGTCAGGGAGGCATTACATCAAAGACACAGCAGAGTACAGCTAAGACAATGAGGTGGGGTCACAGGGGGTCCAACGTGTCAAATGCTGCAGTCTGCAGTTAAGCTTTTTACTTTTTTTTAAAAAACTGGTAATCACATCTGTGAACCAGACAACGACGTCGAGTCTCCGCATCACATTCATTCTTTCAGGCAGCTCACAAATATCACATAATGGACAGAGATCATTGGTGGTATGCACATGATTTCCTGACTATATGCAAGCTGGTGGGCAAGGCTCCCCATGAGTTGCACTCATTCACAAGATCGGCTTTCTAGTGTCTGGGGCCAAAATTTTTCCTCATTGACTCTGAATGGTTTGAATTTCCCTCCTTGGTCTTTTGCTAGTTGCTCAACCTGTATAAATGTTTAGATTAATCTAGCAGGTGGGGAAGTGGAGACACACACATTAGGGAAGCTGTTAAGGGAGAGCTAGAGTACTAGGGGGATAAGTTCTGATGAACCAAATGGTTGTGATTTCCCCTGCCTACTATGTTGTGAAGCAATTCATGTAAAGCATCCTCAAGATTAATGCAAATTTGGATCCCATAAATGATATCGCTTGGCTGTTTGATGAATTATAGATCGTGTCATTCTGATTGAAATTCAGGACTCACTTTAAAAAAAAATCTTTTGTAAGTCAATGAAGGAAATACTGTACCTTTCATAGTAATTCAACTCCTCTGTACTTTATTATACAAATCCATTGACCCTTGATTCCTATTTGCATTGGGAACCAAGCCAGATCAAGGAACGGTGATCCAGATTAATGCGATACACTTCAACAGTTCACTCTTTGTGTTTACATTAGGGAAAACAATACTGATTTATGACCATCACATGCACCAAACTCATGACATTTAATGCGTTTGACATTTGAGTTTTGGTACACACCTATAACCCGAAGTTATCAATTGGTATTGAAGTCATTACCTTGAATAGGTGTGTTGAGAAATTGGCTTAAAAAATGCAAGGCATCTCTGGGAAATGCAATCTCAGCTGGAGAGAGAGAGCATTGCGTTACATAGACAAGACTAGCTGGGCAATGACTACAAGTGAGCTATAATTTGCTTAACTATCAAAATTTTATCCTTTCATATTGAAAATATTGGGACATAATTGGCTTGTGCATATCCCCGATTTTCATCGCTCCACCATTGGTGGCCATGCCTTCAACTGCTGAGGCCCCAAGCTCCGGAATTCCCTCCCTAGCCCTCTCTACCTCTCTCTCCTCTTTTTAAGACGTTCCTTAAAACCTACCTCTTTGACCAACCTGTCCTAATATCTCCTTATGTCGGTTCGGTGTCAAATTTTGTTTGATTACGCTCCTGTGAAGCGCATTGAGACGTTTTACTACGTTATAAGTGCTGTATAAATGCAAGTTGTTGTTGTTGAAATTCCGAAAGGGAAAAAATCCACTCGGCTTTCTGTATGTTTTCTGTGGGAACTGGTGGAATTGGTTCCTCTCCTTGTTCTAGACAATCTTCGCCAATCCATTTTGTCTGGAGAGAAGGCCACACACGCACGTCCTCCTTGGCTTCCAGTATCAACACTAACTAATGAGTTGGCCCGAGCTACTCCAGGAAACATGTTGGGAAAATCTTCCTTGCCGTCCCCCCTACAGTTGGCCAGGTTCCGTTCGTGGAGGTGGGAGGGAGGATTTTCCTGCTGGTTTTCCAGAGTAACTCGGGTAGGCTTGGAGGACATCTGGGAGTGGAGTAGGGAGGGGATGTGGGAGAATCCCATCTCTGGAGTGCAGTGAATACAGGAAAATTGGACGGGGAGGAGTGTACTCTAGTAAGGAATCCCACCTCGATTTTACATCCATTTAAATGAATGGAGGAACAATCGGTGGGCTCCATTAGGGATGTGCACTCCTTCTTGTCTGATTTTCTTCCATTCACTGTGCCCAGGGTATCCAATAGCCTCAGCCTCGTGGCCAGAAAACTGTACAGTTTGTTAATTAAACTTATTTTATAAAATGGATAGATCTGGCCTCTGATAGCGCCAGTGTAATATCCATTTTTATAGGACTACCTATGCCTATTGTGACAAATTTAAAAAAAAAAATCTATTGATGGATACAAACAAAATTAATACTTCTGTTAGCTGTTTCTGCAAGGTAAAGAAATATAGTTTTAGGTGTGGAGTTATTATTGTGCATTTGAATTTTGGTTTCTGTCAAACAGAAATTAGTATGCTAGTATCGACTGAATATAAAGTAATCTCTATCAATCTGTTGACAATTAAATATTGCACGCAGAAATTCAGAGGATTCTATCCTGTGCTGGTGTCCTTTTTTTTTAAAGCATTGTTTGAACGGTTATGAGTGTGTTAAGATCTTTTCTTCTGACATATCTTTACAGGATCTTGTAACAGGTCGGTCAAGGTATCTGACTCAGATCAATGACTCAGGCCAACCGAGAGGTAGTGGTTTTGATTAATAGCTGTGCCTGTGACCTGTGAGAAGTGCCAGGGTCAATAATTGGCTCGAGTCCTTTTAACGTACAATTATGTGCCCAGGGATTTCGAACTACATATTTATATTGAGCTAACTGCACTTAGCTCATCAGTCAGTCTGTAGCCAGCAGAGCGAGCAGGCTGGTTTGACTCCTTGGCCATATTTCACCAGTTAAAAAGTGAGCATCCATTTTCAAGGTTTAATGTATGTTGCGAGATAGTTCAGGGAGAGGAGTGTTTATTGTTTTTGATACACATCGTGAAGGATAGCAAAGTTTGCAAATGACTAGGTACAGTGTTTGGCACTCAATACTGTTCCCTTACCTATTCCATGTTAAATAAATTGTCTATTGGCTTATAACCTGAGCCTCAGTCTGATAGAGTGTAAATTCAGTCCTCTGACCTGAAGAGAAGGAGAATCACATGGCGACATTAAGCCAGCATACAGTGGCAAGAGCTCCCTGTTCAATCCCTGGGTCTCCCTATTTCTTACCTAGATCTTGGGCAGGTGGAGACACCCTCTCTGGTTTGTAGGGGATGCAAGATCTACCAGAGGCAGGTTGTCAGGCACCTAGAAGTTTGTGCGCACGCGCTCTAGAGGTTGGCGCAAAAGAATCTTAGGGGGAAAAATTGAGTCGCGCCCCCTTTGGAGCGCTAACTTCACCGGGGCGCTACTTTTAGCACCCAAAAAAATTAGCGCCCCCGTGGCCAATTTTCCCAGGTAGCACCCCGAGAGGGAGGAGGGGCGCTACTGGAAGCGCCCCGCGTCCCTCTTGGGGCGCTGCCAGGCAATATCGCGGCGCTACGTGCCGTGGTACTGCAGGCTTTCCTCCCCTTATTAAAGGGGAGGGGCCTGGCGTAGCGCGTCCCGGCGCCCAGCTGGGCCACATGGGATCGGGAGTGCCGTCAAACGAGCCCGGCACTCAAGAGGAGTGCCGGGCTCACGGAAAGCAGCCGGCACCCCGCGGGGAGGCTTCACGGGGGCCGGGGGACAGCACCGGGGGGCAGGTGCTGGCAGGCGGCCAGCAACAAAAATGGCCGCCCGCCACCTCCCCTTTAACTAGCACCGCCCCAGCCGCAGGTAGGCTCCCCTGACCCCGTCGGACATAGCGTCCGGCGGTAAGTCAGGGGGCGCTACCGAAGATCGCGGCCGGGGCGCTGCGCATGGCGATGACGTCATCACCGGCGGCGCAGCACCGCGGGGCGCTAATGGTTACCGCCACCACTAACCTCCCGCTGAATTTCGTGGGAGACGTTGGCGGTGCCATGCCCGGGCGCTAGTTGCTTTGCGCCCCATTAGCGCCCTCTTAGGGTGCTAACGGGAGGCGCAAAGCAACCGAATTTTTCCCCCCTTAGCTCTGGCTCTGGGTTAGATCGAATACTGTGGAGCGGGCAGAGGAGGTGACTGTTTATTAAAACAGCAGCTCCTTCCCGTGCGGCCCAGCAACGACCTCACTGAGGGAGCTCAGATAAGAACCGACCATCGCCAGCCGAAGATCCTGTCCCAATTACCAGCGGGCAGCAACAACGCCGGGATTCAGCGAAAAATAACAAGCGGCGTAAGCCATAAATAAATTATATCTGTCTGTCCACGATCAAGGTCTGGCCATGAGCAGTATCAGCAGATTGCTTTTACTTGACTACTCTGTGAATAACAAATGCATTTTGTAATAAAAGTCACTGAGGAGATTTACCAGAATGATACCAGGGATGAGGGACTTCAGTTACGTGGAGAGCAATGTTCCCTTTAATTTTTTTTGGGTGCACGCACGACCCCTTTGAGGGGTGGCACGTTCCACTCAAAATACAGCGCGCGCGGTTTTTCCTATTTAAAAGCCGGTGAGCTGGCTGCGCGGGAGCTGCAGCGCGCTGCACAGCCGCGCAGCTTAAAGGAAACATTGGTGGAAAATCTAGAGATACTGGGATTGTTCTCCTTTAGAGCAGAGACAGTTAAGAGGCGATAAAATAAAGGTGTACGAAATTATGAGGAGTTTTGATAGAGTAAATAAAGAGAAACTGTTTCCACTGGCAGCAGAGTCAGTATCCAGAGGACATCGATTTAAGAGAATTAGCCAAAGAACCAGAGGGGTGATGAGGAGAAATATTTTTATGCAGCGAGTTATGATCTGGAATGTGTTGTCTAAAAAGGTGGTGGAAGCAGGTCACACAGAACTTTACAGCACAGAAACAGGCCATTCGGCCCAACAGGTCTATGCCGGTGCTTATGCTCCACACGAGCCGCCTCCCACCTTGCTTCATCTCACCCTTATCGACATATCTTACATATTCTATTCCTTTCTTCCCTCATGCACCTATCTAGCTTTCTTCTAAATGCATCTATGCTAATCGCCTCAATCGCTCCGCGTTCAAAAGTAACTTTCAAAAGGGAATTGGATATATACTTGCCAAGGAAAAATTTGCAGGGCTATAGGAAAAGAGCGGGGGAGTGGGACGAATTGGATAGCTCCTTCAAAGAGCCAGCACAGGCACAATGGGCCAAATGGCCTCCTTCTGTGCTGTATAATTCTATGAGAAGTCGCACAACACCAGGTTATAGTCCAACAGATTTATTTAAAATTACAAGCTTTCGGAGCTATCCTGCCCCTCCTTCAGGTAAAGTTACACTGAGTGAATCTACAAAAGTTCACAATATAAACACAGATACTACAGAGATACAATCTTTCCTTACATCAAAGACACACCAAGAGCACAGCCAAGACAATGAGATGTGTCCCAGGGGGTCCAACGTGTCAAATCCTGCTGTCTGTAGCCGATCTCTCTCCATATCCCTTCCTCTCTCTCCGTCTTTTTTGGGGTTTGTATTTTGGGTTTGTTTTTTTGTGTTTGTTTTTTAAAAACTGGAAAGACAGACAACGATGTCAAGTCACGTTCTGTAGCGTGACATGAACCCGATATCCCTATTGAGGCCGTCCTCATGAGTGCGGAACTTGGCTATCAGTTTCTGCTCGATGATTTTGCGTTGTCGTGTGTCTCGAAGGCCGCCTTGGAGAACGCTAACCCGCAGATCCAAGGCTGAATGCCCTTGACTGCTGAAGTGTTCCCCGACTGGGAGGCAACTATCCTGCCTGGCGATTGTTGCGCGGTGTCCGTTCATACGTTGTATAATTCTATGATTGTTTTAGAAAAGTGCACGTGTTCTATCATAATTTTTATATATATATATATATATATATATGTTTCCCGTTATGTAGTATTGGTACCCATATAAATCACTCGTAAATCAGGAAGCACAGCTTATAAGGTGAGTAGTGGGATTCTACAGGGAGGGCCCGTTGCCATGGTAACACACTGGCTTGGTTAGGCATGCACAGCTATCTATCAAAAAGGTCACCAGCCACCACTGACCTGAACTCAAGTAGAACCCAAAAATGTTAAAACTGATCATTAACCAAACATTGCTTGACATGACCTGGTTTCACACTGCTGCTATCATTCATCCTCTGCAGTCAAATTTTGGATTAAAAAAATAACAGAAATAAAACAATAATACTACAAAATTAGCACAGGAACACTTCGATAATGTTAAACGTCTGGAGATCTAGTGGAAATAATGCAAATGAATGCAAGACTTTTGCACACTTCATCCAAAGTCACTACTCATCAGCCCTGACACCACGTGTCATCACCGACTATCTTGCAGCATCTTTCTATCTTGACCTGATGTAAGAACTGAACACCAACAATAGAATAGCTGAGCTGCTAAACTACAGCCCCAGGCTGCAGGCCCACACTCCTCTACCGCCTCAGCAACATGCACCAGAACTGTCAACGTGCCTGCTGACAGTATCGCCACGGGCAACTCCAGCATTCAAACACAGCTCCGTGCATAAATGTAAGGCAGAACCGCAACTTATTTCATTTAACAATATTTTTAACATCAATACAGCTGAGGTCACTCACCCACTGCATTAACTGGAGCAGTACAGATTCATGACATTCAGGCAACTCATGGATCTATCTGGACATAATGGCCTAGAAATTTGGGAATGCCCATGTATGGCCCAATATCGAGTGTGCCTCAGGCCTACCCATTTTGTTGCAGTGAGAGATCGTTCACTGCACCCAATACTTGCCGGTAGTCCGACACTATCCAATTCCGCCCCCATTGCCTTTAAGAAAGCAAAAAACTGGTAAGAGAAAAAAAAATACTTTTTTTTAAGGACAGGGTAGGGTTGCCAAGCCTCCAGGATTATCCTGGCGTCTCTAGGAGTTAAAGATGTGAGTAACCTAGGATAAAAACAATAGGGGCTTTAAGTGTTTAATTTTTTTTGAACACTTTAATCTAAAAGAAAGAAAGGTTGCATTTACATAGCGCCTTTCATGACCTCAGGATGCCTCGAAGCGCTTTACAGCCAATGAAGTACATTTTTGAGTGGAGTCACTGTTGTAATGTAGGAAACGCGGAGGCCAATTTGCGCACAGCAAGCTCCCACAAACAGCAATGTGGTAATGACCAGATAATCTGTTTTAGTGATGTTGATTGAGGGATAAATATTGACCAGGACTCCCCTGCTCTTCTTCAAAATAGTGCCATGGGATCTTTTATGTCCACCTGAGAGGGCAGACGGGGCCTCAGTTTAACGTCTCATCAGAAAGACGGCACCTCTGACAGTGCAGCACTCCCTCAGCACTGCACTGGAGCGTCAGCCTAGCTTTATGTGCTCAACTCTCTGGAGTGGGACTTGAACCCACAACCTTCTGACTCAGAGAGCAAGAGTGCTGCCCACTGAGCCACGGCTCAGTGAACTAGCTGATGAGGGGAGAACTAGGATGTTTGATTGGGCGGGGTGGTTTGAGGCGGCAGGTCATGTGATGAAACCTCCAGGACTACGTCCAACCAGAGTTGGCGGCCCTCGGACAGAGGGACGTCAAAAAAAATCCCCAGAATTAAATTGTCCACAACCGGAGAATGATTGAGTGTCAAAATTGAAAGATTAAATCGATTACATTTTTCAGTTTATTAAAAAAAAATTTAAATAGCGCGGAACTATTTTGCTACATGTTTGCTGGACACTCTCCATCAAGTAACAGATGCTGCATGTAACTCTAGATTAATGCACAGTATACTAGATAATAAATGTATTTTGAAAACGTAATTTGCAGGGATGTGACACTGAAAGGGTTAATTGGACTGGCTTTAGAATATTGATTTTAAAGATTTAATCACAACTGCAGACAACGAGAATTCAGTCTTCCCGAAATCTGCTTCTGACAAAGCTTTACAGTTTCCCTCACTCCAATATCCTAGTGGATCCAGCCATCTGTGTGCTGTGTCTCTCACCTAACCCACCATGTGATTTTTTTTCAGAGAGGCAGATCTTCAGCTCATGCTGCGTGGAACCAGGAGGCGTATTCCTGAATGGGCCCAGGCTCCAACAGGCAATCATTGGCGAAAAGCCTTGGGAGACCTTGAAGCTATGAAGAAAACCCTGCCTGGTGTCCAAGTGACTGAGGATAGATGTGAGACAGTCAGTCTCGCTGTATCGGTTGATACCTGAACCTGATATAGATTGGCCTAACACCGTCCCCTGCTGAGCAAGGATGGAGGAACATAGCAGGGGGCGGGGTAGTAGTGATGGTGGGCGTCCAAAACGAGAGATTCACTCATGGAATTATGAACAAGGAAATTTTTGTTTTACATTTCATGGAAAAAATTGATAAAATCGGGGCACGCAGTCGCCAAAACACTGGTTAAAAATCCTGGGATCCTGTAGAATAAAAACATTTGATTTGACTTATTCAGTCACTATAAATCAAGGGTCCTGATGGTCTCAAGAGATTCGAAATTGAACTTTACTGGGAGTCTCCCTTGAGTAGTTAGTTAAGGAATATGTACACTGCTTATTTCAGCTGCTTCAGTCTAGGGAGAGTGAGCTCCATATTGCACAGGTCAGCCCAACACCACAGATCTCCCTTCAGTCTGGGGTGGGGTGGCAGGCAGTCGTACTGCATTCTGTTGTGCAATGTGGCGACCCAGGCCCTGAATTGACTTGTTCTTCGCAATTATGTAGCGTCAAAATTGGTTTCCACCCCGAAATTGATCCGCCCGAATTTCCATAGGTTGTTTCAGCCCTTCCCGTGATCTGCCCGCTGAGTTTCCCCCTGAACTTAATTTAAGTGAGGCTCCGGTGGCATTGCAGCCTCAAAATATCGCATTTTATGCTCACCACACACCAGGGGTAAGCTGGAATGAGAAATATAAGGCGCAACTGTTGGCAGAATCAGCTGAGACTGGTGGAAGTGAGCAGTTTCTGAGCCTGAAATCTGCTGAAAGTTTGAATTGCGATTTCTCCAACTACTGTTCTACAGAGCGGGGGGCGGGGTTCGTCACTTTGGGATCGCAGCAAGGTAGAACCATCAAGTTTTGTGGGGTTGCTGGCTTTCCAAAGGTGCAGGATACAATATATGGCACCGGTATTGCTTTGCCAACATCCTCAACAGAAAGGACTACCGCTCACTTAATGTCTAGATAGTGTGTGACAACCTGCAAACCTGCAAACCCATTGATGCCAAAGTTGCTGGAAGTTGCCATGACGCATTCATACTTCAGAATGCAGCCCTTCCCGAGAGCTTCAAGGAAGAAAATCATGTCAACAAACGGCTTGTGGGTGACGAGGTGAACCTCCTGCTCCCGTGGACGATGACCCCTCTGAGAGTTGCACAGCCAGCCGCAGAGGAGCGCTACACTGAGGCACCTGCCTCTACCAGAGTAGATACACGACAACGCAAAATCATCGAGCAGAAACTGATAGCCAAGTTCCGCACTCATGAGGACGGCCTCAATAGGGATATCGGGTTCATGTCACGCTATAGAACGTGACTTGACATTGTTGCCGGTCTTTCCAGTTTAAAAAAAAAAAAAACAAACACAAGAAACAAACACAAAAAATGGAGAGGATATGCAGCCAGCAGGTGTTCTGACGCGTTGGACCCCCTGGGACACATCTCATTGTCTTGGCTGTGCTCTTAGTGTGTCTTTGATGTAGGGAAAGATTTAATCTATGCATTTTCTCTGTGTTTTTATATTCTGTGAATTCTGATAGATTCTCTCACAGTAACTTTGCCTGACGAAGGGGCGACAGCTCCGAAAGCTTGTAATTTTAAATAAATCTGTTGGACTATAACCTGGTGTTGTGCGACTTCTCATTTTTGTCTACCAGAGTAGCTATTGATAGGGGCATCAGGGCATCAAAGGGGTGATTTCAATGCCTTGGCAGATCTGGAAGGGCTTTGCAATACGCTGCAGCTCGGGTGTCCTGCATAGTTCCAGCCTGCTGCGCAAAAAGGTTTGGGATTGGGACATTCCTGGGGAGGTGGCCTCGGCTGCTCTGTAGGCAGAAGTACAAGGAGGAGAGCAGTAGGATGAACATCATTCCAAGGATTCCTCATTGACTGTTGCAAGGGGCATCAGAGCACAACTGATTATTGAAATATTCTCATTGGTTTAACATAGTCACCAGAACATCTTCTCCCCACCACCCCCCCCCCCGCCCCCAACACCTAAAGAACAAGTCATTCAATCCAGTACCCATCCAAGAATATCACAACCAATGTTCCCTCTAAATTGTCTTTGTTGTGCGCGGCCTGTTTATTTCAATGCGCGGTCCCTTTAAATCTCTGCGCGTGCGCGGTGTTTCAAATGGAAAAGCTTGTGAGCGGCCTGCGTGGTGCCTTGCAGATTACTGCACAGCCGCACATTCGCGCAGTTTAAAGGAAACATTGATCGCAACACACCAGACCTCTTTGCCACTGCAAGAAAATATGGGCTGGATTTTGCCAATAGGGAGCTTTTGGAGGCGGGACTCCCACTTGTCGGCTTTCAGTCCCGCCTCCATCAACTTCTGGTCAACCCACGCTATTTTCCCTTGATTGACCTTGTTAAGTCCGCCCAGCAGGCTTAGCAGGCCAATTAAGGGGAAGCCGGTTACAGAGAACATCAACGTATGACGTTTCATCTGTCAAAAATTTTTGACAGATGAATTGTCATCGTTTGACAGCTCTGTGAAGCTGTCAAACACTGACATTCTCTGTAGTTTGATGAGTTCTTGAATTCAAGACCTCATCAAACCACTTTCTTTTGCAGAAATTAGATGGTTGTTGCATTAGAGAATGCAACGGCCATCTGTCATCTCGGCCGCGGAGGTGCGAGACTCTCCGCATACCCAACTCCTGAAGCCTGCAGGAAGAAACAAAGGTAAGTAAACTTTTTCTAACACTTTCCACTTACCTCACATACTCACCTCTCCACACTTGCACCCATCACTCACCTCCACAGCACACTTTTGGACCCCTCCGACCCACTACTCGCCTCGGTGACTCTGGCGGGTTTCGGAGCCTTCGGGAAGCCCGCACTTGTGTGGGCAAAATAGGGATAATCCTCTTATCTGCCTGTTAACAACCTGCTAACAGGCAGATAAGTGGCACTAAACCCCTTCCCGCCTCCAAGGAGACGGGACCCGGCGCGGGACGGCTACCTGCCTCCTGGCAAGATGGCACAGAGGCGGGTTGGGCACCCGCCCCCAAATTCTGCCATTTTCCCGGCAGTCCCGCCTCCCCAGGGCTGGCAAAATCCAGCTCTAAGAATCACTTCATTGAGTAAGTCAGCACAAAAAAGTACACCCTTGCCTATATGACTATAATCTCCAAGAATAACTGAGCATGATTTAAGTGCACATTCTCCTTTTAATGCAACAAACTCCAAAATGAATAGAAGCCAATCTACTCTTTCCTTGCATTGTGCTTCCCTTGGGTGACTGAATGTGCCTTTATTTCTCCTATTGTGGCGCTTCTCCTAGGTACCGATATCACGAGAGGTGGTGAATACAACATGGAAGTGAGGTGGGCCTCCTCTCATGGCAGCTTGTTCTTCGGAGGGAGCAACTGCTGGCTGCACCTCTGGACCTTATGCCTGGGCAGCCTGGTGTCACCCCCTATGTTTCATCTGCATGGTGCTCTGAGGGGGAAGCCCGGATGCTTGGCCCGTGCTGTGGTCCTGAGATACGTCAGCCTCAAGCAGGTCTATTCCAGCCGACGCCATTCTACTGACACTAAGAATTGATGAACATAATTCATCAAGTAGACAGGGATGAATGTGGACTCTTGTGGGTATGTGCTGCTTCATTGGGATGCCACGCAAGTGTATAAGTGTGCACTCACTAACCTGGGGCTGGCATTGTGCCACCGATCTCCTCATCTCCCTCGGCTAGAGCAGAGAACCTCCCCAGCAGCTTCATACCCTGCTCTTAATAGGAGGGGAGTTGTTTGATATTGGAGATACCCCCTCCAGTGCCCTGCATCTCACAGGCATTGTACGTAAGCCTCTCCTGCAAAAAAGATTGAGCGCATTGGGTAAAGGCAAGCAATTGAGGGCGGCCTCCCAGGTGGCATCGGACAGCGGGTGTAAGAGATGTGGTGCTATCACCCTGTAAAAGTGGAGGAAGGGGATTTAAGGTTCTGCATGCAAGTAATGGCCGCTGGATTCCAAGTTAATTCTCCCTAAAATTTGACACTGAGCCACATAAGGAGGTATCAAGACAGAGGGTCAAAGAGGTAGGTTTTAAGGAGTGTCTTAAAGGAGGAGAGAGAGAGACGGAGAGGTTTAGGGAGGGAATTTCAGAGCTTGGGGCCTAGGCAGCTGAAGGCACAGCCACCAATGGTGAAGCGATTAAAATCGGAGATGTGCAAGAGGCCTGAATTGGAGGAGTGCAGAGATCTCGAAGGCTTGTAGGGCTGGAGGAGGTTACAGGGATAGGGAGGGAGGAGGTTACAGAGATAGGGAGGGGCGAGGCCATGGAGGGATTTGAAACTAAGGATGAGAATTTTAAAATTGAGGTGTTGCTGGACTGGGAGCCAATGTAACTCAGTGAACACAGGTAACAGGTGAATGGGACCTGGTGCGAGTTAGGATACGGGCAGCAGAGTTTTGGATGAGCTCCAGTTTATGTAGGGTGGAAGATGGGAGGCCGGCCAGGAGAGCATTGGAATAGTCAAGTCTAGAGGTAACAAAGACATGGATGAGAGTTTCAGTAGCAGATGAGCTGAGGTGGGGGTGGAGTCGGGCGATGTTACAGAGGTGGAAGTAGGCGGTCTTGGTGATGGAACAGATATGTGATCGGAAGCTCATCTTGGAGTCAAACACGACACCAAGGTTGCGAACGGTCTGGTTCAGCCTCAGACAGTCGCCAGGGAGAGGGAGGTAGTCGTTTGCTAGGGAACGGAGTTTGTGGCGGGCACCAAAGACAAATGGGCTGGATTTTGTCTTGGGATCGGGTTGGGGTCGTGTTACCCACATTTCGTGTTGTCCCTCCGACTCCAGATTAATGTGGATGAATGATGCAATTTTCACTTAATTGGGCAATTGAGATCCAGCATATGGGAACCCATGAACCAATTAGTGGTTTCAGTGGGAAAGTTGCCTCTGATGATGTCATCATTGCAGGCTGCTTGGTCTCAGAGATTGCCTGGCTTTTGCTGTGAGTGGAGAGAGAGAGAGAAAGAAAGAAAGAAAGAAAGAAAGAAAAAGAATGATTTCCATCCATGGGCCTCTCACAGCAAGGCCTGGCAGTCTCTGAAGACAATGCAGCAGCATCAGAGGCGACTTTCACACCTAATACTACTACCTTCATCACATCTCCGTTGTAATAGTGGACCTGCAGCTGATAGTCAGCTATCCACTTGTGCTCTCGCCATGTTTCACATCAGGCGTGCTTCACGTGGGAAAAGGGTTAAACTAGCTAAAACGTTTCAAAATGGCTTTAATGGCCTCTCCCACCTCATGGAGTCGGGAACTCCGTGACCGATTTTGTCAAAATTGCGTGGAGGCGGGATGGGGTCGGGACCCCTGACCCCGCAACTTTAACCCCCCACACGCCTCCAAACCCGACTCCACAGGTCATTGAAAATCCAGCCCAATGGCTTCAATCTTCCCAATATTTGGTTGGAAGAAATTTCTGCTCATCCAGTACTGGATATTGGACAAACAGTCACAGAATCACAGAATCCCACAGTGCAGATAGAGGCCATTTCGGCCCATCGAGCCTGCACCGACACATATCCCACCCTATCCCCATGTATTTAATCCCCCTAATACTAAGGGTCAATTTATCATAGCCAAATCAACCTAACCCGCACATCTTTGGACTGTGGGAGGAAACCGGAGCACCCGGAGGAAACCCACGCAGACACGGGGAGAATGTGCAAACTCCACACAGACAGTCACCCGAGGCCGGATTCGAACCCGGGTCCCTGGTGCTGTGAGGCAACAGTGCTAACCACTATGCCACCGTGTTGCCCCTAATGTGTGACAAATCAGAGACAGTGAAGGGGGTCAAGAAAGGTGGTGGTGAGGTAGGGGATTGAATAGACTCACAATATTGTTCATAACAGTATTAGTGTAGAGATTCAGAGATACACGAGTCCCTCGATCCCAAAAGGTGCATGCGAATTTATACGCAGGATGAACACATTTGCAGATCATACTAAATGTGTTACATTGTTTGTAAGTACACATTATAAAACATAACTGAGTAGAAGAAATACTGTGGGCAATGTTTTAAAAATGCCAATGTATATTTAATAAGCTGGTATAGAACTTTATGTTAAAAGCAAAAACAGCCTAGGTAGTCCAAAGAAATTCAGCCTTGCAGCAATGCCTTGGGCACTTGCCGCTGTATCTAAGGCACTCACATTTTTCTTCTTTGAAAACTGGCAATTGTACAAAGCCGAACTAAAAAGACTTCTGTAAATTATTGAGCAGCATTCTGTTGTATTTGTTGGACCAGGGGTTAGTTTTGTTCACGGGGTGCCAGACTCTATCTCGATCTTTCTGCTTTTGAACAACTGAGACACACGCCACCTACAAAGCTCTCTCTGCCCAGACGCCCCGCAGCCCTCGCTATAGGAAGTGTCAGGCGGCAAGCTCAATTACACTGAAATCAATTCGCTATCCCCCTTTGCTGAGGCTTCTGCTGATGAAGTACACGAACAACATCATGAATAAAAGATAAAAGGAAATATGATACATAAAATATTTAGGCTCTGGAGGTTCTTGCCCCAGCCTTCTAGCACCAGTGATTTAAAAAATTTAAAGGTTGCTTCATATTAAACACTGCACATGGCATTGATCCTGGCTCCAGTTTGAGTAGCACTAATTAACCCTTTGAGCATTGCAAACCTGCTAACCTTACAGAGGAACACGAGCAAGAAAGGGAGAAAGAGTTGCTCTGGTTGTTCCGTGCAGTGAAATAATAATATACTTTCACGAAGATTTCCTCTGGTCAGCTTTCGGAACAAAATCGTAAACGTGTTGCAAAAAGAATGGGTTACGATTTCCCTTGCAAATACCAAGCAGACAAATTCTTCGTGAATGCATTTACAATTTCGCCACAGTGTGATTCTTCCCCCGCCCCCCAGATTTTAAAATCCATTGACCCATGTGCTTTAAAGGCAGATTCTGTGTAACACCACCAGTGCACACCATTGTCCTCCCGAGGCTAGCACTCCCTCTATTGTTCTGCTGTTCTCCCAGGGTCACCCATCGACAGACAGCTTGAGGGGACGCAAACAAGCTTCAGTGATGCCTTCGCCAGTGATGCACTGATGCAGCCTATAGGAGCGGAGCCACAGCTGACCGAATGAGACTCTGATTCCCCGTCCCTCTACGTGGGTGTAACTGGACATGGCCTAGTGCTCCCTCACAGTGGCACAGCTGAAATTGGGAATTCCACCTGCGAATTCAACCCAGACTAGCGCAATGAAAGTCTAACCGCAACCTGTCACATTACCACCTCCTCTCGCCTTGAATATCTCTTAATGTCTCTTAATCTCTCCTGCCTTCTATACTACCACTGACCTTCCCCTTTGTTCTTTCATCCCCTCCCCTTTTTCCCAGCATTATACTTGCTTTAAATCCAAAATAACAACAGAAAACGCTGGAAAAACTCAGCAGGCCAGGCAGCATTCGTGGAGAGAGAAACAGAGTTAACGTTTCAGGTCGAAGACCATACTTGCTTTAAATCCATTTCATTTCCTGCTTTTTCCAGTTCTGACGAAGGGTCTTCAACCTGAAACGTTAACTCTGGTTTCTCTCTCCATGGATGTTGCCTGGCCTGCTGAGTTTTTCCAGCGTTTTCTGTTGTTATTTCGGATTTCCAGCATCCGCAGTATTTTGCTATCGTCTCCTCCATTTGTTGGCTGCAAGTGTCCTACGTGAAGTGAGTTTTTGGGGGAGTTTCACCTATAGTGCTTAATGCTGACACTGGGCACCTGAAAAGCGGAAAAAAAGCTGGAGGAGGGTCAGTGCTGAATGAGTTAATCAGGATCAAGGTGGCACTAGTGTGCTATATTAGTGCCTTAACAGCCTGAGCTAGGGAGGAGAAAAATCAGGCACGAGTTCCCACGGGGCGATTTTAACCCTACTCGCTCAGCAGAAACCTGGCGGGTGGGCAGTTAACATCGCCCCGGCTCTTACCTGTCCGAAAGCCGCCATGATCGCAACGTCTGCAATTTTAACCTGCTCTCCTGAGCAGGCGGCAAGGACACGCGCCCGGAGCCAACAGGGTCCTTCTTTACACGTGCATGTTGCGGCCCGTTGACATCATGGAGACCCGACTGCAATTTTAACTCGGGCCTGAGCGGGGATTCCACCCAGAGTTAAAATCGGCACTATCCAGCAGTGTGTGTGTTGTTTGTGTATGTGTACGCAGGCACACACACACACACGCATGCACATCAGGTCAGGACAGGATTGAGTTTGGGTGTGATGCTCCCCAAGGTCGAATATCCTGCCGATTCTCATTGTTGGCACACCCACCATTGCCCCAGCTGAGGCCAGCTAACTCCGCATATACCGGGGATCAAACTGGGGAGCTTCCCTAGTCTACACAGCTCAGCCAATCACTGGATAAGCTTGCTGAGAACTGTAGAGTACCCACACACGACCCATCTTCATCAGTTTATCACTGAATGCACGCCATCGATTACAACATGCTCCGTAACCTAGACAACCCAGGAACTGCAACAACTGTCCGCTCACTCACAGCAATGATTTCACCTTTGTTTCAATGTAACGCTTTAGCACCTTTTCACTTGCCTAATTGTTCCAGGCAGTATGGGGATTGTGCTATTTTAGAAGTGCCCCTGTCACAGCGCAGCACAATGTAAATATTTAAATGAGGTTATAATGTACCTTTTGGCACACTCTGAGACGAGAGCCATTACTTTTGAGTGCAGTGTCAGGGAGTAATGGCTAAACAGAGCGTCAATAAATAATAGAGCCACTCACTCCCCAGCTTTTCTTTCAGCAGAAGGAGGTGAGTTTAAGCAAGTCTCTCTTCCTTTAAGACGCTGCTTAAAACCTATCTCTTTGACCAAGCCTTGGGCCACCTGCCCTATTGTCTCTTTATGTGGCTTGGTGTCAAATTTTGTTTGATAATGTTCCTGTGAAGTGCCTTGGAACGTTTTTACTACGCTCGATAAGGTACCCCATAGGAGGCTCATGACTAAGGTCATGTGGAGTCAGGGGACAGGTAGCAGAATGGAGAGCGAGCTGGCTACGAAACAGAAAAGAGAGAGTAGGGCTTAAGGGTAGCTACTCACACTGGCAAAAAGGTGGGAGGTGGTGTTCCACAGGGATCGGTGCTGAGACCACTGTTGTTCACAATTTACATTAATGATTTGACCTCGGGAATTGGAAGTAAAATTTCAAAATTTGCTCTCCTCCGTTGAGACGCTCCTTAAAACCTACCTCTTTCACCTGCCCCACTATCTCCTGATGTGGCTCGGTATCAACTTGAGTGTGATAACGTTCCAGTAAAGCGCCTTGGGACGTTTTACTATGTTAAAGGCGCGATATAAATGCAAGGAGTTGTTGTTGCTGTTGTCTAGGCTTTTACCATTAGCAACATGCTCACTCAATAAAATCCAAAATGGCAATAGATTGGGAGCAATGTTCTCTTTAGCTGCGCGGTGTTCTGCAGGTCCCGCGCCGCCGTCTCCATGGCGTTCTCATGGCAAAAACCGCGCATGCACGGTAATTTGAATGGGCCACACAGCCCCTTAAAGGGGCCGTGCACCCAAAAAGAAATGACTGGGAACATTGATTGAGATCTGCTGAATCATTTCATTAACAGTTTTCTTAAGTGGTGCCGTTTCAGATGCTTCTACCCTTTCAGGGGCGTGGGTATTCATTTCCGAATGAAAATCGGGAGAGATGTATAACGAGCGGCTGATCCGATAGCTCCCAAAGTCAAAATTGCTCCCAATGGGTCAGAGGTCACATATGCTCCTCCAAATTAAAATTTTCTTCAAAAACAGACATGAAGTGCAGTCCCTCTGCTGCCGTGTTAGCCCGGGGGACTAAAGGCCAAGATTTGAACAGATCTTTCAGAGCTGACTTACTCAGAAGCTTCCTTGAAAATCTCCCCATGCAGCAATACGGCCCCATTAATAGAAACACCTTTTTTTTTTGCAATGTCCAATGAAATACAGAATCTGATTTTCTGTGATTCAGGCACTGTCCTGAGTCTAGCGCCCTGACTTGAGAAGCACGGGTTTCTTGCATTGGCCTTTGGGTCTAAAACTGCCCCTGCTTTTTTTGCTAGCAATACTGGGCATGAAAACGGGTTGACGGGAGCAAAAACACCTTTAAAATCAGACCCAACCGGCGGCACATTTGGGCTTTTCATCGCGATGGTAATTACAGTTCGATTTAATTTCCCTTCACTTCTCGCTAACACACTCCTGGCCTTGTTGGATTACTGCAAATTAATTAATCCTAACAATTCCTAATGTATGCTGTGCAGTTACATCAGCTTTACTGACGCTAACATTAAACAAGTCCAAGGTATCGCTGTTCAGCTTTCTGAGTATTAAGCTGTGCAGATCAACGAACTGTAAACATTGTCGCTGTTTGCTGCTCCTGTGCTACTTCAATTGAAAGCCCTCGTCCTGGTTCTGGCTGTTTGTCAGCCTGATTATATTAAGCCAATTTTTCCTCCAAGAAGATTGCTGATGCATCCTCTTCCTGGAATCCAGAATGAATCCATTCCAACGCTCAAAATTCTTCCGAGTACTTCACCACATTACAGCCCATTATTTATTGGCAGCTCATGCTAAAAAGAAAAAAACAGGACTTGCATTCATACAGCGTCTTTCACAACCTCAGGACGTCCCAAAGTGCTTTACAGCCAATGAAGTACTTTTCATAGAATCATAGAATCATAGAAGATAGGAGCAGGAGTAGGCCATTCGGCCCCTCTAGCCTGCTCCGCCATTCAATGCGATCATGGCTGATCATCCAAATTCAGTACCCTGTCCCTGCTTTCTCCCCATATCCCTTGATCCCTTTAGCCTTAAGAAAGATATCCAACTCCTTCTTGAATCTATTTAATGAATTGGCCTCTACTGCCTTCTGTGGCAGAGAATTCCACAGGTTCACCACTCTCTGGGTGAAGAAATTCCTCCTCATTTCTGTCCTAAATGGCTTACCCCTTATCCTTAGACTGTGACCCCTGGTTCTGGACTCCCCGACCATCGGGAACATCCTTCCTGCATCTAGTTTGTCCTGTCCTGTCAGAATTTTATACCTTTCAATGAGATCCCCTCTCATTCTTCTAAACTCCAGCGAGTATAAGCCCAATTGACCCAATCTCTCTGCATACGTCATTCCTGCCATCCCAGGTATCAGCCTTGTGAATCTTCGCTGAACTCCTTCCATGGCAAGAACATCCTTCCTCCGATAAGGTGACCAAAACTGCACACAGTACTCAAGGTGTGGTTTCACCAAGGCCCTGTACAACTGCAGCAAGACATCCTTGTTCCTGTACTCAAGTGTAGTCACTGTTGTAATGTAGGAAAGGCGGCAGCCAATTTGCACACAGCAAGCTCCCACAAACAGCAATGAGATAATGACCAGATGTTGGTTGAGGGATAAATATTGGCCCTAGGACACCGAGGAGAACTCCCCTGACCTTCATCAAAATAGCCCCATGGGATCTTTTATATCCACCTGAGAGGGCCGACAGGGTCTCAGTTTAACATCTCATCCAAAAGATGGCACCTCTGGCTGGTGTGTCACACCTCCGGTGCGTCAGCCTAGATTTTGTGCACAAGTCTCTGAAGTGGGACTTGACCCCACAACCTCCTGACTCCACGGCAAGAGTGCTAGCAACTGAGCCACGGCTAATTTGAGGCTCACGTGTGACAAATAACCACATGGTCTTGACATGGTACTGGGAGCATGTGGAACAGCCCCCCACCAAAATCTAGGCCTTGTGAGAATAACCTGGAAAAAGATGGTCATTAATAAAGTATTGTGTTTTTATGGCCACTTCCTGCCACAATGGTGATCCAGATATTATGGATATTTTGAGTGATAGTAGGAACAGTAGCACAAATCCCAATGTGGGTTTAACGTGGCAGTGATGGGGTCATTTTTTGACTTGTGGTTGTGGCGGAAAGCTCGCCCGAATGTCCGATATGTTCTCCCAGTGGGTGGGGCTGCCTGTCAGGAGCACAAAGTCAGAAAATTAACATCAAATGCTTTACAGCAGTGGGCCGGTAACAGTCATTGCGTCAAATATTGGGGACGGATGCACTAAGTTACCACCCCCTTCCTCCTATCACTCCCGAAGGTGCTGACTCGTATTTTGGAATGCTTCCATAGTTGCCCAAATGGCCACTCTTCATCCGTGAGCCTATACGGCGATTGTCAGCAGGCTATTTGACTATGAGGGCATGACACAGCCAGCTCCAAACCTATCAACGCTCAATGTCTGGGCACATGTATTTTCCAGCAAGGGTCACTGGATAACGATGAGGAGTAAGAACCAGACCAGGGGATGATAGGCCTGTTATGGCTGTCCCTGTCACCACCTTGGCTGATATCAATTAACTCAACACAGCCCAGGGGTGGGACCTAGAATCCTCCTGGCCTGTGCACCTCAATTCCACACTCGGCAGTGCACATAGCAACGGAGCCATCATGGGAAGATAAGGATATAGATAGGTTAAGTGAGTGGGCAAAAATTTGGCAGATGGATTATAATGTGGGAAAATGTGAGGTTATCCACTTTGGAAGGAAGAATGAAAAAGCAGATTATTATTTAAATGGAGTGAGACTACAAAATGCTGCGGTACAAAGGGATCTGGGGGTCCTTGTACATGAAACACAAGAAGTTAGCATGCAGGTACAGCAAGTAATTAGGAAGGCAAATGGAGTGTTGGCCTTTATTGCAAGGGGTATGGAGTATAAAAGTAGGGACGTTTTGTTGCAACTTTACAGGGCTCTGGTGAGACCGCACCTGGAGTACTGCGTACAGTTGTGGTCTCCATATTTAAGGAAGGATATACTTGCATTGGAGGCAGTACAGAGAAGGTTCACTAGGTTGATTCCTGGGATGAAGGGGTTGATGTATGACGAAAGGTTGAGCAGGTTGGGCCTATACTCATTGGAGTTTAGAAGAATGATCGGTGATCTTATTGAAACATTGACAGGGTGGATGCTGAGAGGATGTTTCCCCTAGTGGGGGTATCTGGAACAAGGGGGCATAGTTTCAGAATAAGGGGTCGCCCATTTAAGACGGAGATGAGGAGGAATTTCTTCTCTCAGAGGGTCGTGAATCTTTGGAATTCTCTACCCCAGAGAGCTGTGGAGGCGGAGTCATTGAATATATCTAAGGTGGAGATTGACAGACATTTGAACTACAAGGGAGTCAAGGGGTATGGGGAGAGAGCGGGAAAGTGGTGTTGAGGCCAAGATTGGATCAGCCATGATCTTACTGAATAGCGGAGCAGGCTCGAGGGGCCGATTGGCCGACTCCTGCTCCTGTTTCTTATGAAGAGGTGCAATTAACCTAAGTTATGTTGTAGATTTGGTTTCGTAAAATGCTACAGCCACATTATTAGCAATTCCACATGAGACTAAAACTAATGACATAGAAGTTGTGTTTTTAAACATCTGTCAGAACTTACAATAGAAAATGAGTGTGCACATCACACCGAGGCAGGTGGCGGCTTCATGCATTAAATATGAGAGCTTTATGCCACATTGCTCCACGGGCTAATATGTGCAACAGCCCCTACTTGCATCATATTAAATTAGTGCATCGTTCTGAATGGCCAATTTGGAAGTGAATGTGCTTGCAACTCCTCTCATGCATGAGTGCACCCATGAGTGCAATGACCTGAACGTGCTTGTATTTCTAGGGTCAGGTCATTACACTACCTCCCTGTGAAGCCTACAGTAGCAGGGATGGCTGCTAGCTTCAGGACCCTGGATCCTCCTGGCTGCCGTTCAAAAACGGCCCTGAGATCCATGGCGGGGCTGGAAGAAAAATGTTTTTATTGACATTTTTCGGCCTCCCTTGTCTTGCTGTCCATTTCCCTCAGATCCTCTGGTGTGAGAGGGGCCCAGGTGCAAGGTCTACCATCAATTTCTACTGGTGACCTTCAAAATGGGTGGCTTTGCTGTGAATCTGGAAGCAAACCAGGCATTTCCAACAACCTCATGACCAGGCCTGCCTTTGCTTGTGCCTATTGTTGGCTCGTGCATTCTGCCTCCACTCCTTGATGAAGTCTCGGGGCAGTAGGAAGGGGTGGAGATGCGAAATCACAAGTCCATGCCCCTCTTTTCCTCTGCTTTACGCCTGGGCACTGAGCATTTCCCAAATGCATTGGACAAGGAAAATCAAGCTTAATTTCTTTGTTGCAACTGGCAAGAGTCAAGTCATCTCTGTGAACAATAGCACACGACAAGGGGGAACAGACAATGCGTTAAAAAATTCAACCTACTCATTAAATGGGATTGAAAAAACCAGCATAGGCAGGCAAAGGAGGCATCAATGAAAGAAATGAGAAAAATAAACCTCTTTACTTCTGGGATCAGAAAAAATATTACAGACAAACTATATTTTCAGTTGTGTCTTCAAACCAATATAGAAAGAAGGATTTTCCATTTACACAGCAATTTATGATGCCTCAAAGCACTTCACATGCTGTAAACTGTGTTATCACTGTTGTTATGTGTGAAAAAACTGCAGTTTTTTTGCATACAGCCAGATCCCACAAACAGAAATGTGACGAACAGCCAGTTAATCTTTTTTTTTGATGGTGTTGGCTGAGGGACAACATGAGAATCATCTACTCTTATTTAACAGACACTACAAAAAATTAGTTTGACATTTCCTCTGAAGGACATCACCTCTGACAATGCAGCAATCCAGTGCCAGCTTAGAACATAAGAACATAAGAAACAGGAGCAGGAGTAGGCCAATCGGCCCCTCGAGCCTGCTCCGCCATTCAATGAGATCATGGCTGATCCAATCTTGGCCTCAACACCACTTTCTTGCTCTCTCCCCATACCCCTTGACTCCCTTGTAGTTCAAATGTCTGTCTATCTCCGCCTTGAATATATTCAATGACTCCACCTCCACAGCTCTCCGGGGTAGAGAATTCCAAAGATTCACGACCCTCTGAGAGAAGAAATTCCTCCTCATCTCCGTCTTAAATGGGCGACCCCTTATTCTGAAACTATGCCCCCTAGTTCTAGATACCCCCACAGCATCCTCTCAGCATCCACCCTATCAATCCCCCTCAGAATCTTATATGTTTCAATAAGATCACCTCTCATTCTTCTAAACTCCAATGAGTATTAGGTTGTACACTGAACTCCTGACGTGAGGAACCGAGGATGACTTGCTTCCACATTAAAAATGAGTTCTCAGGTGACTGATGAGTCCAATGCGGGACCTACAGTCTCTGTCACAGGTGGGGCAAACGGTGGTTGAAGGGGCGGGTGGGTGGGGGGTGCTTGGGTTGACGTGCACTCCTTGCGCTGCTTGCGCTTGGCTTCCGCTTGCTCCCGGCGAAGAGACTCGAGGTGTTTGGCGCCTTCCCGAATGCTCTCCTCCACTTTGTGCGGTCTTGGGCCAGGGATTCCCAGGTGTCGGTGGGGATGTTGCACTTTTTCAAGGAGGCTTTGAGGGTGTCCTTGAAGCTTTCCTCTGCCCATCTGGGGCTCTCTTGCCGTGTCGGAGCTCCGAGTAGAGAGCTTGTTTTGGGAGTCTCGTATCGGGCATGCGGACGATGTGACCCGTCCATCGGAGCTGATCGAGCGTGGTCAAAGTTTCAATGCTGGGGATGTTGGCCTGAGCGAGAACACTGACGTTGGTGCGCCTATCCTGCCAATGGAATTGCAGGATCTTGCGGAGGCAGCATTGGTGGTACCTCTCCAGTGCTTTGAGGTGACTGCTGTACATGGTCCATGTCTCTGAGGCATACAGCAGGGCGGGTATCACTGCTGCTCTGTAGACCATGAGCTTAGTGCCGGGTTTGAGGTCCTGGTCTTCAAACACTCTCTTCCTCAGGCGACCGAAGGCTGCACTGGCACACTGAAGGCGGTGTTGGACTTCGACATTGACATCTGCCCTTGTTGACAGTAGGCTCCCGAGGTATGGAAAGTGGTCCACGTTGTCCAAGGCCTTGTCGTGGATTTTGATGATCGGGGGGCAGTACTGTGTGGCGGGGTCAGGTTGGTAGAGGACCTTTGTCTTACGGATGTTTAGTGTAAGGCCCATGCTCTCGTACGCTTCAGTGAAGGTGTTGATGATGGTTTGGAGTTCGGCCTCCGAGTGAGCGCAGACACAAGCGTCGTCTGCATACTGTAATTCGACGACAGAGGATGTGACGACCTTGGATCTGGGCTGGAGGCGACGGAGGTTGAACAGTTTCCCATTTGTTCTGTAAATTAGCTCCACTCCAGCGGGGAGTTTATTGAGGGTGAGATGGAGCATTGCAGCAAGGAAGATCAAGAAGAGCGTTGGTGCGATGACACAGCTTTGCTTGACCACGGTCCGTACGTGAATTGGGTCTGTGGTGGAACCGTTGGTCAGGATCACGGCTTGCATGTCGTCGTGAAGCAGGCGGAGGATGGTGACAAACTTTTGAGGGCAGCCGAATTTGAGGAGGACACTCCATAATCCCTCACGGTTGACATTATCACATTGCTGTTTGTGGGAGCTTGCTGTACGCAAATTGACTGCCACGTTTCTTACATTACAGCAGTGATTACACTTCAAAAAGTACTTTGGGACGCCTGGTGGTCGTGAAAGGCACTATATAAATGCAGGTCTTTCTTTTTTTCTTTTTGATAGACCTGAGAGGACCTATGGCTGTAAGCTTCTTAGCCACAGGAGAACTGCACAATGACTCCCCAACCCTACAGAAAAATCCTTCATATGATTTGAGGGAACTCTGAATTGGAATATTGTGGAACAGCTTGGAGGAGGTGTGCTGGTCTGGACTCTGTTAACTAGCTCCCAAAGTGCACATCGAAGGGTCGATGAAGGGTCATCGTCCTGAAACGTTAACTCTGTTTCTCTCGCCACAGATGCTGCCTGACCTGCTGAGTATTTCCAGCATTTTCTGTTTTTATCCCAAAATGCACATGTCAATGTGCATCTAGATTATTGTCAATATCCCCACCGACACCTGGGAATCCCTGGCCCAAGACCGCACAAAGTGGAGGAGAAGCATTCGGGAAGGAGCCGAACACCTTGAGACTCTTCGCCGGGAGCAAGCGGAAGCCAAGCGCAAGCAGCGGAAGGAGCGCGTGTCAACCCAAGCACCCCACCCACCCGCCCCTTCAACCACCGTCTGCCCCACCTGTGACAGAGACTGTAGGTCCCGCATTGGACTCATCAGTCACCTGAGAACTCATTTTTAGTGTGGAAGCAAGTCATCCTCGGTTCCGAGGGACTGCCTAAGAAGAAGAAGAAGAAGGAGATTATTGTCCAGGAGCTTAAATATTTTCTTCCCCTCCCACCAAATTTCCCTTCTTCTCCTGAAAATGGGGTGTGGCTGGCTTCCAGTACCTCATCCAAGTAGCCACTTCTTTTATATGTCAGCCGAGAAGGCGAGCGTCAGAGTTTATTGAAGCTCGAGGGGCTAAATGGCCTAATCCCCTTCCTAGGTCATCTCAATTCTTGTCTCAGCTGAAACTTATCCACATGCACTCGTCCATCAGGAGTCACCATACGGTGATAGGGAAAGAGAATCATGGCTGATTTTTTTCGCTCTGTAACTGTAGCACCCCCATCATCACCCCCGCCAGCTAAGATCAACTAGCTTACTCAGTGCCAATCAAGAATTAAACTTGGGACCTTCCTGGTCTGGGAAGTCTTAGCAAAAGAAAGAACTTGCATTTATATAGCGCCTGATCACATGCCAAAGTGCTTTACAGCCAATGGATTACTTTTGAAATGCGCTCCCGGTTGTTATGTCGGAAATGTGGCCGTACAACACTGGTGGAAAATTTTAATTTTAACATTAATTCCAACTGACATCATCTGGGAGGCATCTGGAAGAACAATAGAATGGAGCTGAATTAGCGTTAGGAGAGAAAATCATCAATTTGATTTGCTTCACTGATCTTGTCACTACAAATGAGTGAATTCAACTGAGTGTATGTTAATTCACCTCCCACATGCTGAGTTCAGTTATTCCTTTGCACGTGATTCTGCCACTCAGCACCCAGAAAGGTTGCACTGACATGATGTGTTGCGTGTTGATATCACAGTGGCATTGATTTCCATTCAAGAAAGTTTGTCGCTTAGTAACTAACCAGTACTGCATACCTGCTGCTGAAACCCTCATCCCTGCCTCTGTTACCTCGAGACTCGACTATTCCAATGCCCTCCAGGCCGGCCTCCCACCTTGCACCCTCCGTAAACTTGAGCTCATCCAAAACTCTACTGCCCACAACCGAACTCGCACTAAGTCCCTTTCACCCATCACCCCCCTGTGATCGGCGACCTACGTTGGCTCCCGGTCCAGCAACGCCTCGATTTTAAAATTCACATCCTTGTTTTCTAATCCCTCTATGGCCTCGCCCCCTCTTTATCTCTGACCTCCTACAGCCCGACAACCCTCCGCGATCTCTGCACTCCTCCAATTCTGGCCTCTTGTGCATCCCTGAGTTTTCAGCACTCTACCATTGGCAGCCATGCCTTCAGCTGCCTAGGCCCTAAGCTCTGGAATTCCCTCCCTAAACCTCTCCACCTCGCTACCTACTCTCCACCTTTAAGACGCTCCTTAAAACTTACCTCTTTGACCAAGCTTATTTTCACCTGTCCTAATATCTCCTTATATAGCTCAGTGTCAAATGTTGTTTGATAACGCTCCTGTGAAGTTTCTTGGGGGGGTGGGGGGGAGGTGTTATACTCCATTAAAGGCGCTATATAAATGCAAGTTGTTGTTGCTAGGTTTACGCCCGGGCACTCTGAGTTTCTTCCAATGTGAAATCTGCCCCTGCAAGTGTGGGCTTTTTGCATGGGTGTGAGCGTTAGTGTGCAATTCGGCTGGGTTTATACTGCCAAGTTCATGATAGATGGCTGGAAATGGCAGATTCTTTCTGGCACAAGCTTGGCCTTGTTAGAGGTCGACAAGAATAAATGCAGTTACCATCTGTCAGTAAGAAAAGTAACATTTGCAATGTACATAGAGGGGGCGATTTTGTCAATGGGGGCGCGTTGGAGGCGGGACTGCTGCTTATCGGGTTTTAGTCCCGTCTCCATCGACTTGTGGCCAACCCACGCTATTTTCCCTTGATTGACCTTGTTAAGCCCGCCCAGCGGGCTTAGCAGGCCAATTAAGGGGAAGCCGGTTACAGAGAACGTCAGCGTATGACGTTTCATCTGTCAAAAAATTTTGACGTATGAATTGTTATCGTTTGACAACTCTGTGAAGCTGTCAAACACTGACAATCTCTGTTGTTTGATGAGTCCTTGTATTCAAGACCCATCAAACCTCTTTCTTTAGCAGAAATTAGATGGCTGTTGCATTGGAGAATGCAGCAGCCATCTGTCATCTCTGCCGGTGAGATGCGAGACTCTCTGGTTCCCCAACTGTTGAAGCCTGCAGGAAGAAACAAAGGTAAGTAAACATTTTCTATCACTTTTCACTCACCTCACACACTGACCTCTCCACACTTGCACCCATCACTTACCTCCACAGCGCACTTTTGCACCCCGCAGACCCCCGCAGACCCACTGCTCGCCTCGGTGACCCTGGCGGGGTTTCCCGACGTTGGGAACCCCGCGCCTCTGGTGGAAAAATGGGGATAATCCTCTTAACTGCCTGTTAACTACCTGTTAATAGGCAGTTAAGAGGCTGTAATCCCCTTACCGCCTCCAGGAGACGGGATCCGGCGCGGGTCAGCTACCCGTCTCCTGGGAAGATGGCACGGAGGCGGGTTAGGGGCGGGATGGGCACCCGCCCCCAGATTCTGCCATTTTCCTGGCAGTCCCGCCTCCAAACCCGCCTCTCCAGGGCTGGCAAGATCGTGCCCAGGATCTTGGGAACAGGAGTAGCTCATTCAGCCCCTCGAGCCTGCTCCGCCATTCAATTAGGTCTACTCGCCTGTTCAGTTGGTCATAAAAGATCCCGCTGCACCATTCGAAGAAAAGCAAGGAGTTCGCCTGGTCTCTTGACAAACCATCACCACCAAAACAGATTATCTGCTCATTTAACTCATTGCTGTTTTATGGGATCTATCTGTGCACAAACTGGCTGCCAAAATAATAATGGCTACACTTTAATAAAAGTAATTAGTTGGCTCTGGGTGCTTTGAGGATGTGAATGGTGGGTATATAAATGCATCAGCTGTGGCTCAGTTGGTAGCACTCTCGACTTCTCAGCCGGAAGGCTGTGGGTTCCTGTCCCACTCCAAAGACTAGAGCACAAAATCTAGCCTGACGCTCCAGTGCATTACTGCGGGAGTGCTGCACTGTTGGAGGTGCTGTTTTTCAGATGAGACATTAAACCATCTACCCTCTCAGACGGAAGTAAAAGATCCCATGATACTATTTCGAAGAAGAGCCGGGGAGTCCTGGCCAATATTTATCCCTCAACAAACATCACTAAAACAGATTATCTGGTCATTATCACCTGCCGTTTGTGGGAGCTTGCTGTGCACAAATTGGCTGCAGCATTTCCTACATTACAACAGCGACTCCACTTCTAAAGTACTTAATTGGCTGTAAAGTACTTTGGGACATCCTGAGTTTTTAAAAGGCGCTTTATAAATGCAAATCTTTCTTTACATATGAGTTCTTCTCTCTTTAAATGTCTGTTACCTCTTTCTACCAGTTTTGCTCATGTCTACCATTTAAATAAAAATAATAATAATAATGCATGGAAGTAAATATAGCCCATTGCCCATGCACCTCATTCAAGGTTTTGTCTTGCCTATCACATAGCCTCGTTAGATCTATCTGAATTACCTCATAAAACCAGCAGATGCAGCCCAACAACACTTGTAGCTAGCATGATCTATCATGCAGAATGGCTCCCCCTTCCCCATATGGTGATTTGGAAAGATACCGTTCTCTAATAACCCAGTATAACATATTGCCAAGTAAAACTGTTAAGAGGAGATTCAGATTCTAGAAACTGACTGTTTCTCTGATCAGATTTTCTGACAAATGTAAATCCCGAAGACGCCTGCGCTGCGTACGTACAGAATAATCATATCACCAAAAACGAACAAGCAGGTGTGGAATGTTTCTTCTGAAAGCCACATCTGCCTCTGTAGTTTCCCTTTTGCCCACGCTAATGCCTGGCTCGTTGATGCCCCAGGGAAAGTTAGGAATGTGCTGAACCTGTAGCTGCCTCTGGTCACTGCTGTTTGTTGGCAGGCGCGTGGCAAAGGCAGGGCTTCAGTAAACGCCTTCAAGAAGCAGTCAACGGGATAACAGGTGACTTCCCAGTGTCCCTGAGGGCACTGAAAATTCACTGTGGCATAACTGTTGAGGGTACGAGTGACCTTCACTGTCACTTACAGTGCGACCCTTATCCATTGCGCCAAGTAAACTGGAGTTGAGCTTTTTATAACCACAGAATGCCGAATGTAATTTTTTTTCTGATTAGGTCACACCTCTGAAAATGTAATTTGATGGATAAAAAAGATCCCATTGCACTGTTCAAAGAAAAGCAAGCAGTTCTGCTGGTCTCTTGGAGCGACTAGATAAGCTGGGATCGTTCTTCTTAGAGCAGAGAAGGTTAAGGGGAGAGGCGTTCAAAATTATGAGCGGTTTTGATAGGGTAGATAGGGAGAAATTGTTTCCACTGGCAGGAGGGTCAGTCACCAGAGGACACAGATTTAAAATAATTGGCAAAATAAAGCCAGGGGGGGGAGAAGAGGAGAATTTTTTTTTACTCAGCGAGTTGTTATGATCTGGAAAGCATTGCCTGAAAGCAGATTCGATAGTAACTTTCAAAAGGGAATTGGATTTCTACTTAAAAAGGAAAAGAAATTACAGGGCTATGGGGAAAGAGATGGGGGAGTGGGACTAATTGTTTGCTCTTTTAGAGAGCCGGCACTGATACGATGGGCCGAAGGGCATCGTTCTGAACTGTATGACTCTTGATCTGTAACTATCCTCAAAAATGGACAGGTTACTGCCCTTATCTTTTATTTTTGGGTTCTTGTAGGAAAAGGAAGACCCTAAATTCCTGAATATCTTATATTTTTGATCCGCAGTAAGTAAATTAGAACCTTTTAGTGTAGTAAATTTGAATTGCTGGTTTCATTTACATAACAGATCAAAGTGGTTTATTCCTCAATGAATTAATTAGTAGCAGCGTTCCTTTGATGTTTTTGTCTATGTATAGATTTCTGCATTATTGGTGGAATTGTACATATCTTCCAGAATATTCAACATTGTATCTGGAAGAGCTATTCACCATTGTCAATTGTATTTGTGTGTAAAGTGTGTCTGCAATCTCTGCTTCAAAAAGAGGTACCAGAAAGTGATCGATTCTGATACCCAAGAGGTTAAAAGCTGAAATTTGAAACGAGCTTCTTTCAAAATTCAGGGGGTAAAAATTCGGTTCATTTGCGCCTCCCATTAGCGCCCTCAGAGGGCGCTAACGAGGTGCAAAGCAACTAGCGCCCGGGCGCGGTGCCGCTAACGCCTCCCGTGAAATTCAGCGAGAGGTTAGCGGCGGCGGTAACCGTTAGCGCCCAGCGCCCCGCTCACGATCTTCGATAGCGCCCCCTGACTTACCGCCGGACGCTATGTCCGACAGGGTCGGGGGGGGGCTACCTGCAGCTGGGGCGGCGCAAATTAAAGGGAAGGTGCTGGGCGGCCATTTTTGTTGCTGGCCGCCTGCCAGCACCTGCCCGCTTTGCCGTCCCCGGCCTTCTGTGCAGCCCCCACCCCCCCCCCCGCCCCCGCGGAGTGCCGGCTGCGCTCTGTGAGCCCAGCACTTTTCCTGACTGCCAGGCTCTTTTGCCGGCACTCCGATCCCTGGTGGCCCAGCTGGTCCCCGGGTCGCGCTGCGCTAGGCCCCTCCCCTTTAATAAGGGGAGGAAGGCCTACAGTACCCGCTGCGGCACGTAGCGCCGCGATATTCCCTCACAGCGCCCCAAGAGGGAGGCAGGGCGCTTCCACTAGTGCACCGCCTCCCTCTTGGGGCGCTACCGGTGAATTTCGGGCACGGGGATGCTAACTTTTTCGGGGCGCTAAAAGTAGCGCCCCGGCGGAGTTAGCGCCCCAAAGGGGGCGCGACTCAATTTTTCTCCCCTGGGGTTTACTTAGAATAAAAGTTTCCTTAATTCCTTGCTTGAGGGACATGTAAACTGATACAAAGCATTTCATCACAGCAGAAACCAGAACTTTGTTTATCAAATTTACAAGAATGCTTATGTTCAATCCAAATGTATTCTTACAATGGATAAGTGACCCATTATAGACTTCACTGTATAAATGTTAAAATACCTTGTACTTTTAGTATTCACTAATTTTTATGCTTCATATTACTATTTAATTGGGAATAAAGGTGCTAATTTCTTTTGTGTATAATATCTGTGTTGAATACAGTCAGTAGATTAATGTTAGTGGATAATTTTAAGTTTCTTAGTTATAAACCTATAGCTCTTCACAGCTAATACGGATCACTTACAGGAACCACTTTTAGGCCTGAAAGAAGACAGTTCCATAAGAGACCCAAAATTGTGATACCTCAGCTTTAACGGAACCAAACCACAGCCAAGTGTAACAACAACCTGTAATTACATAACTTTAAAGTAGACAAGTGCTTCACCGAGGAGTTTGGGTAAAATAATATTCTTTTCTTTGTAGAATAAATAAAATATTGACACATGAATCATTCGACTATGGGCGGAACAAAATCACAATCTGGGGAACACAGAAGTAGAAAATCTCAGCCACAAATATCCAGTTGAACGGCTTGGTAACTCATGCAGTAGAACATTGGACTTGCCCTCAGGGGACCCGTGTTCAAAATTCCAGCCTCAGCTGTTGTTCAAACATAGTCATCCTCTCTCTTTGGGAATTCAAATGGTTCTCAGTCAGTCAGGTGGCTGAATAGAGTTTTTGCCAGTCATTCGGTGGTCTGTCCTGAATGGAGATGAGAAATCGGAGCTGAAATGAGTTTGGGCATCTACCTCAATGCAGATCCCAAGTCCACAGTGCAAATCTGCCACTGTTGTTCTAAATTGACACCAAAATGAAAAATTCCTTCCCAACTCCATAATTGTCAAAAACAAAGATATTGCTCTGCTGTGTGGTACCAAAGGGCTGGATTTTGCCAGCCCTGGGGAGGCGGGTTTGGAGGCGGGACTGCTGGGAAAACGGCAGAATCTGGGGGCGGGTGCCCATCCCGCCCCCAACCCGCCTCCGTGCCATCTTCCCAGGAGGCAGGTAGCCGACCCGCGCCGGGTCCCGTCTCCTGGAGGCGGGGAGGGGATTACAGCCAATTAACTGCCTGTTAACAGGGAAACCCGCCAGGGTCACCGAGGCGAGCAGTGGGTCTGCGGGGGTCTGCGGGGTGCAAAAGTGCGCTGTGGAGGTAAGTGATGGGTGCAAATGTGGAGAGGTAAGTATGTGAGGTGAGTGGAAAGTGATAGAAAATGTTTACTTGCCTTTGTTTCTTCCTACAGGCTCTCGCATCTCACCGGCAGAGATGACAGATGGCTGCTGCATTCTCCGATGCAACAGCCATCTAATTTCTACTCACAAAAGATGTTTGATGAGTCTTGAATACAAGGACTCATCAAACAACAGAGAATGTCAGTGTTTGACAGCTTCACAGAGCTGTCAAACGATGACAATTCATCTGTCAAAAATTTTTTGACAGATGAAACATCATACGCTGACGTTCTCTGTAATCGGCTTCCCCTTAGTTGGTCTGCTAAGCCCGCTGGGCGGGCTTAACAAGGTCAATCAAGGGAAAATAGCGTGGGTTGGCCAGAAGTCGGTGGAGGCGGGACTGAAACCCGACAAGCAGCAGTCCCGCCTCCAACGCGCCCCCATTGACAAAATCTAGCCCAAGGCTTTGAGATTAGAAGCCGAAAGTACAGGAAAACTGTGTTGGAGCTCTCCCGATGACCCAGTAGGTAATGGCACCATCCATCATCAGTACTGAGCCACACAGACAAGTAGATCCCAGGTTCCAATCCCAGACTGTGCTGAGCTTGTTGGTCTGAGCTGGCACACCAACTGGGTGCTACAATTGTCCTCGGGATCTCTGAGTTAGGGAAGGTAAAAAACCTAGTGATTCCTAATGGAACATGCATGTATGGATGCCTAGTGAGGAAAGGAACAAGCTTAGCTCTGAGGCCCTACAATTTACAGTCTGTCAATACTCATGAGTTTAGGCTCACGTGTGAATAATGACAACTTGGTAAGGTAACAGAGGGCCACTGATGCCCACGGAACTCAGTGAAGCAGCGTAAGTATCTTATTGTTTAAAAATAAAACATTTTTACACTAAAAATATGTCACTGAGGATGATACCAGAACTGAGAAGTTATACCTATCAGGAAAGATTGAACAGGCTGGGACTCTTTTCTCTAGAAAAGAGAAGACTGAGGGGCGACCTGATAGAGGGCTTTAAGATTTTGAAATAGTTCGATAAGGTAGACATAGAGAAGATATTTCCACTTGTGGGGGAGACCAAAACTAGGGGCCATAAATATAAGATAGTCACTAATAAATCCAATAAGGAATTCAGGAGAAACCAGATGGTTAGAATATGGAACTCACTACCACAAGGAGTAGTTGAGGGAGGTGAATAGCAGAGATGCAATTTAGGGGAAGCTGGATAAACACACAAGGGAGAAAGGAATAGAAGGTTATGCTGATAGGGTTAGATGAAGAGGGGTTGTAAGTGGCTCATGCATAAACACTGGCTTGGACCAGTTGGGCTGAATGGCCTGTTTCTGTGCTGTACATTCTATGTAAAGAAAAAAGTGTTCCATTTGACTATTGATTTTCATTGTTATGACACTTTAAAAGCTACTGAATATATAACTTTGAGAGTAGGGTTCACTAGAAAGATTGTCTACAGGTCACCCTCTGAGTGGACAGGTCACCCTCTGAGTGGAGTGGCATATCAGTCACACTAGCAGATGAGGCTGCTCCAATCCGGCCATTAATAGGATTTCAAAGGGCAGTGACTGGCAACATGCCGGAACTACACAGCGCAGAGTGGTTGTTTGTGAACCAGTTCAGTCAGCAGATTCATAATGAGTATCAACAGGAATAGGGAAACTCAATTTGACACTTAACAGCAGCTCCAACAACACTCAAGAAGTTCAACACCTTCCAGGACAAAGCAGCCCGTTTGATTGGCACCCCATCCACCACCTTAAACATTCACTCCCTCCACCACCGGCGTACCGTGGCTGCAGTGTGTACCATCTACAAGATGCACTGCAGCAACTCACCAAGGCTTCTTCGGCAGCACCTCCCAAACCCGCAACCTCTACCACCTAGAAGGACAGGGGCAGCAGGCGCATGGGAACACCACCACCTCCAAGTTCCCCTCCAAGTCACACACCATCCTGACTTGGAAATATATCGCTGTTCCGTCATCGTCGCTGGGTCAAAATCCTGGAACTCCCTCCCTAACAGCACTGTGGGAGGACCCTCACCTCGTGGACTGCAGTGGTTCAAGAAGAAGGCTCACCACCACCTTCTCAAGGGCAATTAGGGATGGGCAATAAATCTTGGCCGTGCTAATGACACCCACATCTCATGAATGAATAAGAAAAAAAAATGATGCTATTTATAACTTCAAATCACATTAGAAAAATTAAAATAGGGTGGCTTGGTGGTAAAGGTGCTACAATGACCATTGCATTATTGAGCCATACAGATCAAGGTGGTCCCAGGCTGATTCCTATTTTGAGCTCGTGCGTTTCAGCTATGGCAGTAGTGAAGGTGCTACAATTGTCCTTAATATCTCTTGGCAAGTAGGGAAAAAGTCAGCCACTGTTCCCATTCTTTATCACGTTCTGGTAATCCTTGCTGGAAAGTGTCTATGTGTGGACATTTTGGTGAGGATAAGATCTGACTTGGTTGTGATGTCCCCCATGCTCAAATAGCCGACTGCCATTCACTGGCTGGGCTCAGACTGGCTATTTGATAAATGTATCAGAGGGTGAGCAGTCCCTGTGATAGCATACACAGCATGAGTCACCATCTTCAGCAGAGGGCGGGAGAAAATGAGGTAAGAAATGTCTCAGCAATAGGAAAAAAAACTTTTAATCAAAAGTGTACCTTTATATGTTATGAATGATAACAGGTAATTGTAAATTATTATAAAACAGTAACGCAATCAAGGGGTTCAGAGGATAGGACCCTGGTGAGACCACACCTGGTGTATTGTGTACCTAAGGAAGGATATACTTGTCATAGAGGGAAGGCAACGAAGGTTCACCAGACTGGTTCCTGGGATGGGGGGATTGTCCTATGAGGAGAGATTAAGTATACTAGGTCTATATTCTCTAGAGTTTAGAAGAATGAGAGGTGATCTCATTGAAACATACAAAATTCTTACAGGTCTTTACAGGGTAAATGCAGGGAGGATGTTTCCCCTGGCTGGGGAGTCTAGAACCAGAGGTGACAGTCTCAGAATAAGGGGTCGGCCATTTAGGACTGAGATGAGGAGAAATTTCTTCACTCAGAGGGTGGTGAACCTGTGGAATTCTCTACCCCAGAGGGCTGTGGATGCTCAGTCATTGAGTATATTCAAGACAGAGATCGATAGATTTTTGAATATTAAGGGAATCAAGGGATATGGGGATAGGGCAGGAAAGTGAAGTTGAGGTAGAAGATCAGCCATGATTTTATTGAATGGCGGAGCAGGCTCGAGGGGCCAAATGGCCGACTCCTGCTCCTATTTCTTATGTTCTTATGTTCTTGGGCAGAAATTACTGCCATGGTTTATAATGGTTCCTAATATATGGTCATAATCTTCCGAGAGAGCAGGAGATAGACTGCTACATAATAGAGTCGTACGTCACTGAGTTCAACATTAAATGGTTGGATCCATACTGATCATTTTAAAAATAGATTTTGTTTTTTTCTAACCAGCTTGCAATGAGCATTTTACTTTTGCACTGAATAATCAATATCAGAAGAAATGGCCTTAGACCATTGTTGAAATTACTACTGGGATGAATCTTATTGAAGTAATGTTCAATAGGTGAAGAAATACAATAATGATGGTTGCGGTTTTGAAGGCAGAACACGCGAGTGTCCCAGGTGTCGGGTCTGTCAGCGGAGAATTGCCCCCCGACACCAAGCGGCGGGGGAGACAATTGACAATTGTTAACAGCCAATTTAATGGTATTTTGAGGCTTCCTTCCAATTTTATGTGCTCCCCTACAGGGTTACCCGCTGCTCGGGGAACACGCCAGCTCACCCTGGCGTGAGTTAAGTCTACCCTGATGTCTCTGATAAGCTGACAGCTGCAGAAGTGGTGTAAAGGATGCCATGTTGCAGATGGTCAGTTTCAGAGCACAGAAACTGTTGGTTACTGCATTTGTAAGACATATAGAGATTTCTTTAGCTTGCAAGTGTTTAAAGCCAACTGTATGACCAGTGTCACCTCATTGGAACAACCTCTCTCACCATTGACAGATCGCTTCTGTCATCTCACCTGCAGCTGCCATCTATTCCAGCAACATCGGTGCCCTAGAAACTATCTCACCTTGCTCCTCTGATTCCTTCCACACTCAGCCCCAACACCAACATCACCTGGCACACCAGCAGCACCAACAACAACACCAGCCTTCTTTGTCATCACCTGATGCTGCACAGGACACAGGGCATCAGCCCCTGACAACATTGCTGCCCGGGAGGCCAGCGATGGCATCACCATGGCCAGATTTACTTCACTTGATGCTGTAAGCCCTGGCTGGTACATGATGCACCAGGTTGACACGATCCCACACCAGCACCGTGAAGCATCCCTTTAATGTCCAAGCCATTCCATGCACACTCATCACTATAGCGGGGTGGGGGGAGGGGGGGAAGTTATGTCTCAACATTCACTGGAACTTAGTAAGACACTTCTCAAGGTGCACACAGATCTGTCCAATAAGGGGCAGTATTGAAAATATAGATTTCACTGTATGACAACACAGTACCAGAAACTTCACATGGACATTGGCTAAACCGCTCAACTGCCTACCCTTGTGTGTTGTTAGTTGGTATGATTGCACTAGGATGAGGGTAAGTGTGAGGGGTGGCTAGTGAGATGGGGAAGTGATAATGTAGATAGAGAGGGATGGGCGGAGGTGCAAGGTAAGTTGGTGTGAGTAAGGATGTGCAGGAGAAAGGTATGGAAGGCAGAGTGATGGGGATGTGTTGAGTGGCACAGCAGGGTGAGTTTGAGTGTGGCTTTGCAGTAACATTTCGTGATCCACTGAGATCATTGAAAGGTTGGTGTCACTGCAGCCAGGGACTCCTGACGACATCCCTGCTTTTGCCCTCCTGTGCAATGTGCAACCAGGCTGCGTTGGTGTCCTGGGGAGGTGTCTTCCGCCCTTGGAAGGGAAGAGAACCTCCCTGCTTGCTGTGACTCCCTCCATAAGCATATGGAGGAAGTCATTGGAGAGCCTGGGTGCAACCATCCACCTTTGTGCAGTGCTTGTCAGTGTTTGCAGCACCTCAATGCTGCAGAACACTGACAGAGCAACTGTCAAACTCAATGTGGCCGTGGTCCCTTTAAGGAAACCGGCTGATGACGCGTCATCAAATGACGTCATCAGACCCGCTTCCTGTTAATTGGCCGGGAAGCCCGCTGGGCGGGTTTAATAAGGCCAATCAAGTAAAAATCCCTTTGACAGGGCAGCTGCAGCCGGGAGCAGGTCCGGAACCCGGCAACCAGCTATCCCGCCGCCATCCCGCCACCGCAGAGAAAATCCAGCCCCAAGTGTGCGCTGCGGCTGACCCCAGCTGATTTCCCAGGCTCAGCTCATTGAAGTATTGTTGGGCGGTATCCCGCTGGCATTCCGCTAGGGATTGGGATTTTGCGCCAGAGAGTAGCGGAAACTCTGGACTTAGCTCTTGGAGCACCTAAAGGGTCAGGCAGTGCCAACCAACCCGATTGGCAGCAAGGGGGCTCCTTCTGGTCATCTGACCACTAATTCTCATGACAATGAATTGCAGGTCCTCGTGCAGGAGATGAGGACGAGGAAGGACAGCCTGTTTGGGATGCAGGGCAGGCGACTATTGATGACTATTGCTTCAAACCCAGACCCCAGAGCTGAAAGGCCTGTGTTCAAAAGCAATCAACACAAAGTAATAAAAATATAAAAAATCTACTGGACCATCAGTCCCTTGCAGCCAGGAACGTCAACCTGTGAATGGTGTTAGGACACTGACACTTGGCTTGCTGCCAACACCTGCCTTGTACTTGGGCAGAACAACACAAGAGATTATACATGGTCCTGTCGCATTTCTCCCCTGGATGCGCTCTCAGTAAGTTGGATGATATGTTGTTTTCTCTGGTTTTATATGAGTTATACCATGCGATGCACAATGTATTATTCTGCTGCTAAGGTGGAGCACGGTCTCTTTAAGGTATCAGAGTCTAAATGTTAAGTAAACAAAGCATCAGGGCATTCAGATTTTAATTGTCAGGGAGCTTTGCAAATGGGAATGTGCTTACCAATTTTAGGCACTAGCTGAGAACCACACAGCATTTTAAGACTATTTTGCATCTGTAACCAAGTGTGATGCCTGCACTGTGACATCTGTGGTGCGCTATTTGCATGCAGTATCTGTATGTGCAGTTGTACTGTTTTTAATATATTACCAGCAAATCTCCCATGGGATTGCTCATGGCAAGTTGTATGATACACAGAGGTGTTGCACAATGTGTATTCTGCTAAAGTGTAAATGTGTATCTTTAGGGCAACCAAATGTAATCGTTGTTAAGTAAACACTGCCTCGACACAATCGGATTTTAATTGATGTTTGCTGGAGGCACTTTTCAGACTGGAATGGACTCACCAGTTTCAGGTTCCAGCTCAGATTTATTGGCCTGGATATTAACAGGGGTGGGTGGAGTTTCGGATGGGACACTCGGACCGGGTTTCTCCGCATGCTGTGGAGTTAAGCGTACATCTTTTGTTCTTGACAGTTTCCCCGCCCAGAAGTCAGTCTGATTGACCGGCTTGGCTTCCAGTCAGGCAGGGAGCACTCCGGGGCAGGCCGCAAGACCAGGTCGGTCCGATCCCCGACCCCGGGTGGGGGGGTCCAATCCCGGGGGGTTCTGATCCCTGACCCCAGAGGTGTGTTTGATCCCGAGGAGGGGGTCTGATCCCCGACCCCAGGAGGGTGTCCGATCCTGGGAGCTCCGATCCCTGACCCTGGGGTAGGGGGGGGGGGGATGTAAATCCCGGGGGAGGTCCGATCCTGAACCCTGTGGGTCTTTGTATGGGGGAGGGTCTGATGGGGGTGGGGGGAGCTTGGGGGGGAGGGCAAGAGAAAGCACTCCTGCTCCTCCTGGCCCACAAGCAGTGCTGTAAAGGCACTTACCTTCTCCCCGAAGCTGTCCTCGCCTCCCTTCAGCTGCCGGGTTTCCGGAGGCCTGGGAAATCTGGAAGGTCACAGTTAAACCTGCCAGCCTCATTAAAATACTTAAATTGCCAACCTGCCTCCTGGAAGCCCCTTGTCCCGCCTCCATTAAACCCGGAAGTGGACGGATTGGAGGCGGGTTGGGGTCGGGTTTGAGATTTTAAGAATTTTAACCTCTGACCTGAACCAACCTGCTTTTGGGTGTTAGAATCCAGCCCATAGTCTTCTAAGCGTCAGCCATGGTTCAGTTGGTAGCACCCTTGCCTCCTGAGTCAGAAGGTTGTGGGTTCATAGTCCCACGCTGGAGACTTAAGCACAAAAATCCAGGCTGACACTCCAGTGCAGTGCTGAGGGAGTGCTGCACTGTCGGAGGTGCCGTCTTTTGGATGAGACGTTAAACCCAGGCCTCGTCTGCTCTCTCAGGTGGACGTAAATGAGCCCATGGCACTATTCTGAAGAAAAACAGGGGAGTTATCCCTGGGTGTCCTGACCAATATTTATCCCTCAATCACCATCACTAAAACAGATAATCTGGTCATTATCACATTGCTGTTTGTGGGAGCTTGCTGTGCGCAAATTGGCTACCACGTTTCCTACATTACAACAGTGACTACACTTCAAAAAGTACTTCATTGGCTGTAAAGCACTTTGGGACGTCCGGTGGTCGTGAAAGGCGCTATAGAAATGCAAGTCTTTCTTTTCCTTTGATAATTTTAAGTCAACTTTTCTGCCCAAAAAATTGAATAGAAAGAAAGAACTTGTAGTTATATAGCGTCTTTCATGACCTCAGATTGCCAGAGAGCGCTTCACAGCCAATTGAATACTTTAGTCACTGCTGTGATGTAAGATAGCTAGCTAGATAGATATGGGACACTGTGCAAACTAACACTATCAGAAAACAGTTTTATAAAAAAAAAACGTTTAACACAGTGCACAGAGAAAAGGTTATGCTGATTCCAGATGCTCTCTTGGGCACCATTGCCATTTTTGAGCCATTTAGAAATAACACAGATTCACATCATTAAACTGCAGTCGGTGTATTAGCCTGCCTTGCTCAGTTCTATCAACTGCAGAAGTCAAGCGCGTAAAGTGTTACTGTCACTTTGACTTGCTGCTGATTTGAACCCAGGGTAATGTTCTGCTCCACTGTCTGGGAACTGAACGACTTTACGGAAACATGAAAGTGCGAGACTCGATTGAGCTGGTCAGCAACTTTAAAAATAAAAGCCGCAGAAAACACTGACGGTGCCTCCTCGTGTGTGCAATGGAAGCCTGAGCATTCATCTCACTGTTTTGACAGCGGACTTACGACAGAGTGTAAATCATTGCAGTTTACTCTGAAAGTAGTGGAACATTAAAAATTCTGTACATAGGAACAGGAGTAGGCCGTTCGGCCCCTCGAGCCTGTTCCGCCATTCAATTAGATCATGGCTGATCTGTATCGCAACTCCATTGACCCGCCTTGGTTGCGTAACCCTTAATACCCTTGCCTAACAAAAAGTATTCAATCTCAGATTTGAAATTTTCTATTGACCTAGCCTCAGTTGCTTTTTGGGGGAGAGAGTTCCAGATTTCCACTAATCTTTGTGTGAAGAAGTGCTTCCTGACATCAACCCTGATTGTTGAATATTAGGTGAATCAAGGGATATGGGGATAGTGCAGGAAAGTGGAGATGAGGTAGAAGATCAGCCATGATCTTATTGAATGGCGGAGCAGGCTCGAAGGGCCAAATGGCCGACTCCTGCTCCTATTTCTTATGTTCTTATGATTGGCCTAGCTCTAATTTTAAGGTATAAAAACAGAAAATGCTGGAAATACTCAGCAGGTCAGGCAGCATCTGTGAAGAGAGAAACAGAGCTAACGTTTCAGGTCGATGACCTTTCGTCAGAACTGGAAAAAAGCAGGAAATGGAACAGATTTTTAAGCAAATGTAGTGGCTGGGAAATGGGGGAGGGGGATGAAAGAACAAAAGGGAAGGCCTGTGATAGGCTGAAAGGCAGGAGAGATTAAGAGACATTAAGAGATATTCAAGGCAAAAGGGGATGGTAATGGGACAGGTTAAGAAACAAAGGATGGCTCTAGATGAAGTCTAAATTGCGCTGGCAGAATGAAAGACAGCTGCCTGTGGGAGAGAAGAACAGAACAAAAGTGTGGATAAAAAATATATATATATGTTATGATCTGAAATTTTAAGGTTCTGGATTCCTCCACCAGAGGAAATAGTTTCTTTCTATCCACCCTAACAAATTCTTTAATCATCTTGAACACCTCAATTAGATCACCCTTAATCTTCTATACTCAAGGGAATACAAGCTGTGCAACCTGCCCTCATAATTTAACCCTTTTAGCCCGGTAGAGACTACAGAGATCATCAGGCTTCTCTGAGGAGAATATGATTTCGCAATTTCAACATCAGGTCTCACTCAAAGCTAAGATTACATTCTAAAATGTATGGTTTTCTTCTTCACTCCAGCTAAAATGGAAGTTGTTAAAAGCAAGATTGCTGCAATGGATCAACGGGTAATTGCATTGCACAGTGTGGTACCGAGCCAAACACATTGGGATGGCTCTAGGCTTCATCCCCTGCCTGTGCTGTGTTAGCAGATCTCAACCAGGCAACTTACAGGGCACAACAACTGGCCTCAGTGTTCCTAGGCTATGGGAGGGAAAAAGCAACCAGTGTTCCAGTGACCCCCACCCCGCCACCCCCACCCGCCTTGCTGGAGGTGGACAAGGTCAATGTCTGGCAAGGAGAGGATTAGGCTCGTCTGTGTTGCCCTGTGTCAGCAATGATTGAACAGGCTGGGCCTCTTTTCTCTAAAAAAAGAGAAGACTGCGGGGTGACCTGATAGAGGTTTTTAATATTATGAAAGGGTTTGATGGGGTAGACGTAGAGAAGATGTTTCCGCTTATGGGAGAGACCAGAACTAGGGGCCATCAATATAAGACATTCATTAATAAATCAAATAGGGAATTCAGGAGAAACTCCTTTACCCAGAGAGTGGTGAGAATGTGGAACTCGCTACCACAGGGAGTAGTTAAGGCGAGTAGCATAGATGCATTTAAGGGGAAGCTAGATAAACACAAGAGGGAGAAAGGAATAGAAGGATATGTTGGTGGAGTTAGATGAAGAAGGGTGGGAGGAGACTTGTGTGGAGCATAAACACCAGCAAGGACCTGTTTCTGTGCTGTAAATACTATGGGCTAGATTTTCATTGACCCGTGGAGGTGGGTTTGGAGGCGTCTGGGGGGTTAAAATTGCGAAAACTGGCAGGTGGGCACAAGCCCGTCTCCACGCAATTTTCATTAAATTGTGTCTGCTGGTCCCGACTCCGTCCCGCCTCTAAGAGGCGGGATAGGCTGTTAAGGGCCTTAACAAGCACTAAATTGCCTCTATAATGCCATTTTGAAAGGCCTTTGTGATTTTAACCCTTGTTCTACGTGAAGCACGCCTGTTCTGAACCACGAATGTGAAACCTCGCGGGAGGACATTTGGCTGGCTGGCTGATCTGGGAGTGGTGGTGGATGGGAGGCATATCTGGGAGTGGTGGTGCAAAAATATCTGGGAGCAGACTTAGGGCTGCTGCTGCTCATTTTGCATCCAGGTCCTCTCACAGCAAAGGCCAGGCAGTCTTTGCAGACCTTCAATGCAGCAGCAATGATGACATCATCAGAGGCGACTTTCAGACTGAAAACACTAATTGGTTCATGGGTTCCCACATGCTGGAACTCAATTGCCCAATTAGGTGAAAATCGCATCAATCTCCCACATCCAATTGCAGTCGGGTGGATAACACGAAAAGTGGATGACACGACCCCAACCCGCCCCAGTATCAAAATCCAGCCCGATGTAACTATGTGAATAGCCTGCTGACACTCACAGAGGAATTTTAACTCTGCTTGATTTGGGGGGGCGGGGGTGGAATGGAGGAGGGAAGCAGGAAAAATGGAGCTGTTCCATTTCCCGCTCCGTTGCTGACGATTCCCCATTTTAACTCCACTGCTTTTGTTGGTGAATTGGGACTCCGATGGGAACCTCCTTAATGAATGCAAACCAGAGGCCCATGGCATATATGGGACTCTGATGGTATTTTAACCCATTGCTGATCTGGGCTTCTGGGCTGCCCATTGCGGCCACCCCGCCAATGAATGCAGTCGGGAATTCAGCGAGGCCGCTGAAGGTAAGTGATAAACCTGGCCTTAGTAGGTGGCCATTAGGAGCAGGAATGGTCCTCCAGGCCCTACAAGGAACTTCCAGGTCTCTACTGTCCCGCTCAGAACACCCGCCCCACCGCTTACCTCGCTGCCAGCAATCTACCCTTGGTGTTGGCGGACGACCCATGGACCGCCAGATCTTCGTCCTCTCCTACCGGCCAGCTGCTGCTTTCTGCCCCGAAATGGGCGAGCAGCCAATCGGCGGCATTCTCACGAGGCCCAGCAGTTAAAATCTGCCAGGCCTCCGACTCAAGCTCCCAGGCGGGAATGCCGTTGGTTCCCGGCTGCTTCCTGCCGGAAGTAATAATCACTGTCTGGATTCACACTTGAAGAATAGACACTAGGGGAAGATATTGTCATCACCCATGAAATCATACCCCAGCATGAGTGAGACCCTTTGGGGAGGAAAAAGGATTTAAAGGTAACTTTGCAAATATTCAGATTGCAGCACCATGGGCTCAGTGGGTAGCACCCTTGCCCGAGTCAGAAGGTTGTGGGTTCAAGTCCCACTCCAGGGACTTGAGCACAAAAATCCAGGCTGACACTCCAGCGCAGTGCTGAGGGAGCGCTGCACTGTCGGAGGTGCCGCCTTTCTGATGAGACGTTAACCCGAGGCCCCGTCTGCTCTCTCAGGTGGAAGTAAAAGATCCCACGGCATTATATCAAAGAAGAGCAGGGGAGTTCTCCCCAGTGTCCTGGCCAATATTTATCCCTCAATCAACATCACTAAAACAGATTATCTGGTCATTATCACATTGCTGTTTGTGGGAGCTTGCTGTGCACAAATTGGCTGCCGCGCTTCCTACATTACAACAGTGACTACATTTCAAAAGTACTTCATTAGTTGTAAAGCATTTTGGGATGCCCTGAGGTTGTGAAAGGCACTATATGTCCAAAAATGTGCGGGTTAGGTTGATTTGGCTATGATAAATTGACCCTTAGTGTTAGGGGGGGATTAAATATGTGGGGTTATGGGGATAGGATGGGATATGTTAGGGGGAATTAAATACGTGGGGTTATGGGGCTCGGGTGGGATATGTGTACTGTGGGGATTAAAGCAGGGACAGGGTACTGGATTTGGATGATCAGCCATGATCGTATTGAATGGTGGAGCAGGCTCGACGGGCCGAATGGCCTACTCCTGCTCCTAGATTCTATGTTTCTATGTTTCTATATAAATGCAAGTCTTTCTATTTTCCACATCTGGAGCATGAAGTTACTGTTGCTCCACAGTCTCTTTTGGGTCCTGAGCCTCCCTAAAAAAATTGCTCGTTGATGACTGAATCCCTTTCAAGTGACAGATATGTCCATGGATAGGAGATCATGCACAGACTCATCCGCAATTAGAACCATAGAAGTTTACAGCACAGAAGGAGGCCATTAGGCCCATTGTGTCTGTGCCAGCTCTTTAGAAACATAGAAAACATAGAAAAATAGGAGCAGGAGTAGGCCATTCGGCCCTTCGAGCCTGCTCCGCCATTCAATATGATCATGGCTGATCCTCTATCTCAATACCATATTCCCGCTCTCTCCCCATACCCCTTGATGCCTTTTGTGTCTAGAAATCTATCTATCTCCTTCTTAAATATATTCAGTGACATGGCCTCCACAGCCTTCTGTGGTAGAGAATTCCACAGGTTCACCACCCTCTGAGTGAAGAAATTTCTCCTCATCTCAGTCCTAAATGTACTGCCCCGTATCCTGAGACTGTGACCCCTCGTTCTAGACCCCCCAGCCAGGGGAAACATCCTCCCTGCATCCAGTCTGTCAAGCCCTGTCAGAATTTTATACGTTTCAATGAGATCCCCTCTCATTCTTCTAAACTCTAGTGAATACAGGCCTATTCGACCCAATCTCTCCTCATACGACAGTCCTGCCATCCCAGGAATCAGTCTGGTGAACCTTCGCTGCACTCCCTCTATGGCAAGTATATCCTTTCTTAGGTCAGGAGACCAAAACTGCACACAAGTACTCCAGGTGTGGTCTCTCTTTGCCGGAGCAATCCAAAACGGATCCACTGTCTGATCTCTCTCCCTGTAGAACCACTGAAGTTTAGTATTCGTGTGGGCACGATCCATGTTCAGTTTTCAATGCTGTGTTTCACTTGTTTTCGTTGGCAATGTGCGTGTGCATTTTCCAGTATGGGAAGGGGTTGCGGTTGTTTGTCTGCTTGTTCCACAACCCATTCCCATGTCCATTACCCGGCTCACCCTACTTGTATCATTCAGAGAGACATTAATCGGTCATCCTCTTGGACATGACAAAATCAAGATTGGCAGCTGGAGTCTAGTACCTATTGGCTTCCAAGGAGAGACAAGCGAGATAAAATGAAAGAAACAAACTCTAGCTGTTGCAGCAAGTGACCTTAAAATAGCAGCTTCTGTGTACATTTTTTAAAATATCTTTTTGCACGTCTGTGGGAGCTTTCAAGGTATCAACTCCTGAACAGGTTCTCTGCAACATCAATGGTGACCCCTGCAGGCAAACACTTACGATGAGTTTAATTAGTTTTCAGGCAGGCTGTTGTACAGAAGGTCTCACAGTAAGTACAGTATGTCACCTGAGGGGTGGGGGAGAGATGTGGTGACATTGGACTTCTCGACTCACAGCAAGCACACCCTCTGTCAACTGAGCCCCCCCCCGCACACCATAGGTATCGGGGACTTGGCAAGCTTTTCTGCTCTCTCACCTTCCCTCCTCACTGAAGAAGGGGCCAAAAACCCATGAAGAGAATGAAAGAATGAAGCAATCACTAAAAGGAAGTCGCTGATGCCTAAATGGCAAGCAGCCTGCCCCGGGTTAATATGACCCTTTAGCATAATAAATCATACCCTGGGTGCTTCAAATAAGGCGGATCGTATACCGAACAGGATTTTGGAGAAGATTAGGGGAGGTGGTCAAAGACGGGGTTGAAAAGGTAGATTTTCAGGAAGCTGTTGAAGGTGAGAAGAGATGGAGAGGAACAAAGTGCAATTTTCCAGAACCAGCAGGTAGTCTAAGGGATGGGCTGAAAGGACATGTGCAGATCCTAGTATTCGCCTTGTTTGCCCATTGCTTCTCACTGATATTATCTACAGGCATGGGGCCAGATATGTATATTGACAACACTCTGCCCCTCTTCCACCACTTCGGTGCTGTCGGACATCAAATACAGGATGAGCCACAACTTTCTCCATTTGAACTTTGAAGACCAAAGCCAGAAAACAATTCATACTCTTACCCCCCACTTCACCAGACTCCTCTCCCCAGCTGCTCCCCAGACAACAAGAACTTTCATTTATATAGCGCCTTTAATGCAGTAAAACGTCCCAAGGTGCTTCACAGGAGCGTTATCAAACAAAAGTTGACACCGAGCCACGCAAGGAAATAGACAAGTGATCAAAAGCTTGATCAAAGAGGTAGGTTTTAAAGGAGGAGAGAGAGGCGGAGAGGTTTAGGGAGGGAATTCTAAAGCTTAGGGCCTAGGCAACTGAAGGTGGAGCGATTAAAATTGGGGATGCGCAAGAGGTCAGAATTGGAGGAGCGCAGAGATCTCGGAGGGTTCTAGGGCTCGAGGAGATTACAGGGATGGGAAGGGGCAAAACTTGATGTCCTGTTTGGCCCTCAGCTAAACTTCAAACCTCATATCCTATTGTTCAAGATTGTTTACTCCTATCCCCCCCAGTTTCCAATGGGTGTCCTTGCCACCTGCTCAGAAGAGAAGGTTAAATTTGAAGTCTACGAGAAGGGAGCAGGACATTGGCGGGTAAGTCACACAGGTGATTTTAACTGCCCACCCATTCTTTTACTGGCTGGACAGGCTTAAAACCGCCCCTTCAGTATAATGTGTACACTCCATCCACATAGGGACACACTCCATTTTCACAAGTCCAGAGAGCTTGGGTGTGCGTTGACAGAACCAAGACTTAAGGACTCCCAAGCGTGCACAGGGGCACTGCTGGAGTTTAACTAGCTAAAGCCACACAACTTACTAGTACGTAGCACTGGCAAGGTTCCTGCTGCTGGTCTAACTAGGATCGCCCTACCCCACTGGGGGGTACTGGCTTGCAGGGTTATCTCCCCCAGTCACAAATGCTGAATCTCTCTAACCTTCACTAAAATTGGCTGAACCCAGAAAATCCACCAGGGTCAGTGCCAGACGGTGGGCCAGGACGAAGGCCCACAGGTGTGGAGGGCATGACGAAAACCCAGGCTTCATTGTCCAGACTCCCACCAGAGTACCTTTGACACCACTGTGTCAGCCAATGAGTTGGAGATGGGATGGGACTTACGGCAGGGCTTACAGCAAACCGTCTATTTTACAGCAAGCAAAATCTATTTACTCAACAAACAGAGTCTGTTTAAACAGCACGCTACAGCAAACAGTCTACAGAGTCTATTTAAAAAGAGTCTCTACAAACTACAGCAAAACAGAACTTATGACCGAAGCAGGGTGATTACATCTCCTGATAAAAGCAGGGTGATTATTCTAGCATAATGCAGTGAGTGGAGGATAGTTATATAATACAAATTATGTGCGTAAAGTCAATCCCAGTCACTGGCCAGGAATAGTGGTGTCAGAACACAGCTGGCACTCAGGAACCACACGGAGACAGGAGTCAGTGCCCTTGGAAGAGACAGGGAGAGGGATGGAGGAGAATAAAGTAGCCAGAAAGTTTTCTTGTTGTTGAAAAATCCCCTATATATGAAGAGTTAACAGACTGTGATTTCTTTTTACCCATTGTGCAAACAGCACTGGAGTGTTTTAAACTAAATAATTCACTCTTTATTATGATTATTAATTAACTTCAGGGAATAAGAGATTACTCCGCATTTTTAGTTAATTAAAATGAATGAATTATACATTTCGCTGCCAATGACGGCAGGCTTCTAACACAAAGATTTTTAATCTTTGTAAACTTCTGAATGCTGGGCGTTTCTATAACAACGTTAATTATATATGTAGAAACTTGTGGCACTGCACAGAAGGCTTGGTTCTCTTTAGAGTAGGTCAAGTGGAGAGAGTAAATGTGCATCGTAGAGTCCTTCAGTGATGTTACCAACCTTTAACCAGTGCCTGAGTTTCGGCAGTGCAAGTTATGTATGTACTTTGAGCCTGTTATTCCACCTGAGCAAAAAAGTTCCAATTTTAATACAATTTTGGTTCAATCCAGTACTTCAGTGAGAATAGGACGATCAGCACACTTTGAGCGCGTAATCTAGGCGGCCACTTGAGTGCAGTACTGAGGGAGTGCTGAACTGTTGGAGGTGCCACGTTTCAGGTGAGATGTGCTCTCTCAGAAGGACGTAAAAGATCCCACCGCACTATATCGAAGAAGAGTTTGTCCTGGCCAACACTGATCTCTCAACCAATACCTAAAACAAATTATCTGGTCATTTACTTCACTGTTGTTTGTGGGAGCTTGCTGTGCGCAAATTGACTGCCGCGTTTCCTACATTACAACAGTGACTACACTTCAAAAAGTGCTTCATTGGCTGTAAAGCGTTTTGGGATGTCCTGAGGTGAAAGGCGCGATATAAATGGAAGCTTTTTCTTTTCTTTCTTTGTGCCAAAGCTACCATCTTCATCTCACTGTTGGGAAAGAACAGGCATCACAGTGCACGAACGCAATTATACTTCTCTACTTTTAAAAACCTTATTAAACAACTGGGAAAGACCTGCATCTCAATGATAAATTTGCCATTGCTGAGCTCAGACTTACCCACATGAAGTTAATAAAGAGGCTCCCTATAGAGACACCACAAGTGCCGGCCAGAATGGAGATGATTGGGTGATTCCCCCATCAATTACTCCTGGAGATTGCACTGCTGTTAGTGATTCGAATTGAGTTTATGCACATAATTTGTATTATGTAACGATCCTCCACTCATTTTGCTGGAGAAATAATCCTGCTTTTATCGGGAGACTTTGCTGTATTTTTGGTCACGAGTTCTGTTTGCTGCAGCGTGCAGAGACTCTGTTTAAATAGACTCTGCTTGCTGTAAAATAGACTATGTTTACTGTAAGTCCTGCCATAAGTCCCAACCTCCCTCAAACTCATTGGCTGACACAGCGCAACTCATTAGCTGACACCGTGGTGTCAGTACTCACTCCGTAATAAAAATGGTGTTTGAAATGCGACGATGATACAGCGGTAAATGTACTAGCGAGTGTGGTCCGGAGCTATATGAACCAGGAAAGTTCTATCTACGATCTCTGCTGAGTTAGCTAGGCTAGCAGTAGGGGCCCACAATTGATTTCAGCGTTCCCGTTCTAGGGAGGGGGGAAAATTGGTTAGGGTTTCCATTCCTGATTGCAATGCAGTGGCTCTTGCTGAATCGTGCGCACCAGTGGATGAGGGCCAGATCAGGAAGAGCTGAATAGCCTACCTGCACTCACTGTCGCTGCCCAGGCTCACACGACTAGATTGGCCGCTTGGGTGAGGTAAAGGAGCATGCCCAGTAGGGGCATGAAGAGGAGAAACTACTCAAGCTTTCCTCCTAAGTAGGAACTTGTCTTCCGTCAGCGTGTCGCACTTGACACTGTAGCGTTGTCATAGCTTTCAAATCTATATTAAAAAGTATCCTGCTGGTATGAAGGACCCCTACTGCTGCTCCATGTTGCAAAATGATTGCAGCTTGTATGAAGTGATATGAATTAGTGAAGTCTTAAAAGGTTGTTTAATTTAGAGAAGTACTGAATTTAGTTCAAATGTCTAATCCATATTAAGATTTTGATATAAACTTAGCGATAGAACTAGTTCTGTTTCTTATATTACAGGCCCACATTATCAGAACAGAACTAAAAGCCCCGACAAAGAAAGAAAAACTTGCATTTCTATCGCGCCTTTCACGACCTCAGGACATCCCAAAGCACTTTACAGCCAATGAAGTACTTCAGTCACTATTGTAATGTAGGAAAGGCGGCAGCCAGTTTACACACAGCAAGCTCCCACAAACAGCAATGTGATAATGACCAGATAATCTGTTTTAGTGATGTTGATTGAGGGATAAATATTGGCCAGGAAACTGGGGAGAACTCCCCCGCTCTTCTTCGAAATAGTGCCATGGGATCTTTTACGTCCAGCTGAGAGTTTAATGCTTCATCAGGAACTCGGCACCTCTGACAGTGCAGCACTCCCTCAGTAACTGCACTGAAGTGTCAGGCTAGATTATGTGATCAAGTCTCTGGTGTGGGACTTTGAACCCACAACCTTCTGACTCAGAGGCGAGAGTGCTACTCACTGAGCCATGGCTGACAATAACAACTTGTATTTATATAGCGCCTTTAATGTAGTAAAATGTCCCAAGGTGCTTCACAGGAGTATTATAAGACAAACAAAATTGACACTGAGCCACCTAAGGAAAAATTAGGGCAGGTGACCAAAAGCTTGGTCAAAGAGGTAGGTTTTAAGAAGCATCTTAAAGGAGGAAAGAGAGGTAGCGAGGCGGAGAGGTTTAGGCAGGGAATTCCAGAGCTTAGGACCTCAGCAACAGAAGGCACGGCCACCGATGGTTGAGCGATTATAATCAGGGATGCTCAAGAGGGCAGAATTAGAGGAGCGCAGATATCTCGGGGGGTTGTGGGGCTGGAGGAGATTACAGAGATAGGGAGGGGCGAGGCATTTGAAAACAAGGATGAGAATTTTGAAATCGAGGCATTAATTATCCATTAATTCCACTAATGTGCTTTGTTAATCTTGTAGTTTACTGTAAATGAATCTTAGGTGCCATCCCTCTATTGCAGTTTCGAGGTGAGGTTATTAGGAACCTGAGAGAGCTTTTTCTTTTGCCCAACAGCAGCAAAATACAAGTGTAAGCAATTTAACCATCAGTCTAATTAGGTGGCTGCTGTTAATCTTCTCCCCAAAGTACCTCTCTATGGGTAATTTTCCAGTGTGTTGCTTGGAGCTTAATGTGCCTTAATGTGCAATACACTTATAAAATGTTGTGCACATCAGAGAAGTTTTTATTTAGACCTAAAAAAGAAATTGGAACTCTTCGAAAGAGTATGGAGTTAAATTCATACTGTGTGATATTGGTAACGAACGCATTAACACGTGCATGTGAAACTCCTGTCGGGCTATTTTAATGAAGGCATGTTTAGACACACAAGTAATGTAATGACCTTTAAGAGTGCAGACTTGTTACCACTTCCCTTTGATCCTTTATAGGCCTCTGTTCAGGGCTGTGAAAAATGTGCAAAGAAAAATTGGGTTTTTGCCACATCATTAGAACCATTCTTTAAACTGAGGACTGCTTTCTTTTGGAGGGGAGGTGTTAGAAAAACAGAGCTTTTAACAGGGGAGAACAAAGAAAATCTCACTTCCACCACCAAAATGTTTGCACGCGATTGTCGCTCACCTTATCATGATGGCTCCTGAGCTTTGCACGACTGCCTGGGTGACAACATCATTATGCCTTTTACACCAACGGATTTAATTCACTCTGTGCACTATTTTTAGTGTCAGCCGTGGCTCAGTTGGCGCCACTCTGAGTCAGAAGGTCGTGGGTGCATAGTCCCACTCCAGAGACTTGAGCACAAAAATCTAGGCTGACACTTCCAGTGCAGTGCTGAGGGAGCGCTGCACTGTCTGAGGTGCCGTCTTTCGGATGAGACGTTAAACCAACGTCTGCTCTCTCGGGTGGACGTAAAAGATCCCATGGCATTATATCGAAGAAGAGCAGGGGAGTTCTCCCTGGTGTCCTGGCCAATATTTATCAATCAATCAACATAACAAAAACAGATTATCACATTGCTGTTTGTGGGAGCTTGCTGTGCGCAATTGGCGGCCGTGTTTCCTACATTATAACAGTGACTACGCTTCAAAAGTACTTCATTGGCTGTAAAGGGCTTTGGGACGTCCTGAGGTCATGAAAGGCGCTATAGAAATGCAAGTCTTTCTTCAGTGCACCCATTAACACGTTCACGTAAATTTCTGTCGGTGCCATATTAACACAAGCCTGTTTAAAATTAGCAGGGTAACCTCTGTGTTAAAATAGTGCAGGCTAAGTTTATGCATTAAGTACATCAACAGGTGCCCTAATATTGCACAAAGGGAATTGGACCCAGATACATTTACCTCCATCATCATGGGGGACACTAGCAGGGAATGATGGTATACAAAGTTAATTTTCCTCCGATTTTATCAACGCTGCTTTAGTGAGCACAAATCCACTTTCCAGCAAGGTGGCCGGGATTTTGAAGCCAGGCACATGGCAGGAATCCCTCTCGGAGCCTGCCCCCTCCATGGGTGATGACCCGGGAAACTAGGTTGGGCTTTCAGCAGTGTCGGAGGGGTGGGCAGGACATCCACCCTGCCCGTACGTGCCACTGAGAGGAGAATCCAATACCGAGAACTCTTTTAAGAATGCGGCCGCCCAACGCCAGTCTTTAAATTGCGTTGATCTGCCTGTCTTTAAAGAAAAACCTTAAATATTCCTTGTTTGAGGCATGCCGGAATGCTGCTTCTGTCACGCCACTGATCCTGCCTGATTTCGATGATCTTGGTTAGGGTGGCTGTAAGGGTGCTACACTGGGCTTCAACACCTAGAATCATACAACCTTACAGCACAGAAGGAGGCCATTCAGCCCATCGTGTCTGTGCCGGCTCTTTGGTAAAGCTATCTAATTATTCCCACTACATGGGAACGGTAGCATAGTGGCTATGTTACTGGACTAGTAATCCGGAGACTGTGGGCTGGATTTTCATCGGGCCGTTGAGGCGGGATTGGAGGCGTGTGGGTGGTTAAAATTGCAAAAACTGGCGGGCGGGCCCAACCCCGCCTCCATCCCGCCTCCACGCAATTTTCATTCAATCGTGTCTACTGGTCCCGTCTCCGTCCCGCCTCCAAGAGGCGGGATAGGCCGTTAAGGCCCTTAACAAGCACTAAATTGCCTCTATAATGCCATTTTGATAGGCCTTTGTGATTTGAACCCTTTTCCCACGTGAAGCACGCCTGTTCTGAAACACGCCGGTGAAACCTGGCAGTAGCACAATTGGATTGCTGACTATCAGCTGCAGCTCAACCATTAAATAGGAGATTTGATCAGCCATCATTTGCAGGTGGCAGGACTTTGCTGTCTCAGGTCTGGGGGAACTTTTAGAAGGCATAACCACAGCTGTGGAAGTTTGGAGCCTGACACCCATCTCCAGTGTGACCTCCTGGGAAACCCCTCTCGCCACCTTGACTGAGCGCTTCCTCAACTGAGGCATATACCAGAAGCATGGGAGCCATTTCTTTCCTTCCCTTCTGGACATCAGATGAGGTCGAAGACCAGCCGCGGCACCAGCAGAACCATGAACAACAGCAGCACCAACAGCAGCAGCACCAACAGCAGCAGCAACAACAGGAGCGCCAAGCTGCTGCTCACCCACCTGAAACTGCACAGGCCAGAAGGGGCCAGCGCATGAAGGCCCATCGGTACAGGAGATACCCCCCAAACAGGGTCTACAGACACAGGGTCAGCTACCTCAACATGTCTGAGCAGCAGTGCAAAAGGCGGCTCCGACTTTCGCGAGAGGTAGTGGGTGACATTTGCGCAATGCTGCAACAAGACCTGGAGCCCAGAGGACCAGGTGGACAACCCTTACCAGTGGCCGTCAAAGTCACCACCGCACTCAATTTTTTTGCCTCAGGGTCATTCCAGGGATCAGCAGCAGACATCAGCGGCATCTCCCAGGCGGCCGCACACACTTGCATCATGCAGGTAACCGATGCCCTCTTTGCCATCGCGCACACTCACATCCATTTCACCAAGGATCAAGCAAGTGTCACGGCGCGTGCGGTTGGATTAGCTAATCTGGCAGGCTTTCCAAGGGTGCAGGGCGTCGTTGACTGCACACATGTGGCCCTTAAGGCACCCCATCGTAATCCAGGTATTTTTGTCAACCGCAAGGGCTTCCACTCCCTTAACGTTCAGCTGGTGTATGACCACAAGAAGGAAATTTTGCATGTTTGTGCCAAGTACCCTGGCAGTTGCCATGACTCCTTCATACTGCGCCAGTCTAGTGTGCCTCCGCTATTCAGTCCGCCAGACCAACTTAACGGATGGCTACTTGGAGACAAGGGCTATCCCCTGAAGACGTGGCTAATGACGCCGTTGAGGAGCCCATCCAACGAAGCTGAGGAGAGCTACAACTCCAGCCACATGTCCACCAGAGCCATAATCGAGCAAACCATCGGTATGCTGAAGATGCCTTCAGATGCCTGGATAGATCAGGTGGAGCCCTGCAGTACTCAGCAGCCAGGGTCTCCAGAATCGTCGTGGTTTGCTTGGCACTTCACAACATGGCACAGCGTCGTGGCTTGCAGATTCCTGAGGACCAAGTGGCTCGTCACATATCGTCCTCAGATGAGGAGGAGGAGGTGGAGGAGGAGGAGAGCGAAAACGAACATCTTGCAGAGGCCCATCAACCAGCGGCAGCAGTACGCGAGAACATTGCTGCCCGGGATGCAAGGAACACACTCATCTTGGCCAGATTTGCTTAGCCTAGCCAATCAAGCACTTTTGCCTCGCAGCTTCTTACCTGAGCATCGACAATGGCCAAAAACCAACGGATTCCTAGCAATTTGAACACCATACTGACAATTGCAAGTAATCCTAAACCCTCAATGTGAAAATCCCATTCGCGAAATGACACACGCCACAACTACAGCAGTAGCCAGCAGATTTTTTATTTACAGTAATCATCTAATGGCTTTTTAATATAAAACATCAAAATTCACCCAAGTGACTACCCTTGTGACTATTTGCAGAGGATGCAGAGAAACTCCAGTATGATTTGGACAAGTTGGGTGGTTGGGCAGATGCATGGCAGATGCAGTATAATGTGAATAAATGCAAGGTTATCCACTTTGGTGGCAAAAACAGGAAGGCAGATTATTATCTGAATGGCAATAGATTGGGAAAAGGGGAAGTGCAACGAGACCTGGGAGTCCTTGTGCACCAGTCGTTGAAGGTAAGCATGCAGGTGCAGCAGGCGGTTAAGAAGGCAAATGGTATGTTGGCCTTCATAGCGAGAGGATTCGAGTACAAGAGCAAGGATGTCTTGCTGCAGTTGTACAGGGCCTTGGTGAGACCACACCTTGAGTATTGTGTGCAGTTTTGGTCGCCTTATCTGAGGAAGGATGTTCTTGCCATGGAGGGAGTGCAGTGAAGATTCACCAGACTGATACCTGGGATGGCAGGAATGACGTATAAAGAGAGATTGGGACGATTGGGCTTGTATTCGCTAGCGTTTAGAAGAATGAGAGGGGATCTCATTGAAACGTATAAAATTCTAACAGGACTAGACAGACTAGATGCAGGAAGGATGTTCCCGATGGCGGGGGAGTCCAGAACCAGGGGTCACAGTCTAAGGATAAGGGGTAAGCCATTTAGGACTGAGATGAGGAGGAATTTCTTCACCCAGAGAGTGGTGAACCTGTGGAATTCTCTACCACACAAGGCAGTTGAGGCCAATTCATTAAATATATTCAAGAAGGAGTTAGAGATATTTCTTAAGGCTAAAGGGATCAAGGGATATGGGGAGAAAGCAGGGACAGGGTACTGAATTTGGATGATCAGCCATGATCTCATTAAATGGCGGAGCAGGCTCGAGGGGCCGAATGGCCTACTCCTGCTCCTATCTTCTATATGTTTCTATGGAGGCCCCGTGCTCACTTTCTTACTGCTCCTGTCTCGACACCTTTGGCGGGCGTCCTCTGGGGTTGCGAACCTGTGAGGGCTCGCCAACAGTCTGCTGCTCCTGCGGCTGTGCAGGGGATGAGACGCCCATCTCAGTTTGGTGAGGACTCTGGTGGGGCTCTGACCGAGGGCTTTGCAGTGGCATGGTTGTTTGAGCGCTTTGAGAGGAGCCCCCACTTCCTTGTTGTCTGCCACCAACATCCCTCTCATGGGTCAGCCCCACTTCAGAGCTAGCAAGTGGCTTGACAGCACCTTGCTGCACTTCAGGGGGGCCATGAGGACCCGTTTCTGCACTGGAAGTCCTACTCCAGAGGACTTCCATGAAGGTCTGGTTTCTATGCTCAGTAGCTGACCATCGCTCCTCAAGAGATGCCAGTCTATTCTGAACAATGACCATGTTTTCTACACTCTGGCGACTTAGCTCCTCCATGGCCGTAGCCATCCTCTCCTCTACTGTAGCATCCTTTCCACGGAGGTTGCCATCCTTTCCGTGGTGATGCGTTCATGCGCCAATGACTCCACAAAGGCTCTGCTGATGTTCACAATGGACTCCTCCATTCGCTCCACACTCGCAGCGACCCTGGAGACAAAACCTGCCAGAGACTCCTGCATCTGTTCCTGGAGTTCCAGCACCGCTGATCTTATGGATGGACCCAGAGGCAGAGGGTCGACATGCAGCTGAGCCGAGCTCTGACCGAGGGCTTTGCGCCCTCCGACTAGGACTCTCCACTGCTGTCCCTGTCTCCACCATCTGCTGATGCTCACTTGTGAGCTGTGATACACCAGGTGACAACACTACTCTATCTCGCAATGTTCCCTCCAAGGTGTGAGTGTCTGCGCTGGTGCTGGGTGCGCTGATTCCTGCTGACGCTGCGCCCTCAGAGGTTGCAGCTTCCTCTGAGGAGTCTTGAGGCTCATGCTCTTCCTCCTGGACAGTGGGGACAGGGGCTGTCGATGGTCCTGGGGGGGAGTAAAGGAAAGAGTCAGAGATGTGAGGCCAAGGTTACATGCACATTGCATATTGCAGATGATCATAAGTCCATCTGTTAGAGCTTCAGAATCATTATCAGCGACTCATGCAATGTCATTGAGAGAGATGGAAAACTATTCTGTCACCAGCTTGCTGTGATGCGCCCGTCTGTCCGTCCCCCACTTGGGAAACTTCCTCCACTCCCACCATCTCCAGGACAGCCTCCTCCCAGGTGGTGAGCTGGGCTACTGAGGGTGGCCCTCCTCCTGTCATGGCTCTTTCCCTCTTATTGTGAGCTCTCTTTTCCTGCAATGCGGGAGAAAAGTGGAGTTTGAGTGAGAATGAAGGAGTGAGTGTAGAGAATCCATAGCATAGATGCTTAGAAGGAGACAAAGATGGAGTGAGGTGGCAAGACCAAGGGCCCCCCCTGTGTGTTGTAAGTTGTAATTGCATCGCAGTGATAGGGAGTGTGAGGGCTGCATAGTCGAATAGTTAGGTGAATGTGACCATAGAGAGAAAGGGAATGGGTAAGGGTGCATGGATGTCAGTGTCAAGTGGGATGTGGAGGAAGAGATTGCTAAAGCTGAGTGCTGGTGAGGAGAGGCAATGGGGATCAGATTGAGGGTGATGGGAAATTCATACTCACTTTTCCAGTGTGCAGAAGGTCATGAAACCTCTTCCTGCACTGAAGCCAGGTTCTGCAGGTTATTGACAAAGAGTTGACCTCCTCTGCCACCTGGATCCACACAGCCTTGGTTTGCTGGGGAGGCTTCTTCCTCCCTGAAGAAGGGAAGAGCACCTCTCTGTTTGCTCTTGCACCCTCTACTAAAGCCTGCAGGGCAACGTCATCAAAGCAGGGTGCAGACCTAGGTCTCTGACTGGCCATTCTTCCTGCAGGTGCCTCTAACATGCAAGGGCAAAAGCTTGGCAGTCTGCAGAAGAAGCAAGGCTTGTTGCAGGCCTTAAATGCAGCAGCAATGATGACGTCATCGGAGGCGACTTTCAGACTGGAAAAACTCACTGGCCATGGGTTCCCACACGTTGGAACTCAATTGGCCAATTAGGTAAAAATGGCATCATTCTCCCACATCGATTTAGAAACGGGTGGCTAACACGAAATGCGGATGACACGACCCCAGCCCGCCCCAGTATCAAAATCCAGCCCTGTGAGTTCAAATACCCACCACTAACTGGGGAATTTAAATTCAGTTAATTAAATAAATCGGGAATTTTAAAAAAAAAGCTAGTATCAGTAATGGTGACCATGAAACTATCAGATTTTTGTAAAAACCCATCTGGTTCACTAATGTCCTTTAGGGAAGGAAATCTGCCATCCTTACCTGGTCTGGCCTATATGTTCACTCTAAACTGCCCTCTGAAATGGCCGAGGAAGCCACACAGTTGTAAAAAAAAACCTACAAAAAACAATAAGAATAAAACCGGACGGACCCCTTGGTACTGGCACACCCAGCACAGATGACCCTGCAAAGTCCTCCTCACCAACATCTGGGGACTTGTACCAAAATTTGGAGAGGTTTATGTGATGTGGGTGTCGCTGGCAAGGCCAGCATTTATTTCCCATCCCTAATTGCCCTTGAGAAGGTGGTGGTGAGCCGCCTTCTTGAACCGCTGCAGTCCGTGTGGTGAAGGTACTCCCACAGTGCTGTTAGGGAGGGAGTTCCAGGATTTTGACCCAGCGACGATGAAAAATCGTTGATATACTTCTAAGTCAGGATGGTGTGGAACTTGGAGGTGGTGGTGTTCCCATGTGCCTGCTGCCCTTGTCCTTCTAGGTGGAAGAGGTTGCGGGTTTGGGAGGTGCTGCCGAAGAAGCCTTGGCGAGTTACTGCAGTGCATCTTGTAGATGGTACACACTGCAGCCACGGTGCGCCGGTGGTGGAGGGAGTGAATGTTTAAGGTGGTGGATGGGGTGCCAATCAAGCGGGCTGCTTTGTCCTGGAAGGTGTTGAGCTTCTTGAGTGTTGTTGGAGCTGCACTCATCCAGGCAAGTGGAGAGTATTCCATCACACTCCTTACTTGTGCCTTGTAGATGGTGGAAAGGATTTGGGAAGTCAGGAGGTGAGACACTCACCGCAGAATACCCAGCCTCTGGCCTGCTCTTGTTGCCACAGTATTTATGTGGCAGGTCCAGTTAAGTTTCTGGTCAATGGTGACCCCCAGGATGTTGATGGTGAGAGATTCGGCGATGGTAATGCCGTTGAATGTCAAGGGTGGGTGGTTAGACTCTCGCTTGTTGGAGATAGTCATTGCCTGGCACTTCTGTGGCACAAATGTTACCTGCCACTTATCAGCCCAAGCCTGAACGTCATCCAGGTCTTGTTGCATGCGGGCATGGACTGCTTCATTATCTGAGGAGTTGTGAATGGTACTGAACACTGTGCAGTCATCAGCGAACATCCCCATTTCTGACCTTATGTTGGAGCAGCTGAAGATGGTTGGGCCTAGGATATTAGATGTCCCGGGGCTGTGATGATTGGCCTCCTTTGTGCTAGGTATGACTCCAGCTAGTGGAGAGTTTTCCCCCCGATTCCCATTGACCAGAAACTTAACTGGACCAGTCACATTAATACTGTGGCAACAAGAGTAGGTCAGAGGCTAGGTATTCTGCGGCGAGTGTCTCACCTCCTGACTCCCCAAAGCCTTTCCACCATCTACAGGGCACAAGTAAGGAGTGTGATTGAATACTCTCCACTTGCCTGGATCAGTGCAGCTCCAACAACACTCAAGAAGCTCAACACCATCCAAGACAAAGCAGCCCGCTTGATTGGCATACCATCCACCACCTTAGACATTCACTCCCTCCACCACAAGGTTACCGTGGCTGCAGTGTATACCATCTACAAGATGCACTGCAGCAACTCGCCAAGGATTCTTCGGCAGCACCTACTAAACCCGTGACCTTTTCCACCTAGAAGGACAAGGGGAGCAGGCGCATGGGAACACCACCACCTCCAAGTTCCCCTCCAAGTCACACACCATCCTGACTTGGAAGTATATTGCCGATTTTTCATCGTCGCTGGGTCAAAATCCTGGAACTCCCTTCCTGGAACTCCCTACCTAACAGCACTGTGGGAGTACCTTCACCACACGGACTGCAGCAGTTCAAGAAGGCGGCTCACCACCACCTTCGCAAGGGCAACTAGGGATGGGCAATAAATGCTGGCCTTGCCAGCGACGCCCACATCTCATGAACGAATAAAATCAAAACCCCGCTCTTTCCCCGTAGCCCTTTTGAAAGTTACTATTGAATCTGCTTCAACCATCCTTTCAGGCAGTGCATTCCAGATCATAACAAGTCACTGCATTAAAAGAAGATGTTCATGTCACCTCTGGTTCTTTTGCCTATCACTTTAAATCTGTGTCCTCTGGTTACTGACCCTTCTGCCAACCCCTGGGATTAGAAAGAGGAAGCCTCAGCCGGAGTTCCTGCTCCTGATCATCAACCCATGACACTTATACTACTCAGTGCACGCCTATGAACATCAGGTGAGAATAGGGTTAGGTTCGGTTTCAATACTCCTTCCCCTCTCATGGTGCAATACTTTGGCAGCACTTGCTAGCTAGGCTCATATATGAACAATAGCAAATTGACGAGTTACTCAGTGTGACCGGCACCCGTAGAACTGAACTCCACAGCAACAATCAATGCCTTCAGGGGACGAGCTGAGAAAATTGGAGAGGGAATTATTATAAATTGTCACACATTGGTTGCTGGAGTTCATTTTTTTGCGTCTCTTCAGATTCTGCAGTCCTGGTAGAATCATAGAATCATAGAAATTTACAGCACAGAAGGAGGCCATTCGGCCCATCGTGTCCATGCCGGCCGAAAAAGAGCTCTCCAGCCTAATCCCACTTTCCAGCTCTTGGTCCGTAGCCCTGTAAGTTGCAGCACTTCATGTGCAAATTCAAGTACTTTTTAAATGCGATGAGGGTTTCTGCCTCTACCACCCTTTCAGGCAGTGAGTTCCAGACCCCCACCACCCTCTGGGTGAAAAAAGTTCTCCTCAACTCCCCTCTAATCCTTCTACCAATTACTTTAAATCTCTGCCCCCCTAGTTATTGATGTCTCTGCTAAGGGAAATAGGTCCTTCCTATCAACTCTATCTAGGCCTCTCATAATTTTATACACCTCAATCAAGTCTCCCCTCAGCCTCCTCTGTTCCAAAGAAAACAACCTCAGCCTATCCAATCTTTCCTCATCGCTAAAATTCCCCAGCCCAGGCAACATCCTCGTAAATCTCCTCTGTACCCTCTCTAGTGCAAGCACTGGTAAGTTACCGCGTAAGATTTTTTTTTAAATGACAATACTCATTCTATTTTGTTTGAAGATGCATTTTTTTTTTCAAATGGATGTTATTTGCTAATGTGAATTATCAAGATTGAAGTAAAGTGGCCTGCATTTGGCATTTTTCAGTTTGGCTCAACAGAGGAACAGGATCAAGGGGCTGAATGGCCTCCTCCTGTTCCTATGTTGCTAACCGAACCCATTGACCACAAGGCCAGGCATGAAACATGGGCCTTGCTGAGTCAAAGCCTGCAGCGTAGGGTAAAACCTTGGCCCAATTCCACATCTTTTGTCAATTGCTACCTTCCTGGTTACTGTTTCTTGACAAACAAAGCATCTGCTTTTCATTCCAAAAAGTTTGAACCGTGTTAATTAAAGCCTGGTTGCGGTATTATGCAGCCGGTTTTGCACTTTACTGTGAGAACTGAAAGATGTCTCGTCCCGATGACTCAGTGGATAAACATACCACCAGGTGTGGAACTGAGCTAGGTAGGCTAGGAAAGTCCCAACTTCAATCCCCGGTCTCTGAACGCAGCTGGAACGATGAAAAGAGTGCCCACCATTAGCTCTGGCCCTGTGAGATGAAAAAGAAAATAAGCCTGGGTTCCCACTGCTCGACTCTATTCAGTGATTCCTGCTGGAAAGGTGGGTGTCGAGTGAGAACAGGATTGGGTTTAGCTCTCTCCAGTTGAACAGCTCACTGACATCATTGCCCAGTGTGACTCATCTCAGGAACGGTAGCATAGTGGAAATGTTACTGAACTAGTAATCCAGGAGGCCTGGACTAATGATTTCATAAGACTAAGAGGTCAAATCCCACACACAACAGCTAAATTCAGTTAAATAAATCTGGAGTAAAAAGTTAGTATCAGTAATGGTGACCATGAAACTACCAGATTGTAGTAAAAACCCATCTGGTTCTTTAACATCCTTTAGGGAAGGAAATCTGCCGTCCTTACCCGGTCTGGCCTATATGTGACTCCAGACCCACAACAATATGGTTGTCTCTTAACTACCCTCCGAAATGGCCTAGCAAGCCACTCAGTTGTCAAGAAGGCGGCTCACCACCACCTTCTCAAGTGCAATTAGGGATGGGCAATAAATGCTGGCCTTGCCAGCGACGCCCACATCCCATGAATGAATAATAAAAAAAATTGGAGGGTTTTTTTAAAATGGAGGAAGAAATTTGTCATGGGCACAAAGCGGGCGTTATCGCATCAGCCGCCCATTATACGCCCCGCCTGATATTGAGTTCAGATTGAATTGAATATTGGTGGGGCCTACAACAGGTGGCTGATGCGATACCGCCCGTTTCGCGCCTCTGCCCAAGATGAATTTCTAGCCCACGTTTTCCTGCTTTAGCCAATGTTGGCAAAAAGCGACATGGGTATAAAGTGGGGAAGCCTAAACATTGAGTGAAAAATATGCACCAAGACATCTCTGGCCCCCCGAGCCACTTTAGCAGTGTAATTCTTTGATTGCAATGGTTAACTCGCGCTCAGTCAAAGATAGAGTTAAAAGCTGCTTCATCCTGAATCTTTTTACAATGGTGATGCTCGACAGCCCCAAGTGTTACTATTTTCTCTTCCCTCTTCTGTCTCTCTTCAGTTCCACTTCAATATTTCTCTCGCCTCTCTGGCTGTCAGCCACATTTGTCCGTATCTGTTGCTAAGAGCCGCTAACAGCTACTTGTCACGGGCTCGGCCTTCCAATGGCTCCGAGAGTCAAGACATCTAAGTCACTATTTGCGTAGCTGCAACATGAACTTCAATTTTTTTTATTTTAAAGATTTTAACTTGAAATGCTAAGGGTTTCTGAAACCTCCGCACACCCATTCTGCGTTTAAGTGCCTTCGAATTGAAATGGTGAGGCCGAGGGCAGTATTTAATCTATCCAAGCAGTCTCCGAGATGGAGGGGGAAAAATGGAAAAAAAACAAGGTACATAGTCACAGATTAAAGAAGCAATTAACTCAGGCCTGAACCTAATTAGTTATCGCTGAAGAGCTATTATTTCTCTTATAGAGGCAGAAGACTCTTCTAGTATTTCAGAATCTCACTTAGCACATCTTGACCTTTAAACGATTGTCTTTGTATCATAGCAACACGACTGCTGTGAACTAAGAGCTTTACATAGCTGGGAATTGAAGATTCCCTGATGGCTTAGTGGCTAAATGCACCCCCTAGCGTGGTACTGAGCGATTCAGCAACAACCGCTTACACTAAATGTCCCTGCAACAGCAGGAGAGTGGACACTAAACAGAGGTTGGACGAAGTGTTTGCGGAAGTGACTGAAGGCGTGGTTGAAAATGTAGGTTTTGAGGAGGCTTTTGAAGATGGGGAGAGGTGTAGCAAGTTTGAAAAGAGAATTCCAGAGAATGTAGGAAAGAGATAGCTGAAGGGGGGAATGGAGGGCGGTATGCACAGAAGACAAGGTTCTGGAGAGCGGAAGGTGTAATCTGGGATATAGGGCTGAAGGAGGTTGCAAGGATAAGATGGAATGAGGCCGTGGAGGAATTTATAAATGAGGTTCAAGATTTTCAGATCAATACATTGTGGAACAGTGAGCCACAGGTGGTCAATGAGGACTAGGATGGTAGGTGAGCATGGGAAAATTGTAAGAGGCAGTGTTCTGGATTAGTTGGAGTTTGTGTAGAGCAATGCTGAGGAGATGACAAGGAGAACCTTAGAAAAATGGAGGTGACAAAGACATAGATGACAGTTTCAGCGGTGATGCTGCTGAGGTTGAGAAGGAGCCAGGTGATATTGCGGTGGTGGAAATAGACCACCTCAGTGAGGAATAGGCTGTGGGATTTGAAACTCAGGTCAGTATTAAACGGGACAGTGAGGTTGCACACCATCAAACTGAGGTTGAATAAGCAGTTGGGAAGGGTGATGCAGGCTATGTTACAAAATTTCTGGTTTCCGTCCTGCCATTGTTCAGCTGGAGAATGTACAGGCTCATTGTTGACCTGATACTGACAGACAGTGGGACTGCACAACAACAGTCATGGAGTCGAGAATGGTAGTGAGGGAGTAGGTTTGGGTGCTGCCAGCGTAAATATAGAAGCTGACCCCATGCTTATAGATGATGCCACTGAGTGCAGCATATAGATGAGGAATAGGCGGATTCTTTTGGCACAACCAGGATTGAGCCTTGGGCATGCTAGTGGTGACCTTTGCATACAACACGAGAAGCTATTTCTGGAGATTTTTGCTGGCTGACAAATAATGAGAGGACGGTATCACAGAGTTGTACACTGTAAGAGCGACAGTGGAAAAGGCTAGAGTGGTTGATGGTATGCAAGGTCGCAAAGAGGATAAAGAGGGATAACATGGAGTTATCAGACACACAGGTTATCACTGTTGTCTTTGACCAGTGGTGACCTCAGTGTGGTGGTGAGGTCAGAAACCAAGTGAAGTGATTCAAACAAGGAGCGGTGGAAGTGCAAGGAGTGAGTTGGATGACAATTCTGTTTTTGAGGGCTTTAGAAAGGAGAGTCAAATGATAGATGGAGGCAGTAATTGGAGATGGCGGAGTGGTCAAGGATGGGCTTTTTAGCAAGGGGTGACTTGAGGGAAGGTTGGAACAATGGCGGTGCTAAAGGAGCAGTTGACAATGTCACCAAACTTGGGTCATGGAGAGTGTGTTCAAGAGCTGGAAAGGTCCTAGATTCAATCCTTGATCTGTACTGAGGTAGCTGGCCTAAACTTCAGTAGAAACTGGGCCACCACAATTGGACCAATTGAAGGAAGGGGGGGAAAAATGAGTCGGGGCTCTTGATCCTCATCACCGTCCAGTGAGCCCTGCTGGAAGCTGTGCGTGTTTGAACATTGGGTGAAGGCGGGATCAGATTCAGCTGTGAGGTATTCCATATCGAATAGCCTACCTAAATGTCAGCCGTGGCTCAGTGGGGAGCACTCTTGCTTCTGAGTCAGAAGGTTGTGGAAGCACAAAAGTCTAGGCTGACACTCCAGGGCAGTACCGAGGGAGCGCTGCATTGTCAGAGGTGCTGTCTTTCGGATAAGGCGTTAAACCGAGGCCCCGTCTGCTCTCTCAGGTGGACGTAAAAGATCCCATGGCACTATTTTGAAGAAGAGTAGGGGAGTTATCCCTGGTGTCCTGGCCAATATTTATCCCTTAATCAACATATCAAAAACAGATTATCTGGTTATTATCACATTGCTGTTTGTGGGACCTTGGTGTGTGCAAACTGGCTGCTGCATTTCCAACATTACAACAGTGACTACACTTCAAAAAGTACTTCATTGGCTGTAAAGTGCTTTGGGTTGTGAAAGACGCTATATAAATGCAAGTCTTTCTTTTCTACCGACACTCACTGACTAGGCTCACTGGTAGAGAATGGCCACTTGGGCGAGGCACTGGACAGTTGCCAGGATCCATGGAACCGCACACCAGTGTTCTTTCGAAAGGGGAAGAGAACAAAATGAGAACATTAGAAAATAATGCAAAAGTTGCAATTATTAAAAAAGATCTACAAATCTGCGGACAAATTCAAAAAAAACTTGCTGATAAGCTAATGGTTTAAAATCTATCAATCAAATCAAAACAAAGCTGCTTGTATTAAAAAGCTGTTGATTAATCAAGGAATCTAGTCACTGGCGTAATCAGTAGATTCTGACTTCACATATATACCAGTTGGAGGCCAGTTCCGCAGTTCATCGAGTACTCCAAATTTTGCCAGCCGATTTTGTGCAAGGACAGCGACAGCTTGTGTAGTGTCTAAGAGATAGGCCTTTGAAGATGGAGAGAGAGGTGGTGAGGTGGAGGGGTTTAGAAAGAGAGTTCTTGAGTGCAGGAATGTGTTGGCTGAAGGCTTCATCGCTGGTGCTGGGGCGAGGGCAGGAGAGGGACAAAAGAGCAGCTACACAAAATATTGATTTAAAAATATATATTTATCAACTAGATTTAATCTAATTAACAAAGTGATCAACATTACAGACTTCATGTAAACGGTTAAAAATCCCTAGGCACTGTTTGAAGAAGAGCAAAATGTTCTACGAGTTTCTTGGACAACATTCCTTTTCTCAACCTAAAACTGTCGATTCACCTCATTGCTGTTTGTGGGATTTTGAACAAAATGGCTGCCACATTTGTACCATAAGTGTCAGCTGTGGCTCAGTGGGTAGCACTCTCACCTCTGAGTCTGAAGGTTGTGGGTTCAAGTCCCACTCCAGGGACTTGAGCACAAAAATCTAGGCTGATGCTCCCAGTGCAGTAACTGAGGGAGCGCCGCACTGTCGGAGGTGCCGTCTTTCAGATGAGATGTTAAACCGAGGCCCCATCTGCTCTCTCAGGTGGATGTAAAAGATCCCGTGGCACCATTTTGAAGAAGAGCAGGGGAGTTATCCCCGGTGTCCTGGCCAATATTTATCCCTCAATCAACATAACAAAAACAGATTATCTGGTCATTAGCACATTGCTGTTTGTGGGAGCTTGCTGTGCGTAAATTGGCTGCTGCGTTTCCTACATTACAACAGTGACTACACTTCAAAAGTACTTCATTGGCTGTAAAGCGCTTTGAGACGTCCGGTGGTCATGAAAGGCGCTATATAAATGCAAGTCTTTTTTTTCTTTCATAACAGTCATTGCATTTCAAAGTAATTCAATGGCCCAGAAATTAAACATCGATGGTTCCCGCGGGGGTAAGGATTCCCCGCGATATCGCACTCCGCGCCTACCTTTTTGTTTGGGGCCCACACGAACTTTAGTTTCAGAGCCTCTCCCTGTTGCAACCGTGCAGTGCTTGCGTATCCCAGAGGCGCAATTAGTTCGTGCGAGCTCTGGATCACGTGATTCAGTTAGAGCCAATGGCAGCACACCATCTTTCATTCATAGTTTTGACAGGAAGAGCTGTCAAAGCTATGAATACTACAAGCCCCCAAAAGAACAGCTAAACCTCAATTAAATTTTTTTTAAAAGCCATCACATTAATAAAATAACTATAGTTAAATAAATTAACCACTTTAAACAAAAAATTTAATTTTTGAAAAAATTTAAAATCTTTTTAAAAGTTATAAAAATAAACTTACCTTTCTTTAAAGTCTCTAAAAAAGATAAACCAGTTGAAAATATTTTTAAATAACACTTAATTAACTACTTACCTTGTTAAAAGGGGGTCCTACGCCTGCTTTCTTTGTGTGTAAAATCTTCACCACTTACCTGCGCGTTCAAACCTGAAAAAAAAACTAAGTGCACTGCGTGCGCACAGCCTGTAGCGCGCATGCGGTTCACTTAGGAACCGCCCCCTTTGCAATTCACGAAGTGCCGGTTTCCCGCGCATGCGCAGTGCATGCAGGAAACCAGCAATTCGGGACCTAATACGCGAGAGTACACAGTGCGTACTCTCGCGTATTAGGTTTAATTTTCGGGCCATTATATATTAAGTGCTTTGAGGTATTTTTGAGAGATGTGATAAGACGCTATTTAAAGGCAAGCCCTTCTTTTTGGTATGATTGCCAACAGATGGTTGGCCTGGGATGAACATATTTGATCGATAGCAAAGAAAGCTAGACAGATAATTGAATTCATTTAAAGACCTGGGCTCCTACTGCAGTAAGAACCTAAACTGATAGCAACGGAAGAGTATCTAAGGCAGAACTTGACAGCCCTGTTTATGAAAATGCTATATCTTTGTTGCTTTTTCAATGGGCTCCAGAGGAAAACCACTTAAATATATGGAGCTATCACAAAAGAAAGCAGCAAACAAAGAAACTAACACATTCGACAGATGTACAAAGGTGCGTCACCCTACCTCTTGTGAATGCAGAGATGCTGACAGTGAAAAGAAAACTCTAATCTGCGAGTGCGGCACCTACTTTGCATTTCTCTTTTTCTCTCTTCCTCTACTGCATATCTTCCTGTCATCGTGCAGGCAAGATAAACCCTGGCTTTTGTTCTCCACTGCCAACCGTCTCCTTAAACCCCTCTACCCTCACTTCAATCAAGCGAGGAACTCATGGACTTCTTTGTCACTATGATTGAGACGACAACAACAACTTGCATTTATATAGCGCCCTTAACGTAGTAAAACGTCCCAAGGCGTTTCACGGGAGCGATTATCAAACAAAATTTGACACCGAGCCACATAAGGAGATATTAGGTGACCAAAAGCTTGTTCAAAGAGGTAGGTTTTAAGGAGCGTCTAAAAGGAGGAGAGAGAGTTAGAGAGGCGGAGAGGTTTATTCATAGAGGTTCTCAGCTCATTTACTCACCCTGTTCCCATATCCTTTCAACCACTTATTCCAACACGTTATGCGTATAATGAGTCAAACATTATTTACAATTTTTTTTTGTACTAGTCATTTTAGGGAATTCCAGCGCTTAGGACCTAGACAGTTGAAGGCACAGCCGCCAATGCTGGAGCGAGTAGAATAGGGGATGCGCAAGAGGCCAGAATTGGAGGAACGCAGAGATCTCGGAGAGTTTTAGGGCTGAAGGAGGTTCCAGAGTTAGGCAGGGGGGAGGCAATGGAGGGATTTGAACATGAGGATGAGAATTTTAAAATCGAGACGTTGCTGGACCAGGAGCCAACGTAGGTCAGCGAGCACAGGGGTGATGGGTGAATGGGACTTGGTACGAGTTAGGATACAGGCAGCAGAGTTTTAGATTAGCTCAAGTTTACGGAGGGTTCAAAGTGGGAGGCCGGTAAGGAGAGCATTGGAATAGTCGAGTCCTTGGTGTCATATATGACCCTGAAATGAGCTTCCAACCACATATCCGCGGCATAACTAAGACCGCCTATTTCCACCTCCGTAACATCGCCCGTCTCCGCCCTTGCCTCAGCTCACCCGTTGCTGAAACCCTCATCCGTGCTTTGTTACCTCTAGACTTGACTATTCCAACGCACTCCTGGCTGGCCTGCCACGTTCTACCCTACGTAAACTGGAGGTCATCCAAAACTCGGCTGCCCATGTCCTAACTCGCACCAAGTCCCGTTCACGCATCACCCCTGTGCTCGCTGACCTACATTGGCTCCCGGTTAAGCAATGCCTCGATTTCAAAATTCTCACCCTTGTTTTCAAATCCCTCCATGGCCTCGAGCCTCCCTATCTCTGTAATCTCCTCCAGCCCCAGAACCCCCCGAGATATCTGCACTCCTCTAATTCTGCCCTCTTGAGTATCCCTGATTATAATCACTCAACCATTGGTGGCCGTGCCTTCTGTTGCCTAGGCCCTAAGCGCTGGAATTCCTTCCCTAAACCTCTCCGCCTCGCTACCTCTCTTACCTCCTTTAAGACGTTTCTTAAAACCTACCTCTTTGACCAAGTTTTTGGTCATCTGTCCTAATTTCTCCTAATATGTGGTTCGGTGTCAAATTTTTTGTCTTGTAATACTCCTGTGAAGCGCCTTGGGATGTTTTACTCCGTTAAAGGTGCTATATAAATACAAGTTGTTGTTGTTGTTGTTACGGAGTTGGAAGTAGGTGGTCTTGGTGATGGAGAGGATATGAGCTTGGATGCTTAAATCCAAGTCAGATAGGACACCGAGGTTGCGAACAGTCTGATTCAGCCTCAGAGAGTGGCTAGGGAGAGGGACGGAGTTGGTGGCTAGAGAACGGATCCTCCCAATATTTAATTGTAGACATTGTTGCTCATCCAATGCTGAATGTCGGACAGGCAGCGTGACAGATCAGAGGCAGTGGAGACGCCGAGAGAGGTGGTGGTGAGGTTGTGCTGGATGTCATCAGTGTACATGTGGAACCTGGTGCTGTGTTTTTGGATGATATCGCCGAGGGGCAGCATGTAGATGAGAAATAGGAGGGGGGCCAAGGATAGACCATCCATTCAGCTGTCTCTTGCTTCCCCGTCTTTGTCGTTCCCTCCCTCACCAAGCCAAATCTACTCCCAGGCTCCCCCCGCCCTAGCTTGAACCCACACCTTTCTCTACTTTCTCTCTTATCTCCCCGTCATGCCCTGTCAAAGCTTATCTTGTGCATGAGACTGACGTCCTATTCCATTAACCACAATCCTGCTAAACTGCCCAAATTCCCTTCCTGGCCCCCATGCCTAACCGTTGGCTCTTCATTCGCCACAATACTTCTGCAGCTGGAGATCTGCTTGACCACTTTCTCTCCTCCATCTTTGATATCCTTGTACCCAGTAAACTCTCTCACACTCTGGTCATTTCCCAATTTAAAATTCTCATCCGTCAAAGCCAGGATGTCAAGGCAATTGTCCAAAATAAGGCTGTAGATGGCAAGGGCCTTGTTCGCGAGCGAATGGACATTCTGGAAGGAAATGGAGAGGAGGGTGGTGATTGTTGATCTGCTGGCAGAGTCCGAGGGGTCAGTAGTGGGTGGGATGAGTGGAGCGAGAGGTTGGTGAGAGAGGGGGATGGCAAGGAAAATCGGGCGGAGTGTAAAGCGGGCTGCCGACGCGCTGTCGCCCGTTTTGCGCTACCACCAGAGATGAATTTCACCCCCCCCCCCCCCATTGAGTTTAAAATAGATCGGTCTGGCGGCCTGCCCTGAGATCTGAAGCCTGGTCTCCCAGTCCAATGCACGGAATGCTAATTTACCGAATCACCGGCCTATACAACGGGTGGTTCATTCACATCGCTGTGGCTTTTAAGGAGTGAAAGGAATGACGCAATGGAATGAAACCAAGGTTCATGGGAGAAAATAACATTCCAACAAATATGAGAAGTATAGAAGTTTATCAAATTGATTGCTACAGTACTTTGTAAACTCAGATAGCACAAGGTTATTGCCTTGGAACGTTTTGTACATTGCAAAGCAGTGCTTTAATGTGACAGCATCAAATCCTCTGCCAAATTTACACCAGTTATTGTTTGCTTGTTCCACCTTTGGGATTTAAAATCTCTTTGTGCAGCCTAAATTTACACTCACTATCAGAGTGTAAAATTAACTTCAGATCAGGCCATCAGTGCAAAGCACAATATGTATTTTGTCAGTGCATTGTTTTCTTCAAAGGAACTTCTATATACAATCTATTCAACGTCTTTATCAGCCTCGTCCAGCCATTAACCCTTTCCAGCTCTCGAACCCTCAGATTGCCTCTTCCCCTGAGCCTCAACACCATCTGCTCTGTGTATCACTAAATAAAGCAGTCGGCGCTGAACTGATACACAAAGCAAGTGTCAGTCTTCAACCATTACCAAGTAAGATGTCAATCTGCTTTCAGCAGCTATCTGATCCTTCAAATCAGTCAGACAGGCCTTAACGTAAGGCCCTGGGGGATGGGGTGGGGGGTGGGAGGGCTTGTTTAGTATTGTAATAAACTTCATTATGGGTGTCATTTACTGCACCAGTAATAGCTATTCTGGTAAAGCTGGTTAGTTACATGATTTTTTTTTCATTGTTAATTATTATACCCCTGAACTTTAATAGTCCCAAGTTTTGGCTTCTGGAGTATAATTGTGTGAGCCTTGCGTTCATCTGTTGGTCTAAGTATTGTAAAATCCCGATTTTAAACGATGTAAAACCCTGTGTATTCAACTAGGGAAGCGACCAGCAGGATAACGGAATGCCTGGGTTCGTTCACACTCCAGTCATGGAGTTATACAGCACAGAAAGAGGCCCATCGGCCCATCGTGTCCGCGCCGGCCATCAAGCCCTGTCTATTCTAATCCCATTTTGCAGCACTTGGTCCATAGCCTTGTATGCTATGGCGTTTCAAGTGCTCATCTAAATGCTTCTTGAATGTTGTGAGGGTTCCTGCCTCTACCACCCTTTCAGGCAGTGAGTTCCAGATTCCAACCACCCTCTGGGTGAAAAAGTTTTTCCTCAAATCCCCTCTAAACCTCCTGCCCCTTACCTTGAAACTATGCCCCCTGGTTATTGACCCCTCTACTAAGGGGAAAAGTTCCTTTCTATCTACCCTATCTATGCCCCTCATAATTTTGTACACCTCAATCAGGTCCCCCCTCAGCCTTCTCTGCTCTAAGGAAAACAACCCCAGCCTTTTCTGTCTCTCTTTCTTCATAGCTGAAGCGCTCCAGCCCAGGTAACATCCTGGTGAATCTCCTCTGCACCCTCTCCAATGCAATCACATCCCTCCTATAGTGTGGTGACCAGAACTGCACACAGTATTCCAGCTGTGGCCTAACTAGCATTTTGTACAGCTTCATCATAACCTCCCTGCTCTTATATTCTATGCCTCGGCTAATGAAGGCAAGTACCCCATATGCCTTTTTAACCACCTTATCTACCTGTCCTGCTGCCTTCAGGGATCTATGTACATGCACACCAAGGTCCCTCTGATCCTCTATCCTCTGTCCTTCCTAGGGTCCTACCATTCTGGTGCACAGTCATTTTGCAAAACTGAGGCCTGAATCTGCACAACTGAGGCCCAGCCTGACACTGTGTTGGGGCGGAGTGAGACTCCCTGGAGGACGGAATCTTATTTCACTTCACGTTGGAGAGAATTGAGGTTTTGTCACCTGATTTGCGCTACAGTGTGAAGCCGCTCCGCACTGATGCTATACTTGCCGTGTAAATGTACCGACTGAGAGCTCTGAAGTTAAAATAATTTGATCTGATTTGTTAATTTAAGTTTCTGTTTTCCCCCAGCTTGATGTTCATTTTTTGTCTTCTGCTCCATAAAGTGCTCCCAGACATCTTTTTGAGCGTAAGAAGAAATATAAATAGTTGTTGTATCCTCACTCGCACCAAGTCCCTTTCACCCCCTGTGCTCGCTGACCTACATTGGCTCCCGGTCCCCGAGTGCCTCCAATTTAAAATTCTCATCCTTGTGTTCAAATCCCTCCATGGTCTCGCCCCTCCCTATCTCTGTGACCTCCTCCAGCCCCACAACTCTCCGAGATCTCTGCGTTCCTCCAATTCTGGCCTCTTGAGCATCCCTGATTTCCTTCACCCCAACCTTGGTGGCCGTGCCTTCAGCTGTCTAGGCTTGAAGAATCATAGAATCATAGAATGGTTACAGCACAGGAGGAGGCCATTCGGCCTATCGAGTCCATGCCGGCTCTCTGCAAGAGCACTTCAGCTAGTCCCACTCCCCCGCCCTTTCCCCGTAGCCCTGCAAATGCTTTTTTCCTTCAGGTACTTATCCAATTCCCTTTTGAAAGACACGATTGAGTCTGCCCCCACCGCCCTTTTAGGCAGCGCATTCCAGATCCTAACCACTCTCTGCGTTCTGGAATTCCCTCCCTAAACCTCCCTGCCTCTCCACCTCTCTCTCCTCCTTTAACGTGCTCCTTAAAACCGACCTCTTTGACTAAGCGTTTGGTCACCTGTCCTAATATCTCCTTACTCGGTGTCAAATTTTGGTCTGATAATACACCTGTGAAGCGCTATATAAATGCAAGTTGTTGTTGTTGCTTATGTCCTGTAGTGTCGAGCTGGTTTCTGCTTTGGACTCTTATGAACCCAGCTATCAAACATGGGGCCTTCCTACTCTATGGGACAGTGGCGGTGTATTTACCGACTGAGTCTTCAGAGATATTTATTTCTAAATTATACTTAGAAGAGCGTGGCCTTGGAGTGATAAAAGGTCAAGTAATTTCAATTGGAGGCCTGTAAAAGGTCAACTTGAATCCAATTGGACATGAGCAAAACACTAACTCGTTCTAACCTGGAAACCTCTTTACTTGGTTCTTTTTACACGTTTTTAGAAATAACATGGAGCTTCACAAATAGTTTTGCCTGAGTAAGAATGAGACAGTGGCTACCCACAATGGCTCAGTCGATCTATGGCGTGGGTATGCTCATGCTGGCAGTGGGAAAGAATGTAGGAAAGAGCTGGCATCTATAGAGCGCTTTTCATGGCCTCAGGACATCACACAGCGCTTTGCAGCCAAGTAAAGTACTTTTGAAGCATAGTCACTGTTGTAATGTAGGAAATGTGGCATCCAATTTGTGCACAGCAAGCTCCCACAAACAGCAATGTGATAATGACCAGATAATTTTTTTTTTAGTGATGTTGGTTGGCCAGGCTAACTCCCCTGCGCTTCTTCAAAATAGTACCATGGGATCTTTTACGGCCACCTGAGAGGGCAGAAGGGGCCTCGGTTTAACATCTCATTCAAAAGACGGCACCTCCGACAGTGCAGCGCTCCCTCAGCACTACACTGGAGTCTCAGCCTAGATTACGTGCTCAAGTGTCTGGAGTGGGACTTGAACCCACAACCTTCTGTCTCAGAGGCAAGAGTGCTAAAACTGAGCCACAGCTGACACTGTCCTATGTTTGATGGGTAGGAATGTGAATAACAAGTGCGGGGAGAGGGTTGAAAGGTGACAGTTCAACTTAAGTGGAGGGAACGTGTGGCATGTCTTTGGGGCAAAAATGGAAAAACAAAATTGGCCAGTGGCAAGAGGTAGCCATTACTGGAAGTAGTTCTTGATCACTGAGTTCAACAGGTCCATGCCAGTGTTTATGCTCCACACGAGCCTCCTCCCACCCTTCTTCATCTAACCCGATCAGCATAACCTTCTATTCCTTTCTCCCTCATGTGTTTATCTAGCTTCCCCTTAAATGCATCTATGCTATTCGCCTCAACCAATCCCTGTGGTAGCGAGTTCCACATTCTAACCACTCTCTGGGTAAAGATGTTTCTCCTAAATTCCCTAACGAATTTATTCGTGACTATCTTATCTTTATGGCCCCCTATTTCTGGTCTCCCCCGCAAGTGGAAACATCTTCTCTACGTCCACCCTGTCAAACCATTTCATAGTCTGAAAGGCCTTAAATCTCTGTTGATGTCGCCCTCCTCCTCTTCTTGTGGACCAATCATCCAAAGGGCCTCTTCATTATCCTGTTGTGCGCTCACTACTCTTTTGACGGTAAAATTGTGCAGCTTGTAGAAGATGGTGACCTGGTCCTCATTGTATCTGCACTCTGCTGTTGTGTGGAGGTTTCTAATAGGGGTCATCAGCCATGGTTTGCAGAGGGCAGCTCTGGCAACACCGGTTCATTCTCGCAGGATCATTAATGAACACGAGCACCATGGCTGCTGTGTAGTGAGAGCATCAATGACTGCTACCCAGTTAACATTCAAGATCACATTTCTGTGGTCTGAAACCAGCTGCCCATTTATGGAGTGGTACCACTTCCTATTGATGTTTGCATTTTGGATTCATGTGTGGAGCCTTGATTCCCACACGGGTTCCACCTTTAACGCTCAGGTCTCCTGAGGAGCTGACCGGGTCAAGCCTGCCAGCAAACATATCCCCATGAGGTGTTATGAAATGTTGTGTATTTCGGACTACTCTTGTGGGTGAGCTTTAGCTCCCCGTGTCCCAGAGAGTGTGTTTTCGCTCGCCAATCTATCTAGATAAGTGTACAGTATGCTCAGGGAATGAATGGAGAACACTGTTCCGTTTATTTCAGCTATTGGCTTGATCAAGTGATCTCATATAAGCTTCCTGCCTTTGGATGGCAGCTGAATAATATCAGACTAAACTTCGACTTGGGCTTTAACTTCCAAATTGCATAAACAGCAAGGGAACAAGCAAATAGTAGCACTAACACAACATACATTTTTACAGTGGTTATTAAGTTTAGCCAGCTCCCTGAGCAGAAAATAGCAAATACTTCGCAAATGCCGTGCTTTAAGCAACGTTCTTACACACCAGTTCTTTCCTTTTTCTCACTGTCTACGGTAATTATCGGGTCTGATTACCTCCCTTCAAAGGCTCAGACAGACTCCCAATTTGAACAGGCTGATCAATACCTTCAAAAAAAGTCACCGGGAACAAACGGTGCTTGTGAATTTCGAATATAGATCACAAACTGACTAATTCGCAACAACGGCATTAAATTCAGCAGGAACACAAGGGTAGATTTTCCAAGTCCTCGCATGCAGCAAGGTGCCTCACACACTGTGGGTGGCCTTCAAAAAAAATCGTGTGAGTTGCCTCGCTGCATGTGAGGATTTAGAGAGTGTACCCTTGGATTTCTGTGAATGAAACTGTTTCTTTAATCTCTTATGTACCATGACAGAATTAAAGAAATCAATACTATGCTAAATCTGAGACAAAAACTCTTCATTTTGTGACAGGGATTTCCGTCTTCCCCCGCCCCACCCCTAACACACACACACACACACACACACACACACACTTTGCCAACTGCAATTCGTACTCCAGCAATCATTGCCAAAACCCAAGGAAAGTAAACCGTAGCAAACTGAAGTCTTTGAACAAAACTTACAGCCACAAAGATCACAAAGTTAAGTACAGATGAGCCCATCCTTCCGTAGAAGCTAATGGTCAACCCCATCGAAGAATCTAACTGCCTCTTGCATAATCCTGGAGTTTTTGCCTCTACTACCCTATCTGAAAGGTCGGGCTGAATTTTCCGGGAGAAGTCAGCGGGCGCGATCGTTGGCGGGTCGGGTGGGAAAGTGTTTTTTTCCTTGGCGGGTTGGGACCCCGCTGTGAACCCGCCGCCACGCGCCTTGACCCGACACGCAGCGTCGGGGGACCCAATTCAGGTCATTATGACCTTGTTTAGAGATGATTAATTTCAGCTCACCTTTTGATTTTAGGTGCTCGCCCACGGGGTCCTCACTGCTCGGGGATCACGTCTGTGAAGCTGAGGCGAGAGTTCAGTGGCCATTGAATCAGCTGATGAGTTGACAGCTTCAAATGTCAAGTAAAAACTCCCACCTTACAGAGATATCTTTCCTCAGCCACAAGCTCTTCCTCACTGCATTTCCACAACAGATTCACCATGCTGCAAGTCTTTACACAAGTCTCCATCCAGTCTGACCTCACTACCTTTTTCACCATTGACAGATCGCTTCTGTCATCTCTACTTCACCTGCCATCTATTCCATCAGCATGGGTGCCCTTTATACTCTCTCACCTTGGTCCTCAGAATCCTACCACGATCAGCCCCAACACCAGCAGCACCAGGCACACCAGCAGCACCAACAACAACATCAACCTTCTCCGCAATCAACTGATGCTGCACAGGACATAGGGCATCAGCACCCGAGCACATTGCTGTCCGGGAGGCCAGGGTTTGGCCTCACCATGGCCAGATTTACTTCACTTGATGCTGTACACCCTGGCTTCCACATGATGCACCAGGTTGGCACCACCCCGCACCAACACCATAAAGCATCCCTACAATGCCCAAGCCATTCCTTTCACACTCATGACCATTGCAGGGAGTACCGTTATGTCTCACCATTCACTGCAACTCACTAAGCCACTTCCAAAGGTGCACACAAATCTGTCCAAGAACACAAAGTGTTAAAAATAAAGGTTTCAATGTTTGACACCACATTAACAGAAACTTTACATGAACATTGCATAAAACACCCAACTGCCTACCCTTGTGTGTTGTTAGTTGGTATGATTGCACTAGGATAAGGGTGAGTGGTGGCTAGTGAGATGGGGATGTGATAATGTAGAGAGAGAGAGAGGGTTGGGTGGAGGTGCAAGTTAAGTTGGTGTGAGTAAGGATGTGCAGGAGTAGGGTGGGGAAGGCGGAGTGTTGGGGATGTGATGAGCAGCACAGCAGGATGAGGTTGAGTGTGGCTTTACACTAACGATTTGTGATCTACTGAGATCATTGAAACGTTTGCGGCACTGCACCCAGTTCCTCCTGACCACATCCCTGCTTGTGTCCTCATGTGCAATGTGCAACCAGGCTGTGTTGGTCTCCTGGGGAGGTCTCTTTCGCCCATGGGAAGGGAAGAGGACCTCCCTGCGTGCTGTGACTCCCTCCATAAGCATATAGAGAGAGTCATGGGAGATCCTGGGTGCAGCCCTGTTCCTTTGTGCAGTGATTGTCAGTGTTTGCAGCACCTCAATGCTGTGGAACACTGACAGCACAGACTGTCAAAATAAAGTTGGCCATGGTCCCTTTAAGGAAACCGGCTGATGATGCGTCATCAAATGACGTCACCAGACCCGCTTCCTCTAATTGGCCTGGAAACGCGCTGGGCGGGCTTAACAAGCCCTATCAAGGTAAATTCATTTCAGAGGCCGGATGGAGACAGCAGCGGGGTCGGGACCCGCCACCGACATCGCCCGCCATGGACCCACCGAGGTCAGTAAAATCGCGGCCGTCATTCCAGGTATTGATCACGCTTTGAAGAAGTAGAAGAATTTGCATTTATGTAGCACCTTTCACAGCCTCAGGGCATCCCAAAGCGCTTGACAGCCAATTAAATACATTTTGAAGTGTAATCACTGTTGTAATGTAGGAAACGCGGTAGACAGTTTGCGCACAGCAAGCTCCCACAATAGCGATGTGATAATGGCCGGGGATAAATATTGGCTTGGACACCAGGGAACACGCCCCTTCTCTTCTTCAAATAGTGCCATTGAAGCATTTACATCCACTTGAGAGAGCAGACGGGGCCTCAGTTTAATGTCTTATCCGAAAGACGGCACCTCCGACAGTGTAGCACTCCCGGAGTACTGCACTGGAGTGTCAGCCTAGCTTTGTGCTGAAGTCTCTGGAGTGGGACTTGAACCCACAACCTTCTGACTCAGAGGCAAGAGTGCTACCAACTGAACCACAGTATGGAACATTTATTATTTTCTCCATATAGTTCAAAGACTCTAAGGTTGGAAATGTCTGGATGGTCTGCAGGGAATTCTCAACTTTGCCCTGACAATAGGATTTTTTTCTCAGTCTCAAGCATACTTCCACTATCTCACTGAAACAGTTTCCACCATTTTCATACTCTCAGAATCGAGTTGCAGAAAGACAGACCTGTTGCGCCGTGAAAAACCGGAAAAAAAGTTCTCGAAAATTCTGTCTGGAGGAAGGCCCACTGTATCAGTACTGGAGATAAGCTGTGATTTTCCATTGAATTGGTTCCAGGAAGTTACTATGTGGTTGCTATGTTTAGCTAGATAACAGAATGTCTGGCAGGAACAGAAAGTAGCGTTGGATGCTCTGAGGGATTCATTGAGGGAGGATTCATCACCTCTATTGAGTTCACACTGGAAGCAATTACTTGCTGAAAATCAGTCCGGTCGAGATGCACTGATTTAGTGAAGTCACGTCCAGCGTGAAAATGAACCATACTGATCAAGCAGGTCCTATGTTCGAGTTAGCCGTGGCTCAGTGGTAGCATTCTCACCTCTGAGGCAGAGGGTGATAGGTTTGAGTCCCCATGCCAGAGACGTCAGCAGAAAATACTAGGCTGACGCTCCAGTGCTGCGCTGAGGGAGTTCTGCGCTGTTGGAGGTGCCGTCTTTCAGATCAGACATTAAATCAAGGCCTCATTTTGCCCTCGCAAAAGATCCCAGGGCACTATATCAAAGCAGAGCAAGGGAGTCCTTGGCAATGTTTATCAAGCAACACGTAAAAACAGATTATCTGGTCATTATCGCATTGCTGTTTGTGGGAGCTTGCTGTGCGCAAATTGGCTGCCGTGTTTCCTACATTACAACAGTGACTACACTTCAAAAAGTACTTCATTGGCTGTAAAATGTGTTGGGACGTCCTGAGGTTGTGAAGGCGCTATATAAATGCAAGCCTTTCCTTCTTTTTATCCGACCTCAGCTGAGAGAGTGGTAAGGCTGCACACCTGAGATCCCTGCTGTAAAGTGGACATCAGGTGAGAACAGGATCAAGCTCAGCTACGAATCTCCCTGTGGATAACCTCTGTCGACACACTATGGAGCTGATAATGCAGCCTGTATTATCAGGTGCAAAGGCCTGAAGACCAACCTGCCCAATAGGCTCAGTACAGCCTAATGCACCCAGCCAGCACACAGGGTCATGAAAGAATAACACAGGCATGCCTAATTCTCCAGTTGGAAAATCGTGAATGCCCCACTGACCTTGTTGTCTAATTTTCCTGTTGACAATCCCACAGTGTATGGCTGCCCACTGGGAATAATTCATCCTGCAAGGAATGACTATTTGATCAAGGTATCAGAGAATGGGTGACACCTATGAAACTGTATCGCCTGTAAGTCAGTGCCTGGAAGAGTGGAGGGGTGAAAATTGAAAACAGAGGTGGGGAAAGAAAGAAAGACTTGCATTTATATAGCGCCTTTCACGACCACCGGATGTCCCAAAGCGCTTTACAGCTAATGAGGTACTTTTGAAGTGTAGTCACTGTTGTAATGTAGGAAACACGGCAGCCAATTTGCGTACAGCAAGCTCCCACAAACAGCAATGTGATAATGACCAGATAATCTGGTTTTTTTTGTTATGTTGATTGAGGGATAAATATTGGTCAGGACACCGGGTAGAACTCCTCTGCTCTTCTTCGAAATAGTGCCATGGGATCTTTTACGTCCACCTGAGAGAGCAGACGGGGCCTCGGTTTAACATCTCATCCGAAAGACGGCACCTCCGACAGTGCAGCACTCCCTCAGCACTGCACTGGAGCGTCAGCCTAGATTTATGAGCTCAAGTCCCTGGAGTGGGACTTCGAACCCACAACCTTCTGACTCAGAGGCGAGCGTGCTACCCACTGAGCCCCAGCTGAAACTGAAGAATGAAAATCAAAAACTGTTGTACGGTATTTAATGACTTTAGGCTATAAAAGCACAGAATAAAACTCACGGGCATGCAGCTCCTGATTTTCCATCGATTAACGGACGGAAAATCGTATCTGCTGGCTCCTGATTGCTCCACCGGCTCTCCCTGTGGGTGCCACACCTGGCCAGGGGCGCCCCATCGAGGAATCAGCCCCCTAAATAGAAAAACATCTTCCCCAGAGCCGATCCCATCCTCAGCGAACGCCCAGCGCTTTCCAACAGGTTCGGTGATCAGTGAGCGGAAGCAGGAAATTGGTTGCTTCCCCCCCCCCCCTCCTTAGCTCGGGGGCGTGGGGGTCAGGGGGTGGCGAGGGCAGAGTGGCCTTGTCTGGTGGGCCACTGAAGCCAATAGTCGTGCCCGCTGCTGCCACTCCAGCAGAGACCAGGAAAATATTATCGGGACAGCCGTTAAACAACATGTAACATCAGAGGCGGTGCAGGTCAGTCTTTTAATGAGGCTTTTTGTGTCTTGAAGGATTTCTTGCAAAGTTTTTAAACAAAAAATCAACACTCATCTCAACAACAATAACAACTTGTATTTATATAGCGCCTTTAACATAGTAAAACGTCACAAGGCGCTTCACAGGAGCGTTATCAAACAAAATTTGACACCGAGCCACATAAGGAGATATTAGGGCAGATGACCAAAAGCTTGGTCAAAGAGGTAGGTTTTAAGGGGCGTCTTAAAGGAGGAAAGAGAGGTAGTGAGGCAGAGAGCTTTAGGGAGGGAATTCCAGAGCTTAGGGCCCAGGCAGCTGAAGGCACGGCCACCAATGGTGGAGCGATTAAAATCGGGGATGCTCAAGAGGCCAGAATTGGAGGAGCGCAGACATTCTAACTGTCACTCTCGATTTTTTTTTTTCCCTTACCAAAAGCCTGCTTAAAAAAGTTGTTGAATGTTTCCTGCAAGGTTCGTAATTGCAGAAGTTAAAAATAAAACTCCGTTTATTTCTTTATGTAAAATCTGTGCACAACAAGGTGGATTTGTTTACATCTGCGCTCAGTACAGTTATACGAGTTCTTTAGATCAATAACAGCTTCAGTGCAGCTGGGTATGTCAGTATGTAGGTCAGAAAAGCACTAACCCACAGAACAGATAACCACAGCAGATGTCAGGAAGCTGGGGTGAGAGGGGGAGAATATTATAAGCTTCTGGTTTTTAATTTTAGAGCGAGCTCGGGTGTAATGTTGCTATCTAATGCAAAACCGCAGGTGAGAAAAAAACTGTTCCATTTTCGCCTTGAGTCATGCAGGTTGTGACTGCAAGCTGTTTGTGATTAACCCTTTGAGCGTTGAATGGCTTTTCATTTTGTTCTATTTTAAGGCAAATTTTTGCTCTTGCTGAATTTTTTTTGCTCCCTAATTTCACCTGAAGATGCCAACTCACGCCGGGGTACAGTTCCACAGCCACTGGTGCCTCTACACCCACCCCCCCCCCCCAACCCCACAGTGCCTTGCCCGAGTTGCCATTCGTAACAATGAGAGCTCCAGGCTATTCCAACATGAGGTGCATCACAGCCTAGCCTGATCCTCTTCCCACTCGGCCTCCCACACTGCTGGTTTGGCTAAGATTAATTCAGCGCACACTGGGAATTGCAAATGGGACCTTCTGGTCTGGACCTATGTCTGTTCTAGATAGCAAGCCCTTTCGCAACGCATGTTGTTTGTGATCCTGATAATAAAGCTCTTTTAAAATTCTGGCACCAACCCGGAGCCCAGCAAACATAAAAATTAGTTGCTCCGTTGGGCTTAGAAATGGATCTTGCGTTCTGTAAAAATGGCCTGGGAATGAGCAGACACACAGATGTTTTAAGGATGTAAAAGCAATTCCTCATCGTCCGTCAGTGGACAAATTGCATCAGCTATCACGACCGAGAAATAAGAGCAAAAAACACTGCAATGATCTCACCGCAGTCTGATCGTGACTTGGAAGGATGTAGAATGCTGAACCGCCGCGTTCTCAAGCTTGTGGAATGAGTTTTAGTTGTTACATAAACTATAAAAGAATCTTTGGCCCTAATCTTAACAGTCCCTACTTGGTGGAAACTGGGTGGGGCCAGGGCGGTGGGGTGGGAGTTAAAATGAGGGAGGCGACTTACCCCCTCCGATCCCGCCGTGTCCCTATGGTATAAAATCAGAAAATGCTGGAGATACTCAGCCGGTCAGGCAGCATCTGTGAAGAGAGAAACAGAGTTAACGTTTCAGGTCGATGACCTTTCGTCTGACGAAAGGTCATCGACCTGAAACGTTAACTCTGTTTCTCTCTTCACAGATGCTGCCTGACCTGCTGAGTATCTCCAGCATTTTCTGTTTCTATTTCAGATTTCCAGCATCTGCAGTATTTCTTTTTGTATTAGTGTCCCTATGGTAACCTGCTCTTTCGTGCGGGCGAGCGGGACACCCGCAGGAAAAGCAGCGGGGTCCGGCTTTAAATCTGCAGATTGTAAATTATAGGCTGAGGCCTGGGCTGGTGAACAGTGACAAAGGCCTTCCCCTTCAGGTCTGACCTGCTGCCGCGAGCTGGATGGCGGGCCAGAAGAGGCCCGTGGAGATAAGACTTCAAACTTTTTTTTTCGGTTTCCATGCACGCCGGGCATGCTCCGCCAGAGCCCACGAGGAAATCTTGGGCCTCACTCGCTCCGGGCTTCCCCCTGCCCTCCCGCCACCACTTACCTGACTACCGGGGACCGTTCCCACAGTCGCACGCACACACACACACACGTGCGCGCGTACCCCCTGCCCCCCTACAGCATCAATGTGACAGACATTCCCAATGCTATTCTTGTGTCCTGTCAAATGAGATTGCCAAATTAGTCATAATTAGTGCGAGCGTTTGAGCAGTATTATCTTGAGGATTTGGGGCCATTAGGAATTGCATTGAGACTGTCAAAACCCATTTCACTTAGGATGCTTAACAGCTATCAGAGGCAGCGATGGTGGTAGGGTAGATGGGGCAAAGCTGTCTGAAACTAAGTGTTGCCTTTCGCGATGAGAGAGGGAAACATTTGTAAAAGTTGGGCCTCACTATATCTGACGCAGAGGTTGTTCTTCACTGCTGCACTTAAGTTTTCGCGATGGTATTGTTTTCTCAATATCTGACCTACATAACCACAGTAACAACATGCCGAAAATAATTCACTGACTGTGAAGTACTTTGGGATGTCCTGAGGTTGTGAGGAGCGCTGTATGAACGCAAGCTTCGTCTTCATCATACTCTGAATTGTTTTTCCCCCTTACTGGTCCCTCCTCCATTGGGAAGTGTCTGCACTCAGTTCACTACTTTCCCCACAGTAACACAACTGAGATCGGGTACTCAGCCATGTTCGCTGGGAGCTGCGCTTTGTTCTGCGCGGCCTGTTACTTTTAATGCACGGTCCCTTTAAATTTCTGCGCACGTGCGGTATTTCCAGTGTAGAAACTGGTGAGCGGCCTGTGGGGGTCCTTCGAGGTTATTGCGCGGCCGCGCACCTTAGCGGGAACATTGGTACTCAGTGGTATGGGGATTTTAACCCTCATCGCACTTTTTAGGCCGGAATTTTGCCGGTCCTCAGAGTGCGGGATTGGAGGCGGGACCGCTGTCAAAATCGCAAAGATTGACAGCGGGCAGGAAACCCGCTGTCAACCCGCCTCCAATCAATCTTCCCAAGTGTCGGGTCCCCGATTTGCGCATGGACCCGACACCTAGCGGCGGGAAGAGGATTATAGCCACTTACCTGCCTGTTAACAGGTACTTGATACTTATTAACAGACTCTTTTTCAATTTTGCCGCTTCTGCCTCGGGTTCCCCGATGTCCGGACACCACGCCAGGTGAATGTGGCGTGCTGTGAGTCTGCTGTAACGTTTCTGCATTGATGACAGCTGCAGAAGTGGTGTGAAGGATCCAATGGTGCACTGGTGAGTTTCAGAGGTAAGAAAATGTTGGGAAAATCATTTTTAATGCATTTACACTTTTCTGTAGGTAACAAGTTTTGAATTGGATGTCTAGTCCCACCTCATTGGGAGAACCTCTCTCACCAGTGACAGATCGCTTCTGTAACCTCACCTGCAGCTGCCATCTCTTCTAGCCTATGGAGGGAGTCACTGGAGAGCCTGGGTGCAAGAGCTCACCTTTGTACAGTGATTGTCAGTGTTTGCAGCACCTCAATGCTGTCAAACACTGAAAAATGAGTTGTCAAAAAAAAATTGTGCGTGGTCCCTTTAAGAAAACCGGCAGATGATGAGTCATCAAATGACGTCATCTGACCGGCTTCCTCTTAATTGGCTGGCAAGCCCGCAGGGCGGGCTTAACAAGGTCAATCAAGGGAAAATGATGTCCGTGAGCTGGATGCAGTTGGGGGCAGGACTGGAAGCCGGAAACCAGCTGACCCGCTCCCAAGCCGCATCCATTTACAAAATCGCGGCCAAAGAGATTGTATGATGTACCACATAGGGGTTTTTTTTAATGAAAAATAAAATACTGCAGATGCTGGAAATCTGAAATGCAAACAGAAAACCCTGGACATTTTCAGCAAGTCAGGAACAACATCTGTAAAGAAAGGAAAAATGCTGATATTTCAAAAAGAAGAAAGACTTGCATTTCTATAGCGCCTCTCACAACCTCAGGATGCCCCAAAGCGCTTTACAGCCAATGAAGTACTTTTGAAATGTAGTCACTGTTGTAATGTAGGAAATTCAGGCATAGCACTTAATCAGAACTGGAAGATATTACAGGGGAACAGCTTATGAGAATGAACAGTGAGGGAAAGGAGGGGGGGAGGGGGAAAAAGACCATGTACACAAGAAGAGAAAAAAGAGCGAGCTGTGAAGTGATTCGGTGGAGAACAGGAGAGGGCTAACTGACAGAAGTGATAATAACGCAAGACATGGAGGCATGATGAAAGATATAAAGGACATATACGAGATCCAGAGAATGTAGGATGGGTGTACCAGCGCCTCCGTGGATGGGGGAGGGAGCAAGTTGGTGAATGGGGTGAGGCTTTCTCCCACCAGTACACTGTCTGTGGGAAGGTCTGCACCCTGGTGTTGTCCTGACTATTTCCTTCCACCGGACTCCTAGGCCACTGGAGCCTGCACAAAATTTAAAATTGTATCAAAGTTGCAATCTGTTCTAAGTGAACCTGAGAATTCTATGAATTAAAAGGGATGTGGATTAATCTGAATGACCACATAGTCCTAAAATGCTACAAAGAGAACTGCCTTTGTGCTCACTGGTATCTGTCAGTCTTCTCTTTTTTGTTTGTCTGTTGTTTTGCAATTTAAGCCTACAGGCCTCGTGCAGACATTCTGTGCAGAATCCCCCCCTTCAGTGATGCCATGAAGTTCCACTTCAGTTAGATCATGACTCGGGATAACGGCTGTGGAAACCATTCCTGTACAGGATGTCACTCAGAGTCTTAAATAAAGAAGCTGTGACCAGTAGCTGAAGAGACTGAAGGGAGACATGATCTGAGTTTCTAAAATTGAGAAGGGAATCAGTGGCATGCGTGCAGGGAAATTCTTTGCGTTGATCCAGGAAAAGCGAACAAGGGGATAAGATTACAAACTAAGGAAACTTTGACCCAAGCACAACTTGAGGAGTAACGACTTGACCTAGAGCTGTTAATTTATGGCATAGACTATCATCTTACGCACAGAAAGCAAACTTAGATGAAGAGATCAACTAAGAGATACTGGATTCATAAGACAGTTCTGACAAAAGGTCATCGACCTGAAATGTTAACTCTGTTTCTCTCTCCGCAGATGCTGTCTGACCTGCTGAGTATTTCCAGCATTTTCTGGTTTTAGTTCAAAAGAGAGAAGTTGACCAAATAGTGACTACCCTCTTTGGAGAAGGTGGGGGGCGGGGTTAAGCAGGGTATCTTCAGAGTTCAGCTGACTCCAAGATGAGTCACTTGATAATGGGAAATTGGGACCCACTTGCTCTTCTGTGGCAGACTCACTCATCTGACACCTGAGCCAGGCAAGTCTGCACTACTCCAGGGCATTATTGAAGATCCTCCAGCCAACTTGGCTTATTTGTGAGACATGGAGAGGCAGACCTCTCACTGGGGGCTGGGATTCTTCTCACCCGGCTCCAAGTAACCCTGCAAACATATCCCTAACTGATATAGTGGTCCAAATAGGAATAGTGGAATGCTTGTTAGTGGTCTATGTTGGTCACTGAATATATTTAAAAAGGAGATAGATAGATTTCTAGACACAAAAGGCATCAAGGGGTATGGGGAGAGAGCGGGAATATGGTATTGAGATAGAGGATCAGCCAAGATCATATTGAATGGCGGAGCAGGCTCGAAGGGCCGAGTGGCCGACTCCTGCTCCTATTTTTCTATGTTTCTATGTAAGCTGTCCAGTTTTAACCAGTTAAATTCCAGCAATACCCTTATGTAAACTTGGAGCTCCCCTCAACCTGAACTCTTGCCAATTTGCACCTAAGTTCTCTAAGTGGGGTGCATGCCTACACGGAGAGAGACTACGCACTGCATATCAACAAAGTGGAAAATCTACGCATGTAGATTGCTCAGTAGTTTCGTTTGGAGACTCGTAAACATGGTGGTCAAGTATGTCATACAGCTGGTTAACCAAAATGAAAAGAGAAGTGGCACCAAAGCCTTAAGGAAATGAAAATGATCTGAGTGGATCTTTTTACCCAAAAACAAGGCAAAGTGTACAATGAGACAAGGCAGTTTGGCCATTTAATATCTTCCTTCCAACAGACCATGGATAATTCGGACTGACATCAATATACAAGGTGTCCTAATTTCCTCCATTGAACAATTAACTGATAGAAATTGTACCCAACATGAAATCAATGTATGTTTCAAATTTTAATAATTGAATAATGAGAACATAGGAAGATGCTGGAGTATTGGATTAGTTCCTCATAACTCACTGGATAAATGTCGTAGGACTGAACCGCCTAGCCCAAGAAGGTCCCAGGTTCAATCACTGCGTGGCCACAGGAAACTTCCAAATTATTACACAGAAAAATTCAAACTCTACAGCACCAGCTGTTCCTCCTGTTTCCATGGCAATTAACAAACATGTTTTCCATTGTTTCATTTCTTTCTCTCCCATCCTTCCCTGAAGGATTTGAATGCTGCTGGGGTACAGCCTATCGGTGTTGACAAGCCTCCGGCGCCTCATTCAAGTTGACATTCTTGATGAGTGAGCAGAGACAACAAAGCCTAGATTTTCCAGTTGGATCGACCCAATTTGCAGGCGTGAATTGAAGAGGAGAAAATTGTCATTGTCATTGCTGGCTGATGCAGGAAGGCGGCGCCCGTTTTGGGCGGTCCCTTGTAAATAAGGCAAAAATAACATTATACTTATTTTTCCATCATTCCCACTTCATTTGGCTGTTTCCGCTTCTCAACCACATAGGATAGGCATCCAAGGATGTTGGAATCTATGGACAAGGTAGAAGAGGATTTAAATAGCCCAGTATTACTGTTTCCAATGGCCGACGGGCCGATAACCAGAGGGCACAGATTTAAGGTGATTGGCAAAAGAACCAGAGGCGACATGAGGAAAAACCTTTTTACACAACGAGTGTTTAGGATTTGGAATGCACTGCCTGATAGGGTAGTGGAAACAGATTCAATAGTAGCCTTCAAAAGGGAATTGGATAAATACTTGAAGGAGAAAAAATTGCAGGGATATGGGGAAAGAGCAGGGGAGTAGGACTAACTGGATTGCTCTTTGAAAGAGCCGGCGCAGGCTCGATGAGCCGCATGGCCTCTTTCTGTGCTGTACTCTTCTATGATTCTATGATTAGCCTTAATAGAATCAGTTTAAAGCTTGTTTCTGACTTGTTTTTGGAGCGGTGGTTAGTTTTTTCCCCCCTGTTGCCGTCTACTTTGCTTCTGCCTCGGTGCCGTTTGCTGTGGGGCTACCATCCCTCCATCTCCCCCAGCCCCACCCCAACCATTTCACACAGGGTACGATGCAGTTCTGAGCAGGAATCGCTGCTTGTATTGTACTGCCCTGTATTGCTGCTTTTTTTGGAAGAAGAGGAGGAGCAATGGAGGAATACCAAGCTGGCCAGCCAGCATCAGGGGCACATGACACCCACCCACAAGTGCCCGCTACGCCAGAATATACAGGTAAAAGGACACGCAGTTAGTGGAGGCTCCACTTCACTGAGGAAGCCATCATGGTTATCGGCCCGTCGGCCATTGTGCTGCACCCAGACCTATAGTCCAGCTCCACCATCGACACCACTGTTAGCGGATTTCCCGTGGTTATGGTCGCGACAAAGGGTTGTTAGTCTGGCAAAAATAACCTTTGCTCAGATTCAGGCCCGAGTGGTTTTAAATAATAAGCTTCAATATACATTCGGCACCAGAGCTCATTGTCGCCGGACTAACAACCCTTTGTTGCTACCATATCCACGGGATATCTGCTAACACCACTGATAAGGTCCATAGCCTGGAAAGGGTGAGGCCCTTACTGTTGCTCCATCTGAGATCAGTTGACTCAGCACAGGCTAGTGATTAATCCTGAGAGCTCGCAGCCTGGGTGGTTCATTATCACAATAGATGACGCATTTATTTAATGAGCGATTGGGAGAGCTGTACTGTTTACATTTGTTCAGTCCTCGTAATTTATGTACTTTTCCTTCTATCTTCGATCTCAAGCACACCAACAGCCAAGGAGTTGGCTTTCTCCCAGGCAGTTGGCAGTGCCAGTGTTGACACTGACCATAGGTGCCTGTGATTGCAGCCCAGGATTGACATTCTCTCGTGATACCTCCGTCTGGCAAACTCCCCGAGAATGGCTCTGACATCGGGCACTTGGCACACGAGGTCTCTCGGGCACGAACTTGTATACCGGTGCTCCGCAGCACAGAGCATTGAAGATTTGCTCTGAACCGATCTAGTACACTGACCTGAAGTGAGATTTGTAAATAGATCCAGCCTTCTTAAAGCAGTCCGGCCCAATTTATGTCCCCGAGGTCTGACGAGACCGCAGCAGAAAATTTAGAAGGAATCGGAGCAAAAAGACACTTTTAAAATTAAAATCTGTTCTTTTTCCCCAGGCTTTCTTGAATATTCCTTTCAATGCAGATACATTTCAATGAGAATGTAAAACAATCCTACACCAACTCACCACAGGGTGGCAGGATCAAGTTTCTAGTTTAAACTTGATAATTACTTGTGTATGGTTGATTATGGTCGGCTTTACAGCTTGGAAATTACTGTTTGCAACATAACCGTACAAGTACTTAACGCATCTGCATCACAAGACTTTACCTGCTATTTTAGCGGAGGTGTTATTAAATGGATTAACGCCTCCACTGATATAATGGACACAGGAATGCATGCAGTCTTTCAGATGAGATGTTAAACCGAGGCCCCGTCTGCTCTCTCAGGGGGCGTAAAAGATCCCCCGGCACTATTTCGAAGAAGAGCAGGGAAGTTATCCCTGGTGTCCTGGCCAATATTTATCCCTCAATCAGCGTAACAAAAACAGATTATTTTGTCATTATCACATTGCTGTTTGTGGGAGCTTGCTGTGCGCAAATTGGCTGCCGCGTTTCCCACATTACAACAGTGACTCCACTTCAAAAGTACTTCATTGGCTGTAAAGCACTTTGAGACGTCCGGTGGTCGTGAAAGGCGCTATAGAAATGCAAATCTTTCTTTCTTTCTTCCAGTCATTTCTTGGCTTACGTATTTCAACTGTTTTTATACTGATCAGGGTCAATCTTCTGCTTTTATTTTAAGTAAGAAGGTCTATACTAGTCACTGAATAATCTGCGATCGTCAAGCAGAATCGAGAACTCTTACCAAAACAAAACACTGCGGACGCTGGCAAACTGAAATAACAACAGAAAACGCTGGAAACACTCAACGGGTCAGGCAGCATTCGTGGAGAGAGAGAAACAGAGTTAATGATTCGGGTCGATGAACTTTCATCAGAACTGAAAAAGAGGAAATCTTACTGTTGAGAGGGTACAAAGCAACTCGGAACCTGAGCCATTCGGTACATTCTCTTTCTAGAGGGCCAAAGTTTTATTTGACAGGTCACTTACATTTTAACCCTTATACAGGAAACTTTCGTTTATCCGGCACCCAAATATCCGGAATTCTCGCTTAACCGGCAAAAATCAGGTAAGTTTTATTATACAGACAAGACCCCGATTCTGACCTTTCGCCCCCACGAAAGGGGGGTCAACGTTCTTCCGACTCGGACCTGTCGCCGCCACGGAGGAAAAAGCCGGAGTCTCGTTTACTTTCCCTCTCCGGGTCCCAATTGTTAAGCCTGTGGCCGTGTACGGGGCTCTCGTACCTTGGTAAGTATACCTCTCTGTAATCCGGCACTTTCGATCAACCGGCACCACGCCGGTCCCGTCGGTGCCGGATAAACGAAAGTTTCCTGTACTGCTAACAAGTCCAGGGCGATTTCAGTCTCGCTGAACTGGCCAGGTTTTTGTGTCAAAGATAGTGAATTGTAAAATAGGATTTGTCATTTTAATGTCAGTTTGGCTCACCTTGTAGCACTCTTGTCCCTGAGTCAGAAGGTTGTGGGTTTAAGCCTCACACCAGGTCTGAGCATTGAGCCTTGAGCCTTGAGCCTTGAGCCTTGAGCCAGCTGATCGCAGCTGAAGCAACAGTAAGGGCGTCACCTCACACTTTCCAGGTTATGGACTTTAACAGTGGCGTCTATGGTGGAGGTGGACTATAGGGTTAGGGTGACCATATTTTCTAAACCAAATCCAGGGACACACAAGGTGGGAGCACAGCAAAGTAGCCAGGATGGAAAATGTAGGTTGTGCAACGTAGCGAGGCAAAATTTTTCAGCAGCCTATGTTTTAGCAGTTGCACATATACGCTACCTCAAATCAAACGCAAAACAAATGTGCATATAATTACCGCAGATGTTTTTTTAAATTCGTTCATGGGATCTGGGCATCACTGACAAGGCCAGCATTTATTGCCCATCCCTAATTGCCCTTGAGAAGGTGGTGGTGAGCCGCCTTCTTGAACCGCTGCAGTCCGTGTGGTGAAGGTACTCCCACAGTGCTGTTAGGGAGGGAGTTCCAGGATTTTGACCCAGCGACGATGAAGGATCGGCGATATACTTCTAAGTCAGGATGGTGTGTGACTTGGAGGGGAAGATGTGACGTTGCACTATTGAAGCGCATTCAGACACCGATTATAAATAATACAATAACACTGTTCAGTCCATTGACCTGAAACTGTGATTATGTCTAATGGTGTGATATGCATATATTCCAATGAAAATGGCTCTATTCTATTCAGAGATTAGTTTCATGAACCGGAGACTCTTCCGGGGACATTGCCCAGGGACACAGTACCTCATCCGGGACTGTCGCTGGAAAACGGGGACGTATGGTCAGCCTACTATAGGTCTGGGTGCAGCGAAAGGCACAACTGAGTAATGACTTCCTTAATAAGTGAAGCTTCCATCTGCACTACTCCTGTAACAAATGTAGGCAGGTGTGCTTTTACCTGTATATTCTGGTGTAGGAGGCACTTGTGGGTGGATGTTATGTGCCCCTGGTACTGAAGGGAGTGCTACACTGTAAGATGAGCTGGCTTTTAGATGAGGCTTTTTCAGGTGGGCTTGAAAAATCGCACGGCATTACTCAAAGAAGGGCACAGGGCAAGGGCATACAAGGGCAGCAAGCGCATGGGAACACCACCACCTCCAAGTTCCCCTCCAAGTCACACACCATCCTGACTTAGAAGCATATCGTCGATCCTTCATCGTCGCTGGGTCAAAATCCTGGAACTCCTTCCCTAACAGCACTGTGGGAGTACCTTCACCACATGGACTGCAGCGGTTCAAGAAGGCGGCTCACCACCACCTTCTCAAGGGCAACTAGGGATGGGCAATAAATGCTGGCCTTGCCAGCGACGCCCAGATCCCATAAGTGAATTAAAAAAAAAGAGCAGGGAGTTCTCTTGGTGTCCTGGCCAAAATTCCTCCCTCAGACAGCATCACCAAAAAGCAGTTTAACTGGGCATTCATCTCATTTGCTGTTTGTGGGATCTTGCTGTGTGCAAATTGTCTGCTGCTTTTTCCCACCTAGCAGAAGTGCGTGTACTTCAAATCTTATTCATTGGATATGAGGTGCTTTGGGGCATGATAAGCAAGTGCAAGATCATTCTGTTGTAAAGTGTTCAGCTCATACATTGTGATGTTGAAATAAATCTTAATATTGCAGTAATAACATTTAGTCAGATATCAGGATTAATTTTACCACCCGAATATTAACTTATATGCAACTAGAATAAAAACTTAAATTCATTTTAAATTAAAAGAATTTTAAACGAAAATAAAATGTTAAATTTCTTACTATTTCTTTTCTATCCTTTTATAGATACAAAAATGAGAAGTCGCACAACACCAGGTTATAGTCCAACAGATTTATTTAATTTTACAAGCTTTCGGAGCTGTCGCTCCTTCGTCAGGTAAGTTAGCAATGAAAGCTTGTAAAATTAAATAAATCTGTTGGACTATAACCTGGTGTTGTGCGACTTCTCATTTTTGTCCACCCCAGTCCAACGCCGGCATCTCCACATCATGACCTTTATAGATACAGGGGAAGGACAGATATATGTGATTAGATTTGAAAGCTGTCCTTGAAGGGCTAGCACCGATACAGAAGCATGTTCGGCCCCCTTCTATCATTTCTATGATATTACAGCTTTATTCCATCCTCTATTTTTGCCCTATTTTCTCTTCTCCTTATTCTTTCTCTTTCTTTTTTGCACTTTAGTTGTGTCAGCCAGTGGCTCAGTTGGTAGCAATGTCAAATGTTTGTGGGTTCAAGTCCCACTCCAGAGACTTGAGTACAAAAATCTAGCCTGACACTCCAGTGCAGTCCTGAGGGAATGCTGCACTGTCGGAGGTGCCGTCTTTCGGATGAGACATAAAAGATCCCATGGCACTATTTTGAAGAAGAGCAGGGAAATATCCTCGCCAATATTTATCCCTCAATCAACGTCACTGAAAATCGGCTGCCATGTTTCCTACATTACAACAAAAAGTACTTCATTGGCTGTAACGTGCTTTGGGACGTCTGGTGGTTGTGAAAGGCACTACATAAATGCAAGTCTTTATTTACCATTACCTTGTCTATATGTGATGCATTCCATTCTTTCTTCATGTTCATATTCATGAGTGTTGTCAGCAAGGCCAGCATTTATTGCCCATTCCTATTTGCCCTCGAAAGGTGGTGGTGAACTGCCTTATACAACTGAGCGGCTCGCTAGGCCATTTCAGAGGGCAGTTAAGAGTCAACCACATTGCTGTGGGACTGGAGTCACATATAGGCCAGACCAGGTAAGGACAGCAGATTTCCTTCCCTAAAGGACATTAGTGAACCAGATGGGTTTTTACAACAATCCAATAGTTTCATGGTCACCATGACTGATAATAGCTTTTTAATTCCAGATTTATTTAATTAACTGAATTTAAATTCCCCAGCTGCCGTGGTGGGATTTGAACTCATGTTTCCTGGATCATTAGTCCAGGTCTGCTGGATTACTAGTCCAGTGACATAACCACTATGCTACTGTACCCACCTGTTACTGTTGAAAATAAGTTTATAAAATGCTATTTTTCTTCTGCTGGCTAGATCCTTCCACTCCTCCTCAGCGAAGTAATTCACTTCTAATCGGCTTAGCTCTGCTGCCTCCGAGTCAAAAGGTTGTGGGTTCAAGCCCCGCTATTTATTAAGTGCATAATCCCGGCTGACACTCCAGTGCGGTATTCCGTTCTGGCGGCTGCTGTCTTTTGGATGAGATGTTACGCCGAGTCTCTGTCTGCCTGTTCAGGTGGATTTAAAAGATTCCCTGGCATTATTCGAAGAGGAGCAGGGAGTTCTCCCAGGGTTCTGGCCAACATTCCTCCCTCAAAAAAAAACTACCAAAAAACGATTAACGACTTGTTTATCTCACTTACTACTTGTGAGATTTTGCTGTGTGCAAGTCAGCTGTCGTGTTTGCCTATGTAGCAACAATGACTGCACTTCAAAAGTAATTCATTGCTTATGAAGTACTTTGGAATATTCTAAGATGTAATTCAGTGCTGTATAAAAAGTAAGCTCTTTCTCTAATTGGCTGGCAACAACTCCAAAGACTGTTTTATTTCAGTCAATTGAAGCCAAGAGTGAAAAAGTTCAGCATAGTCATATCATCCTTTAAAGCTGTATTCAAGAAGTTGCCTTGCTCCCAGCTCCAAAAGACAGATTGAACCATGCTAAGGTTTTAATGTTTATGGCCTAGTGGATAAAATCATTGTAGCATTAAGCCCTATAGACAAGAAATGCTAAGGCCGCGATTTTCTCCTTGGTGTCGGGATGGATGCAGGTCAGCTGGTTTCCGAGTTCCAGTTCCAGTCCCGTCCCCAGCTGCCTCCGCTCCACAGATGTGATTTTCCCTTGATTGGCCTTGTCCGGCCAATTAACAGGAAGCAGGTCTGATGACGTCATTTGATGACGTGTCATCTGCCGGTTTCCTTCAAGGGACCGTGCACAATTTTATTTTGACAGTTGATTTCTCAGTGTTTGACAGCATTGAGGTGCTGCAAACACTGACAATCACAGCACAAAGGTGAACTCTTGCACCCAGGCTCTCCAATGACTCCCTTCATATGCTTATGGAGGGAGTCACAGTGCGCAGGGAGGTTCTCTTCCCTTCCAAGGGTGGAAGAGACCTCCCCAGGACACCAACTTACCTTGCACCGCCACCCAACCCTCTCTATCTACTTTATCACTTCCCCATCTCACTAGCCACCCCTCACACTCACCCTCATTCTACTGCAAGCATACCAACTAACAACTCACAAGGGCGGGCACTTGAGAGGTTTAGCCAATGTCCATGTGAAGTTTCTGGTAATGTGTTGTCTTACAGTGAAATCTCTTTTTCAAAAAGTGCCCTTTATTGGACAGATCTGAGCGCACCTTGAGAAGTGTCTTACTGAGTTCCAGTGATTGTTCAGTCATAACTCCATCGCCCCCCCCCACCCCCCACCCCACTATAGTGATGAGTGTGCATGGAATGACTTGGACATTAAAGGGATGCTTCACGGTGCTGGTGTGGGGTGGTGTCAACCTGGCACATCATGTGGCAGCCAGGGTTTACAGCATCAAGTGAAGAAAGTCTGGCCATGGTAATGCCATCGCTGGCCTCCCGGGCAGCAATGTTGTCAGGGGCTGATGCTCTGTGTCCAGTGCAGCATCAGGTGATGGCGGCGAAGGTTGGTGATGTTGGTGTTGGGGATGATTGTGGAAGAATTCAGAGGACCAAGGTCTGATTGTTTCATTGGCTCCGATGTTGCTGGAATAGATGGCAGCTGCAGGTGAGATGACAGAAGCGATCTGTCACTGGTGAGAGAGGTTCTCCCAATGAGGTGGTACTGGACATACAGTTGGATATAAAAACTTGTAAGCTAAAGAAATCTGTATATGTATTAAAAATGCAGTAACCAACATTTTCTTTGCTCTGAAACTCACCATGTGCAACATTACATCCTTGACACCACTTCTGCAGCTGTCATCTTTTCACAAACATCAGACCAGACTCACAACACGCCACACTTACCTGGCGTGGTGTCCGGACATCGTGAAACCTGACCCAGAAGCTAAAAAATCTAAAAACAGCCTGAAACCACTGACAAGTACCTGTTAATAGCCTTTAATCCGTTTGCCGCCGCTAGGTGTCGGGTCCCTTCGCAAATCGGGGACCCGACACTTGGGACGGTTGTTTGGAGACGGGTTGATGGCGAGTGCGGAACTCGCCATCAATCAAAATGACTTTAACCTCTGACCCGCCTCCAAACCTGCCCTCTGAGGGCTGGCTAAATCGTGGCCTAAGGTTCAACCCTCAATGTGAGAGCCAGCAGATCTTAGTCAGGGCAATGGTTCAGATGCTGCAACTGACTTCTGCCCTATGGAGAGGAAGAAAAAAATCAGCTAGGCCTTTCATTCCTGATCATTATCCAGTGACTACTGCTGTTAATGTAGATTTCGAGTGAGAACAGGATCAAACTCGGCTCAGCTGCTGTTTACAGTCTAATAGTGCTGTCAGCCACGGCTCAGTATGTAGCACCCTTGTCTCTGAGTCAGAAGGTTGTGGCTTCATAGTCCCAAACCAGAGACTTGAGCACAAAAATCTAGCCTGACACTGCAGTGCAGTACTGAGGGAGGGCTGCACTGTCGGAGATGTCGTCTTTCGGATGAGACATTAAACCGAGGCTCTGTCTGCCCTCTCAGGTGGACGTAAAAGATCCCATGGCACTATTTTGAAGAAGAGCAGTGGAGTTATCCCCAGTGTCCGAGGCAATATTTATCCCTCAATCAACATCACTAAAAACTGATTATCTGGTCATTATCACATTGCTGTTTGTGGGAGTTGGCTGTGCACAAATTGGCTGCCACGTTTCCTACATTACAACAGTGACTACACTTCAAAAAGTACTTCATTGGCTGTAAAGCGCTTTGGGACGTCTGGTGGTTGTGACAGGCGCTATACAAATACAAGTCTTTCTTTCTTTCATAGCCTGCCAACACTCACTGTCAAGGCTCACATACGAAGAATAACCACTTGGTTGAGGTAGTGGTGGGCTTTTGGTACCAGTGCCGGTGGGAACTGTGCCCAACAATAGCCAGAATGAGAATGAAGAGGGAGAGTTGGAAAAGAAAGAGATGAAAACAAGTCTATGATGTTCTGATTGAAAGATTATGTGGTGTTCGCATGGTAACGTTGTGGGATCCTTACTGTATCAATCAACAAGAGCTACTGGAAACAAAATGTGAAGCTGCAATTACAAACAGTTTAGGCACAGCATATTCCAGAAAATTAGCTATTTTTCACTGTCAGTAGCACTTCCATTCATTTTCATATTTCCATTAGCTTCAAACGGGATGAGTTACAATTGATTTTACAACTGCAAGCTGGTAGACTTGAGAGACTCATAACAAATGTCAGCATCAAGCACTCCCCAGCTGAGTATTGCTCAATCGAAAGAAATGCAAAGTTTACATTCCCCTGCAAAGGCTTCTCAAATCTACAGCAACAGCTTTCATTTCTGGAGTGGCCAAGATATACCTCGCGATGTCTCGGAGCACTTTACAGGGTGGCGATTAGTGGGTGGACACAATTGAAAACAAGGGTCATAAGGAGTATTTTCAAGGCAGGGAGCGAGATGACAAGGAGGTGATGCTGAAGGAAGGAGTTCAACAGAATGGGGGCATAGTGGATGAAGAAGTGGCCACTGATGGTGGAGTGGAGGAACCAGGGAACAGTTAGTAGGCCTGTGTCGGAGAAGCAGATAATGCACGCAATGGTATTTTTTTTAAAATTCATTTATGGGATCTGGGTGTCACTGGCAAGGCCAGCATTTATTGCCCATCCCTAATTGCCCTTGAGAAGGTGGTGGTGAGCTGCCTTCTTGAACCGCTGCAGCCGTGTGGTGAAGGTACTCCCACAGTGCTGTTAGGTAGGGAGTTCCAGGATTTTGACCCAGCAACGATGAAGGATTGGCGATATACTTCTAAGTCAGGATGCTGTGTAACTTGGAGGGGAACTTGGAGGTGGTGGTGTTCCCATGTGCCTGCTGCCCTTGTCCTTCTAGGTGGAAGAGGTCGTGGGTTTGGGAGGTGCTGCCGAAGAAACCTTAACGAGACACTGCAGCCACGGTACGCCGGTGGTGGAGGGAGTGAATGTTTGAGGTGGTGGATGGGGTGCCAATCAAGCAGGCTGCTTTGTCCTGGATGGTGTCGAGCTTCTTGAGTGTTGTTGGAGCTGCACTCATCCAGGCAAGTGGAGAGTATTCCATCACACTCCTTACTTGTGCCTTGTAGATGGTGGAAAGGCTTTGGGGAGTCAGGAGGTGAGACACTCGCCGCAGAATACCCAGCCTCTGACCTGCTCTTGTTGCCACAGTATTAATGTGGCTGGTCCAGTTAAGTTTCTGGTTAATGGTGACCCCCAGGATATCGATAGTGGGGGATTCGGCGATGGTAATGCCATTGAATGTCATGGGGAGGTGGTTAGACTCTCGCTAGTAGGGAATGGTTCAAAGAAGTAGGGACAGGTAAAACAATGGAGGGATTTGAAGGTGAGGACGAGAATTTTAGACTTAATTTTCAGGGACAATGGAAACCAATGGAGCTTAGTGAGGACAAGGACAATGGAGATGACGGAGCGGTATTTAAAGGGGAGGTGCGGCCGCGACCCGCACTGCCTTTTTATCTTTTTTGGCTGACCTCCAGATCGGCCCTCTGCGGTGTGCCGTGGCGTGGTCCGGCCCTGCAGAGTGCGCAGCGGCCCTCCCCTTTAACTGAAGGGGAGGGGCGTTGAAAACGGCAGCGCTCCACGGAGCCGCTGCCGATCGCGCCCCGACATCGCCTCGGTTACCACCCCAACAGGAAGTGGAACACTCGAGATTGCGTTCCACTTCCTGTGTGGGGTGGTAAGCCGAATTTAACGGCCGGGGCGGTACTTCCACGCCGCGCGCTAAATGTCCGGCCTTAACTCGGATACCGCCCCCAAACGGGGTGTAACTGAATTTCGCGCCTTTATTGTTTGCTAAAACTGCTTGTTGTAGTAGTTAAGGCCAACCATCATTACATAAATCTGGAACAGACTTATCAAGAATATCCGCAATTTCAATGGGATGTTGAGCATTCTCTAAGGAGTTAGGCAATTGTTCCTGAGTGTCTATGTAGCAGAGATAGCCTCTATTATAGTCTGTAATGTACTAGAATCAGAAATTCTCTCCCAAGCTGGGAGTTGAGGTGAGGGGCAACTCATTGTTGATTTGGATCAAGAGGACTGTCCTTCAGCTGTCATTAAAAACCAGAAAAGAGCAGGTGAACCTACTCAGACCAGACTGCTGTAGTTTCCAAAACATTCAATAGCATGCAAAATAACTTAAAGTCAGAGATAAACAGAAAGGTGCAGAGATGACAACAAAAGAGCATGCATGTAGAGAGAAAGAGAGCGACAGAAAGAATGGGAGACAGAGGGGGTATTTTTTGACTTTGTGCAATAGTGTCAGTCAATGGAAATTAAAATGGGGGGAGATGTAAAATGGGCAGCCGATTTGCTATCACCTGTTTTACACCATCGTACAAAATCAAAATCTACCCCCAAACAGAGAGAGAATCAAAAGGAAAAAAGATAGACAGTGAAGACGAGCAGAGAGACATTTACGGGAAGAGAGAAACCTGATTGTTTTACTGGAGTGTGGGAGCAGAGCCATCAGAGCCGAAGTATTATGAATAAAATGTGTTGCTTCTCTCAATGCTGGGGGGTATTTATTGTTGCAGGAGTTAAACTTTGTCACTAGATGCCATTACTGTGCTATGTAATGACAGAAAGTGAATAAGTGACAAGGTACCAATGGATTGTGGATTGGCACCAATAGTTCAGGAATTCAATGACCCATCAAAGAATGAGACTAAGAGGACGTGCTTGTGTCAGCCAGAGACTTGAGCACAAAAATCTAGGCTGGCACTCCAGTGCAGTGCTGAGGGAGTGCTGCACTGTTGGTGGTGCCGTCTTTAGGATGAGTTGTTAAACTGAGGCCCCGTCTGCCCTCTCGGGTGGACGTAGAAGATCCCACGGCACTATTTCAAAGAAAAGCATGGGAGTTATCCCCTGTGTCCTGGCCAATATTTATCCCTCAACCAACATCACTAAAACAGATTATCTGGTCATTATCACATAGCTGTTTGTGGGAGCTTGCTGTGCGCAAATTGGCTGCCGCATTTCCTACATTACAACAGTGACTGCACTTCTTCAAAAAGTACTTCATTGGCTGTACAGCACTTTGGGACGTCCGGTGGCCATGAAAGGTGCTATATAAATGCAAGTCTTCTTCTTCTTTATCATAAAATTTAAATGATAATTATATATTTTAAATATAGGTGTATTATAATATTTGACTCTCTTTCATATAACTAAAAAGAAATCCTGTGATAAGATGCCAGTTTTCTTTTAAGGTTTTGTTTTGCTGTCCAACTTTCTGCTCTGTTCTCCTGCAGGTGCGGACTCAAGCTGGGGTACATTTCCATTGGTCCAGGCTACCTTTTGGGCCAACCGTCCATTTCTCACACGTGAGCCTAGATGGTGCGTGTTGGAAGCTCGTCGGACAGTAAGGGGGCATCTCGGCCAACCTCGATCCCATCCTCACCCAAAGTCCACGCAAGCGCTGACATGAATCTTGTCATTCATGTATGAAGTAATACTGGGCGGCCTGCTGGTGGCGCTGTCCAGGGAGAGTATAAATACTCGGGCATGGGCCCAGCTTGCTTAGGAGATTCCTCAACAGGAACTAGTGAAGGACACAACTAGATCTCCATGTTGAAAAACAGTTGATTAAAGCTTTGTTTAATGCTTAGACCAAGTGCCTAGTAGTTTTCTTACATCAAGCACTTTCTAGCTAGAGTCTCTGGACAGCCATCAGGAGCGGGAACCCTGATTCCCTCCGCTAGCCCATGGGCCGAGAAAACCAATCGTAGTTTCCCGACCGCTGCCGCGGCTGACATCAGCTAGCTTGGATTGACTGAGATTTGAACCTGGCACTTTCCTATCTGTATGGCTCAGTTCCATCTGAGGAGGTGCCTTTGCCAATGGAACCATTGAGAGAGCAGCAGCATAATCATGTCATGCATGGATTTGGGGAGGAACGGGAGGTGGGTGGCGGGGGGGGCAGAGGGGGTTCTGAACTCTCTCTAACAGCTGGTTGCCAGTGACAACAAAGCTAAACAGATGTCACTGCCAGTAATTGTGCTGGTTCTACCATTTTTAGGTCTGGTTCTGACCTCTCAGTCTCACAATGAAGCCCTTTTTTCATGCGGAATAAATTGGGGGTGGGGGAGGGGTTGGTTCGTACTGATAGCAGGTCTTGTTGTGCCAAAGACTGAAGTCAATACCTTTAAAGAGGCAATGTCAGGGAACGGTGCGCTCTTTAAAATAATGTAATAACTTATTCAAATTATTTGGAATGGTTTCATTAACAAACGCAGCAAGAATACATAGCCATAAAAAGTCACAAAATGAAACAACACAAAAAAAAAGAACACTGCTATTCTCTCAAGAGGGCATTCTGTCTCACCACAGCACAACAAAATAAATCATTCATAATATCAGCAGCCTCGTGATAAGGTCTTATCGGAACAGCAGGGACTGCCTAATGAGATTCAGCTTTCAATGTGTTCTCTCAGTGCGCCCTAGGCTCTGCTTGTTTCAGGCAATCACTGAATGTTGCTTCTGTTTGCTAATTTCAATTCTGATCATTAAAAAAAAACCTTGCATTTTTATTTATTGAATTTCATTTGTTTTGTTCCAGGGATGCCAGACGTCTGTAAAATAAAAATTAATAGGATAACATGAAGGGCCCAGATTCGACCCCACTCTGAGCTCAGTTTGCTGATCTCAGGCAGAGTGATAGTTGGCCAGGGTATTGTGATTGACGTCAGCAGCCATGGGCTAGGGAGAAGCGGGGGAGGCGGGGAAATCAGCTAGAGTTCCCATTCAAGCTCACTATCCAGTGATCCCCTCCTAGAACGTGCGCACTAGCTTGCTTCCTGGGATGAGAGGGCTGTCCTATGAGAAGAGATTGAGTAGATTAGGCCTATACTCTCTGGAGTTTAGAAGAATGAGAGGTAAGATTCTGAGGGGGATTGACAGGGTAGATGCTGAGAGGTTGTTTCCCCTGACTGGAGAGTCTAAAACTAGGGAGCATAGTCTCAGGATAAGGGGTCGGCCATTTAAGACTGAGATGAGGAGGAATTTCTTCACTCAGAGGGTTGGGAATCTTTGGAATTCTCTGCCCCAGAGGGCTGTGGATGCTCAGTCGTTGAGTATATTCAAGGCTGAGGTCGATAGATTTTTGGACTCTAGGGGAAATCAAGGGATATGGGGATCGGGTGGGAAAGTGGAGTTGAGGTCGAAGATCAGCCATGATCTTATTGAATGGCGGAGCAGACTCAAGGGGCCGTATGGCCTACTCCTGCTCCTAATTTTTATGTTCTTATGTTTCTATATGTAGACATCAGGGCAAGATCTGCGTCTGCTGTGCCTCTGATGGACAAATAACTCGTCCATACTTTCACATGCAGCATGACCACTTGGGACAGATACTAGAAGCTGCCAGTGCTCATGGAACCCTACCCCAGAGCTAGAGGAGAGCAGAAAGTTGGGGAAAAGAAACATATAAAGTGGTGGAAAACCGAAATGTTGCTAAGCTTCCTTAAATGGTAATGGCAGTAGATTCCAATAATTAGGACCCCGATAATCGAAGAGCGATGAGTTAGTGCAGCCACGTGGCACCACTGTCTTCCTGAGTGGGTAATTGTAAAGGTGAGAGATCAAAACTGCGCACTCCATTGACACGGAGAAGTGGGCCAATGACCCACAGTGCACTTTACCGACAGCGAGCGCAAGTGTGGCGTGCAGCTCCGCGGTGTCACTCCCGGAACCAGTGCCGAACGAGTGAGGTCACGGGCTTCAGCAGCAGCTTACTCGCTGGCGTTGGCGAGCTTGGCCGGCGCGGCTCTGAGGCGCAGCGGGAATTCTCAGCAGCGGGGCAGTGCTTGTTGGCAGCAGAGAGACGCTGCCAATCTGGGACACATTAGTGCTGTCTCCAGGTTGCGGAAAAACAGATAATTAAACTGGAGCACTCCTGGTCCCTGGATAGTGGGTATGTGTAATGTGTGATGTCAGGTGAGGTTGGAGATACTGATGCCTGAATGAGTGTGTGTGGTGGGGGGGGGCGGGGGGGGGGGGGGGGAAGGTGGGGGGAGCATCTTGCTTTTTGCTTAATGCTGTTAATTATGGGCAATGCCAAACTGTTTGGTCGGGCTAATATGTCGGCAGTAGCAAATGATTATGATTTGTAATATCAATAGTTACAAATGATGCATAGCCAGCACTGCAACTGCTACAAACCAGAGGAGAGAAAAGTGGCCTGCTGGCATCCGTTCAAAGGGATCCTTACGCCAGAAGTCCTGACAGATGGCTCTGAAGGGAATGGAAATGATTCTTTTCTTGTCAAGGCACAAGGGCATCAGCAGTGAAGAAAATACGATCGGAAAGGTGTCACTTTTCCGAGAGGGTGAACGCTTGTTATTTTCTCAGAACAATATCTAATGCTCAGTGCAACAGTAAAAAAAAAATGCCCAGCATGCGCGACGGATTTAATATGTTGGTAGCAATCGAAATAATAATAGTGTTAGCAAAGTTCTCGAATTTAAATAATGCATAAATAATTTATGGCCCATCTGCTTCTCCATTCACCTACCCGCCTGGTCCAATTTAATCTGTTTTCTATTCAAAACCTATTTATAAACTGCACTGTGTGGCAGTCGGCTGTACAATTGTTTTCCTTGGGAATCGCCTTAGCTAGAGACTGTAAACTCTTTAAATGAGCAATTATCCCATGACAACTGTTTCATTACCGCCGTCATTTCAATTCTATTATTTACATTTTTGGTGCGGGGGTGAGTCAGAGGTGAATTTTTTGCTCCCAACGTGAGTGCTGAGGAAGAGAGTGTTTGTTTTTGCATCCAGAGTCAGTATCAAGCCCAAGTCAGACACAGCAGGGGGCTGAGTTCAGAGCAAAGCCTACTTTGAAATGCACTGCCTGATAGGGTGGTGGATACAGATTCAATACTAGCCTTCCAAAGGGAACTGGATAAATACTTGAAGGAGAAAACATTGCAGGGATACGGGGCAAGAGCTGGATTGCTCTTCGAAAGAGCCGGCGGAGTCTCGATGGGCCGAAAGGCCTCCTTCTGTGCTGTACTATTCTATGATTCTATTCTATGCTCCATCACAGCAATCGGGTCTGTCCTCCACGGCTAGCTTCCTTGGAGATTGGCATCGCAAGGGGAAGAAAACTGGCAAACCAACACGAATAGCATCAGCTGGTGGTTCTTACCACTATTCTGTCCTGTGAAACTATAATTTATTAACGGCTTCGTCCTGCTATTATTTTAATGACCGCTGTTTACACCACCTCAAGGCACAGTTGCTCTTGCTGCCAGTTGCCGTTGGTTTCCATTGGGTCGCCCATTGCTCCAGACCTGCATCGGAATGAATGTATCTCTAGGCGAGCCAAGCATGCCAGTGAGCTGTACAGCAGCAATATGTGCTGTCCTGCATTACTACAGGAGAGAGTGGGCAGAGCAAAAGAAAGAAGATTGCATTTTTTGAGGAGGTAACAAGGAGGGTAGATGAGGGTAGTGCGTTTGATGTAGTGTATATGGACTTTAGAAAGGCTTTTGATAAGGTTCCACATGGCAGACTGGTCACGATGTTAAAAGCCCATGGGATCCAAGGTAAAATGTCAAGTTGGATTCAAAACTGGCTCGGAGACAGGAAGCAGAGGGTAATGGTTGATGAGTGTTTTTGTGATTGGAAGGCTGTTTCCAGTGGGGTTCCGCAGGGCTCAGTACTAGGTCCCTTGCTTTTTGTGGTATATATCAATGATCTAGACTTGAATATAGGGGGTATGATTAAGAAGTTTGCTGATGATACTAAAATCGGCTGTGTGGTTGATACTGAAGACGGAAGCTGTAGACTGCAGGAAGATATCAATAAATTGGTCAGGTGGGCAGAACAGTGGCAAATGGAATTCAATCCGGAGAAGTGTGAGGTAATGCATTTGGGGAGGGCAATCAAGGAAAGGGAATACACATTAAATGGTAGGACACTGAGTAGCGTAGAGGAACAAAGGGACCTTGGAGTGCATGTCCACAGATCCCTGAAGGTAGCAGGCCAGGTAGATAAGATGGTTAAGAAGGCATTCGGAATGCTTGCCTTTATTAGCCGTGGCATAGAATACAAGAGCAGGGGGATTATGCTTCAACTGTACAAAACACTAGTTAGGACTCAGCTAGAGTACTGCGTGCAGTTCTGGTCACCACATTACAGGAAAGATGTGATTGCATTAGAGAGGGTACAGAGGAGATTTACAAGGATGTTGCCGGGAGTAGAGAATCTTAGCTATGAGGAAAGACTGGATAGGCTGGGTCTGTTTTCCTTGGAACAGAGGAGGCTGAGGGGAGACCTTATTGAGGTGTATAAAATTATGAGGGGCATAGATAAAGTGGATAGAAAGGACCTATTTCCCTTAGCAGAGGGGTCAAAAACCAGGGGGCACAGATTTAAAGTAATTGGTGGAAGGTTTAGAGGGGATTTGAGGGGAAATTTCTTCACCCAGAGGGTTGTGGGGGTCTGGAACTCGCTGCCTGAAAGGGTGGTAGAGGCAGGAACCCTAACCACATTTAAAAAGTACTTGGATGCGCACTTGGGATGCTCTAACCTGCAGGGCTACGGACCAAGAGCTGGGAAGTGGGATTAGGATGGATAGCTCTTTGTTGGCCGGCGCGGACACGATGGGCCGAAATGGCCTCCTTCCGTGCTGTAACTTTCTATGATTCTATGATTCTAAGAGAGAAGCTGTCATTATTATCGCGCCGTTTATGTTGTCAGGACTTCTCAAAGTGCTTCACAGCCAGTTTTGATTGTAGTCACCGTCGATGTTCCCTCGAAATTGTCTTTGTTGTGCGCGGCCTGTTTATTTCAATGCGCGGTCCCTTTAAACTTCGGCGCATGCGCAGTGTTGCAAATGGAAAAGCTCGTGAGCGGCCTGCGCGGTGCCTTGCAGGTTACTGCGCGGCCTCGCACACGTGCAGTTTAGAGGGAGCAGTGGACGCTATTGCTATGAAGGCAAATACAGCGACAAGGACCCCCCAGACAGCAAAGAGAGTAAATAACCAACTGGAGCGCTGTTGTGTTTTTTGGTTTCTTTAACCCGCATATTATACACACTTTTGAGTTCTGTGTTTCAGAGCACTGTCGTAGGTCGGCCCTAGCCCCCTATGTCCTCAAGTGTATTTTCACTTGCCCTGACAAGACATACCTAGGTGAAATATTGGGAGCGGCCAGGATCACAAAGCCTTTTTTAGATGACTTCATTAACTGGTTCTCCACGGAATTCTCCTTGTGTTCAAAAGTGGCAGAATAACACTACACTGGGCCTTAAACTGTCAAACAAATTTATTAAATAGTAATAGAACATTTAATAGTAGCAATAACAAAACATAAATATTTACAGTAGTTGTTAAATTTCAGTAGCTTATCGTAAAAAATAATAAATAATTTGCAACTCTTGTGCTAAAACTATGCTGTAATTATTTTTTACAAAGCGGTTTTTTATCTTTTCCTCACCGACTACAGAAGTTGTTAATTCTCTTCAGAGGTTCCTGTCAGCTTGTCATCCAGGATCTGGATCAAACTAATTGATTTGAAAAATACTGGTTGATAAATACCTTTGAAACATTGACTAGGGCTTCATGAATTTTAGTAAATGTCTGTTGATTTCAAGAGGAGCTGTCAATTAAACACATATTTGATTTTATGATTCTCATCCTTGTTTATGGATCTTTCCATGACCTCGCCCCCCTCCCTATCTCTGTAATCTCCTCCAGCCCCACAACCCCCCCCCCCCCCCCGAGATCTCTACGTTCCTCCAATTCTGGACTCTTGCGCATCCCCGATTTTAATCGCTCCACCATTGGCGGCCATGCCTTCAGCTACCCAAGCCCTAAGCTCTGGAATTCCCCATCTAAACTTTTCTGCCTCTCTACCTCTCCTTCCTCCTTTAAGATGCTCCTTGAAACCTACCTCTTTGACCAAGCTTATGGTCACCTGCCCTAGTATCTCCTTATGTGGCTCGGTGTCAAATTTGGTTTGATAATCGCTCCTGTGAAGTGCCTTGGGATGTTATACTACGTTAAAGGCGCTATATAAATGCAAGTTTGTTGTTGTTGTTGAATAAATCACACAGCATATTTGTATTTGAACTTAGAGGCTCAGCTCCTCCCTTAAGTAAACTACTTGGTGATAAACAGTATCAGCCGTGGCTCAGTGGGTAGCACTTCTCACCTCCTGAGTCAGAAGGTTGTGGGTTCAAGTCCCCCTCTAAAGTTTTGAGCACAAAAATCTAGGCTGACACTCCAGTGGAGTGCGGTGCTGTCTTTCGGATGAAACATTAAACCGAGGCCCTGTCTGCTCTCTCAGGTGGACGTAAAAGATCCCATGGCACTACTTTGAAGAAGAGCAGGGGAGTTATCCCCAGTGTCCTGGCCAATATTTATCCCTCAACCAACATCACTAAAAACAGATTATCTGGTCATTATCACATTGCTGTTGGTGGGAGCTTGCTGTGCGCAAATTGGCTGCCGCGTTTCCTACATTACAACAGTGACTACACTTCAAAAGTACTTCATTGACTGTAAAGCGCTTTGGGATGTCCGGTGGTCTTTCTTTCTTTCAATCAACTCATAATCATAAAATTGTGTTAAGTTAAACTGGGATATGATTTCTATTTGTGAAGCTTTTTTGTAACCCCTATATATACTGCAGAAGAAGTTAAAAAGTCAACGGCAAGCCAAATCTTAGGCAAAAATGCTTCATTTTTATCACCAACTTCATAGACCACTCATAACTACCTGCACCAACTACTTCCAAGGTCATGTGGCTAGGTTATGAATTAACTACCTGTCTGTAACAAGACCAATACATGAAACGCCTGAGGCTGTGCGGGCAGATAGTTACCTAACCATGCACCTCCTGAACGACCAACTGCAGAGATAGTCTTCAGTCAGCGCTGCTCTCTCTCTGTGGCAGTCAAGATAATAACAGCATTCAGTTTCTACGCCACTAGTAACTTCAAGGCTCCAACAAGGGATATCACAGGGGTGAACAATTGTTCAGTCGTCAGAGCTCTTTAGACAGATGATTGATGTTTGGTCATTAGTACATCAACCTTAGCAGAGCACAGCAGTCCCAAAGTCAGCAGGACTTCTGCCAATTAGGGTGGTTCACTAGGGAATGGTCATGATGCTATTCAGGCACTGTCCAGTGGTGACGTGACATACATAAATCAAAAGGTCTTTCACGCCTCTAATGTGCAGCTAATATGTGACTCCTGATTTAGAATTATCCACGTTGCTACCCACATCCCCAGGAGTACCCATGACTCATGCATTTTGCACCAATCCATATTACCAAGCACCTCCGAGGGGAAGGAAAGCCCAATGGCTGGCTCCCGGGAGATGCGGGCTACACATTGCGACTGCGGTTCACAATGCTTCTGCACAACTTGCGCACCGGGGCTGAACAATATTACAATAAAGGACCACGGTCTTTGCTGTGTTTAAACACCATTGTGGCAGCTGCCTCAGAGGTGGCCCTGAAAAGGCGGCTGCACACCTTTACCATTGATGATGGCACTGATGATAGGAAGGTGGAATGGCGGAAGAGATAGATGAGGAGCAGTAAGTAACATCATTTTTCCCCCCCTGATGAAAAAGGACTGATACCACAGGAATTCTGGCAGCAATTGATTGATGGCTTCTTCCCCTGAGATGCTGCACTGGGATATTTGTACTGTTTTGGCTGCAGTGATGTCCCTCTTACCAGTACCTCCTCGATGTGAGCATGTGAAAATATCCCTTGATGTATACAGAACAGGTAGCGGCATCACGATATTCTAATTAGTGTTAATATTTATTGAACAGTAATGTGCATTACTGTGCAGGTTCCTGTGTATCACTTAAGTGTTTCTGAACATTAACAGACTGTACATGCAGAGTTGTGTTGTGTGAAAAAAGTGTACTTTTGTGCAAATGTTTATGCGTTATGTAATGGAAATGGGTGTCCCCAAGTGAATGAGTGAGATGAATTTACTGTAAGCTTCTTCTGAAACTAGTCTCTGTTTTCTTATCTATCTCTATGTGCTGTGGTTCCAGAGGCTGGTGGCACTGAAATGTCCCTATCTACCATCTACAAGGCACAAGTAAGGAGTGTGATGGAATACTCTCCACTTGCCTGGATGAGTGCAGCTCCAACAACACTCAAGAAGCTCGACACCATCCAGGACAAAGCAGCCCGCTTGATTGGCACCCCATCCACCACCTTAGACATTCACTCCCTCCACCACTGGCGCACCGTGGCTGCAGTGTGTACCATCTACAAGATGCACTGCAGCAACTCGCCAAGGCTTCTTCGGCAGCACCTCCCAAACCCGCGACCTCTTCCACCTAGAAGGACAATGGCAACAGGTGCATGGGAACACCACCACCTCCAAGTTCCCCTCCGAGTCACACATCATCCTGACTTGGAAGTATATCGGCGATCCTTCATCGTCGCTGGGTCAAAATCCTGGAACTCCCTCCCTAACAGTGGGAGTATCTTCACCACATGGACTGCAGCGGTTCAAGAAGGCGGCTCGCCACCACCTTCTCAAGGGCAATTAGGGATGGGCAATAAATGCTGGCCTTGCCAGCGACGCCCACATCCCATAAAAACGAATTTTAAAAAATTAAAAAATCTACTCCAGGAGGAGCAGAAGACCCTCTACTGCAATCTGCAAACAAACCTGATGCACACAGTATCAACCTCAGAGGTTTCCTGAAATCTACATCCAAGCTATCAATCCACTGACACTCGTGCTGGGGTTTGGACTTTGCATAGGTCTGCCACCACCTCCCTGATAGCTAACTGGCAAATTCTACAAAACACTGCGGGGGTAGCATGTCCTCACGAAGGGTTATCAGTTTGCTGGAGCAGAGCTTGTTTAAGCTGCAGCAAACCCTCCAAGCAGTGCGGTCTGCTGTCTCACTCCTAATGGGTCAAAGCCGGTCGAAAGACTTGCTGCATTTAGTCACCCAAGGCTCTCCCTCCAAGACTCCGCATCTGGCTTAACATCATCGGGGTGTTATATTACTTAAGTGTAAAACCGGTATTATTAGAGGTAGCTGGGATTGGCCAGATTTCCACCATTGAAGCTACAGTCTGCTCCCCATATAATTTGAAGTCATTTTTTGCGCGGTGGCTAAAATCGACTGACGGTGGAAAATAAGTGGGAAGTCACATGGCCGAACATTAGCATTAATAAACCCCAGAAATATCATCACTGTGAAAATAATCGCTCCAATGACAAAAACAGAAAACATGCCCAAACACACCTTAACCCCAACCTCATGAGAGCATCTAAAAGCATATTAAAACCCCGATTACAGTTTGTTAGGGATGTCATTCCACAGTTTCAGAAAGAACTTGCATTTTTATACTAAAAACAGAAAATGCTGGAAATACTCAGCAGGTCAGGCAGTATTAGAGAGAAACAGAATTAATAGTTCTGACAACGGGTCATCGACCTGAAACGTTAACTCTGTTTCTCTCTCTACAGATGCTGCCTGACCTGCTGAGTATTTCCAGCATTTCTGTTTTTATTTCAGATTCAGCATCCGCAGTATTTTGTTTTTGTATTTGCATTTTTATAACCCCTTTTGTGAACTCAGGACGCCCCAAAACACTTCACAGTGAAGCACTTTTTGAAGTGTAGTCACTGTTGTAATGTAGGGAAATGCAGAAGCTAATTTGCACACAGCAAGGTCCCACAAACAGCAATGGGATTGATGACCAGATTATCTAGTTTAACAATGTTGGTTGTGGGATAAATTGTGGCCAGCACACTGGAGAGAACTCCCCTGCTCTTCTTTGAATAGTGCCATGGGATCTTTTACATCCACCTGAGAGAGCAGACTAGACTTTGGTTTAACATTTCATCTGAAAGACGGCACCTCTGACAGTGCAGGTCTCTCTGAACACGATACTGAAGTGTCAGCCTAGATTATGTGTTCAATTCTCTGGAGCGGGGGTTGAATCAATGAGCTGATTCAAAGGCTACCACTGAGCTAAGGTTGATAAATGTTCACCCTTGAACAACATAAGCCAGGCAACACAAGAAAAGGATTATTTTGGTTCATTTTCAAGTATTATTTATTTAAAAAAATCAAAGATCAGAAGATACGACTAGATTAAATATCCAATAAAAATGAAACACAGGAAAATTAGTCAAATGCAATGAATTGGAGTCTGAACTATCATCTCTGGGACTTGGGTTCAAATCAACCCCATACTGATGGAATGAGAGTCTCCTCTAACCTCACCATGAAGCACTCCTTTTTGAAAGGCTGGAGGACTGTAAGGGGGAAAAATTCAGTTGGTTGCGCCTCCCGTTAGCGCCTTAAGAGGGCGCTAATGGGGCGCAAAGCAACTAGTGCCCGGGCGCGGTGATGTTTGCGCCGCTCGTTAAATTAACTAGACATTTTGCGGCGGCGCTAAACACTACCGCCACGATCTCCTGCGCCGACAGATCGTGACGTCAGTCGAGTGCGCAACGCCCCGGTAGCGCCCCGGAGCGGATATTGAGTGGTGCCCCCTGCCTTACCGCCTGCCGCTAGCAACGATAGGTTGAGGGGAGCGTTTGCAGTCAGGAAGGGACTGGGAAAGCGCTATTTAAAGGCAACCGCTTCCTGCCTTTTTTTGTTGGTGACATTTTTGAACCATGCCTTCTGAGAGAGAGAGAGACTTCTGGAGAGATTCAATGCTGTGTGAAGGAGTTTTGGGTACTGAACAGCACTTTGCAGGTTCATTTTGATTTGCCCTTACTTGTATCGATTTAGAAGAGACTGTGGGGGTTGCACTCTGAGCTCTTTCCCTGGTTCTCTCCATTGTTCTTTCCAGCAGATTTGATGTACAGGCCTCTCCAGGCCGAGATTCAAGGCTGCAATGAGCAGGATGTGGATGGAAAGCAAGATCAACCCTCCCCTTTAAGAACTGGCCGGCGCCATTGTGTCTGTGTTCCATTGCTGACTGACATCACATGAGCTTCGCCAGCGCTCTGAGTTAGTGCCTCGCTCCTCGGCCTTTGCGCCTTAAGACAGATGTGTAGCACCTGATTTAGCACTCCAATCACCTCCAGGGACGATAAAAGTCAAGTTTGCAGTCGGAGGCGATAATTAACGCCAGGCGCTAATCTTTGCGCCCGGCCGATAATTGCGCCCCAAACGGGGCGATACCGAATTTTTCCCCCTAAGGGTCTTATGTGGCGAATTTTGGGAGTGTTAATCCCAGTCCTAGGTGTCACACAGCAAAGATTGTCCCTAATTTGCTATTAATTGTCAATCCTATTCATTGAGGCCATGGAATGGTGTGTGAGAAATGGGAAAATGTCACACAGGTACATGTTGTTGGGACAGAGTAGTGGGAGCTTTGCTCTGTGTCTGCCTTGTGCTGTACCTTACCTGGGAGTGCTTGATGCTAACTCTGGGGCCGTGATTTTGCCGGCGCTCAGAAAGTGGGTTCAGAGGCGGATCAGCTGTTAAAGTCGCAATGATTGATGGCGGGTTTAAAACCCGCCGCGATCCCGCCTCCGTGTGAGTTTTAAGAGTGTCGGGTCTGCGATTTCACAACAGACCTGACACCAAGCGGCGGGTAAGGGATTTAAGGCACTTAACTCCTTGTTAAGTGCTTGTTAACTGCTATTTTGACAGCCTTTTCCTATTTTCCCACATTTTCAACAGGTTTCATGACGTTCAGATATCACGCCAGGTAAGTGTGTCAGGAGGACCAACGAGCTGGATACTTCACAGCTGCAATTGCAGTCTAAAAGCTGCACTCTCACATCTGCTCAATTTCAAATGTCAGAGGTTGCTGATTTCACGATTTGGGAAACACATTCTGTCTTGAGGCTGTAAGTGTGTGGTGTTAACTCTATACCTACTGTCACCTTCATTGCTGGACATAAAAAGCGCCCTCACCCTTCACTGTGCCACCTCAAATTGTGAGCACACATATGGCAACGATGTCAGACATTCATCCAACATTACTTTATTCCAACAGAATAAAAGAACAGAAACTTAACAACAATTTCTAGCAGAACACCCAAGTGGGTGCCCTTGTGATTATTTATGTGTCAGCTTTCTCTTACGTGTGCTTCTACGTGGTGCTACCCCATGGCTTCAGCAGATGTAGAGACAGCCTGCTCACTTCCCTGCTGCGCCTGCTTAGATGCCTTTGGCAGTCGTCCTCTGGGTTTTGGAGCCTGTGAAGGCCCCGCCAAAGTCTGCTCCTCCTGCGGCTGCACAGCGGGAGACTCGGCCATCTCTGCTTGGGGAGTCATCTGGGGCTCTGATCGAGGGGTTGGCAAGGGGATGGACGTATGAGCGCTTGGAGAGGAGCCCCCACTTGCATGTCACCTCTCACCATCCTCCCTCTCCTGGGCCACCTGCACTTCAGTGCTAGCAAGTAGCTGGAGAGCACCTTGCTGCACATCAGTGGGGCCATGAGGACCCGTATCTGTACTGACAGTCCTCACAACAGGGACGTCCTTGATTTAAAAATTCTTGTCCTTATTTTCAAATCCCTCCCTGCCCTCAACCCTTCCTATCTCTGTAACCTCCTCCAGCCCTACAACCCTCCGAGATCTCTGCGCTCCTCCAATTCTGGCCTCTTGCACATCCCCAATTTTCATCACTCCACCATTAGCGGGTGTGCTTTCAGCTGCCTTGGCCCTGAGCTCTGGAATTCCCTCTGTAAACCTCTTTGCATCTCCACCTCTCTCTCCTCCTTTAAGACGTTCCTTAAAATCTATCTCTTGACCAAGCTTTTGGTCAGCTGTCCTAATATCTCCTTATGTGGCTCATAGTAATATTTTGCTTGACAATGCTCCTGTGAAGCGCCTTGGGATTTTGACTATGTTAAAGGTGCTTATATAAATGTAAGTTGTCATTGTCAAATAGCCTGCCAGCACGCACGTTAATAATGGCCACTTAAGATAACTAGAAGGCATCGAGGGCCAATGGAACAGAGTGAAAGCCTTCAGGAGCGGAGGAAATCCTCCATAAGGAAAGTGTATGAAAGACTTGTATTTATGGTAGCAGCAGTAGGTGTAAGGTAATATCCCACTGCACCACACTTAGAAGAAGTGTTAGAATTCTAGGATGACCAGAATCTTTCTAAGTCTGATTAGTTTAACACCCTCCTTCACTTCTGGCACTAGTCTCCCTTGTGCCTGTGTGAGGATTTCCTTCAACAAAGAGTAGAGCCAAAATAAGAATCGAAAATAGGATCATCTGAGGTAAAAGTGGGATGCAAGTTGAGGGATTTAAAGGCCTGATAGATGGCAAGAAGAAAGATATCCAGACTCAAGATTGAACCAATAAATGAAACATAAGCTTTTGCAGCTAAGAAGGCTCTTTCTACAAGAAGTTGAATGTCTGCGCTTTCCTGCCAGCTGTTACCCAATGTCCGGATCAGCCATGGCTGTTTCCAACATTAACTATGTCCAGTTGGCTTGACCTGCAGCGCGAGTGCATTGCAGTGTTTGTGCAGAAGTTGATGTTCAGCGATGACATTATCGTGCCCATCTGTTAACCGTCATCTATTTGCTGATTTGCAAGTAGGAAAACAGATGATAGACGCCCTTCCCTGGCACAGTCTGCTGGAAATGAGTATCAGTATGCTCAACAACTTGACTTCTACCTCAATGACAATATGTTGTTTTCCCCTGCTAGCAAGGAACTAGCCATAATCACTGCTTTTTTAACCTCCCATCCCCATCTCCTCTATTTTCTCTCCTCTTCTCACTCCTGCTCCTTTTTATCCTTCATGTGTGAGTTGAGGATGAGTGCTGGAAGCCCATTTTACCATGGATCACAGCTGAACCTGCTCCTCTCCTCACCCGACATTCACGCGCACGCACACCCGCTTAACAGTCATGGTCACTGGAAGAGTATCAGAAATGAAAGTTCTGGCTAATTTCTACATTCCCTACTTGCAATTGGCATCAGCATTCCAACTATCAGTTGGCTGAACTAACTCTGAGCAAACTGGGACGGTAACCTGGGACCTTTATGGTCTCTATGACTCAGTTCCACACTGGGTGGTTCATTTGCCAACTGAGCCACTGGGAATCCTCCGAAATCTGTGTTAAAACTTGCATCCACTTCCAGGAGACTTTTCAACAGCATTGTGGGAACCCAGCGTGGTGACCAGATGGTATGAAATATTTGGAGGTAGGGTTTTGAAAGATCCTCAGTTGATAAATGCACCTTCCAGTATGGGATTAAGCCATACAGACCAGGAAGGTCTCGGGTGACATTTCCAGTCTGTGCAGAGTTTGCTGGGACTGGGTAACGTACTCTAAGGAACCTGGTATGGTAAGAGTACCCAAAAGTACCATATACCAGATAGATGGCGTGAGACTGCATGCTACAAAATAATCCTTTTCAACCTGTGCCACGTTTATCACTTGCCCATACCAAGATCTCGCACAATCTTACAACTCTTGCAGTGCATGTCATTCATACCTAAACTTCAGCAGGGTGCCCATTCAAGTTGCAGCTTACAATGGAAAGCCTTGTCATACTCACATCGCTCCAAGTGCTTCGCACATCAAACCACTATTACGCAAATGTAGTCACTTATTGATACCCAGGATGGGCATATAGCAATCCTCATTGACCGCTTGTACTTTGGGAAAGACAACAATGTGGCGAAGTTGGAGCCCTTTCATGCAATCCAGTGGGAAAGTAGATGAAAGTGCAGCCATGTAGTTATCTGTTTGATCTGTGGGCAGCACATTAACAGATATTGCAATGCTAGCTGGCAAAAAGGCTCAAGCATCACAATTGCGGGCAGCACCATCCCCTCTGCTGCAATATCCCTGTAGGTGCGCTTGCTGCAGATGGCAAAGCTGTGCGACCAGCACTCTGGTGACCACAGGAAGCTGAGGCAGTTCTCCAAGGTCATTGACATGTAGATATGCCAGGGTCTTCACATATGGTCTGGGGCCTGGTGATTGCAGGGCAGGGTCTAGTTCCTTTCATTAGGAATGTGGCTCCAGACTGTTTCATTTTGAGAACTGAAACCTTTAAAAACACACAGCTACAATAATCCCAAATGGCAGTACATTCTACATTCACAAGAGAAAACTGGCCCACCATGACATCTGTCCCTCTCCCAGACTCCATGGCAGAAGCGTGTCTGCTAACATAACTATGAATAAGTAATTTTTATTTTGAAGTAGCTTCAGAAGGAATGAGTTAAACATCAATGAAACAAAGCCTCAGACCTGAGTTCTAATGAAGAGTCACACCCTACGCATTAATCTATATTTTCCTTTTTAAAATGCTGATCCACCTGCTGTGAATTTCAAACATATCCTGGTTTTAAAACCTGAAAAGACAAGAAGAATGAACAAATTCCATTTATATAGCAAATTCCACGACACCAGGGGGTCCCAGAGCCCTTCACAGCCAATGTACTTTTGAAGTGTAGTCACTGTTGTAATGTAGGGAAACACAGCAGCCAATTTGCGCACAGCACGGTCCCACAAACAGCAATAAGACAAATGACCAGATTATCTGTTTTTAGTGATGTTGGTTGAGGGCATGTTGGCCAGGACAACTCCCCTGTTCTTTCACATCCACCTGAGAGGACAGATGCTTGATCTGAAGGACTGCTGTTAATAAAGAATGTGGGATCCATGGCTTCATAAATAGAGGCATCGAGCTGGATTTTGTCATTGGGGGCGGGCTGGGGGCGTGTCAGGTGGTCGGTGTGTCAGGACCCCGCCTCCGATGTGAGGCGGGACAAAAGTGCGATTTTGCCCTAATTGGGCACTTGATTTCCAGCATGTGGGAACCCCTGGGCCAATGAGTCTTTTGATACTGAAATTCGCCTCTGGTGACGTCATCTATGCAGCTGGATTTAAGGCCTGCAAGCAGCCTTAGTTCTTTTTCAGCCTTTCAACTTTATCATCATACTTCTGAGGGATTCCTACTGCAACTATGTCCAGCACCAGACCAAAGTGTGCACCCCGATTCGATGAGAACTCCCTCCAAGCTCTGGTGGAGGGAGCAAGAGCAAATAAGGAAGAGCTCTTTCCTTCTTCAGGGAGGAAAAAGCCTCCACAACAGACCAAAGTTGTGTGGCTGCAAGTGGCACAGGAGGTGAATGCGATTTCAATGTGCAGCAGAACCTGACTGCAGTGCAGAAAGAGGTTTCATGACCTTCTCCGCACAGGAAAAGTGAGTATTCCATCACCATGACCCTCAATCTGATCCCCATCGCTCCTCATCACCAGCACTCTGCTTTGTCAACCTCCTCCTCCACATCCCACTTCACCCTTTCATCCCTGCACCCTTACCCATTCCCTCTCTCTGTGTGTTCACATTCACTGAACTATTCGACTATGCAGCCCTCACACTCCCTATCACTGTGATGCTATGACAACAACTTACAACACACAGGGAGGGCCCTTGGTCTTGGCACCTCACTCCATCTTTGTGTCCTTCTAAGCATCTATGCTATGGATTCTCTACACTCACTCCTTCATTCTCACTCAAACTCCACTTGTGTCCCTCATTGCAGGAAAAGAGAGCCCACAATAAGAGGGAAAGGGTGAGGACAGGAGGAGGGCCACCCTCAATGGCCCAGCTCACCACTGCAGAGGAGGCGGCCCTGGAGATCATGGGAGTGGAGAAGGATGCGCAAGTGGGGGACGGACAGACGGGCTCATCAGAGCAAGCTGGTGACAGAATAGTTTTTCATCTCTCTCATTGACATTGCATGAGTGACTGATATGGATTATGATGCTTCAATGTGCATGCAACATTTATCTCACATGTCTAACTCTTTCCTTTACTCCCCCACAGGACCATCGACAGCCCCCCTCCCCACTGTCCAGGAGGAACAGCCTGAGCCAGAAGACTCCTCAGAGGAAGCTGCAACCTCTGAGAGCGTAGCGTCAGCAGAATTAAGCGCATCCAGCACCAGCGCAGAAACTCACACCTCGGTGGGACCTTCGCGAGATAGAGTAGTGTCGTCACCTGGTGTATCACAGCTCACAAGTGAGCATCAGCAGATGGTGGAGACAGGGACAGAAGTGGAGAGTCCTCGTCGGAGATCCTGTGCCTCCGGGTCCATCCAGAAGGAGAGCAGTGCTGGAACTCCAGGAACAGGTGCAGGAGTCTCCGGCAGGTTTTGTCTCCAGGGTCGCTGCGAGTGTGGAGTTAATGGAGGAGTCCATCGCTAACATGAGCAGAGCCTTTGTGGAGGCATTGGCGCATGAACGCATCACCACGGAAAGGATGGCAACCTCAGTGGTAAGGCTGGCTACCGTAGAGGAGAGGATGGCTACGGCCATGGAGGCGCTTAGTCCCCAGGGTCTTGAAAACATGGTAATTGTTCCGAATAGACTGACATCTCTTGAGGAGCGATGGTCAGCTATTGAGCAGAGAAACCAGACCTTCATGGAAGTCCTCTGGAGTAGGACTTCCAGTGCAAAAACGGGTCCTCATGGTCCCCCTGAATTGCAGCAAGGTGCTGTCAAGCCACTTGCTAGCTCTAAAGTGGGGCTGTCCCATGAGAGGGATGTTGGTGGCAGAGAACAAGGAAGTGGGGGCTCTTCTCCAAGTGCTCACACGACCATGCCACTGCAGAGCCCTCGGTCAGAGCCCCACCAGAGTCCTCACCCAACTGAGATCGGCGTCTCAACCCCTGCACAGCCGTAGGAGCAGCAGACTGTTGCCGAGCCCTCACAGGTTCGCAACCCCAGAGGACGGCCGCAAAAGGTTTCGAGGCAGGAGCAGCAAGAAAGTGAGCAAGGGGCCTCTACATCTGCTGAAGCCACAGGGGAAGAACCACGTAGGAGCATGCGTAAGAGGAAGATAAAGCACAAGTAGTCACAAGGGTAGTCACTTGGGTGTTCTGTTGTGTTTATTTTTGAAAAGCCATCCGTGAATTGTGATGATAAAAAAATTTGATGGCAAACTGTTGAAGTTGTGGCCTGTATCATTTCGCAAATGGGACTTCCACATTGAGGGCTTAGGGTGACTTGCAATTGTCAGTATGGTGGTCAGAGTGATAGGAATCTGCAGGTTCTTGGCCATTGTCGATGCTCTGGTAAGAAGGTGTGAGGCAAAAGTTTTTGATTGGGCAGGCTAAGCAAATCTGGCCAAGATGAGTGCGTCCCTTGCATCCCGGGCAGCAATGTGCTCACGTGCTGCAGCCGCTGGTTGATGCACCTCCGCAAGCTGTTCATTGTCGCTCTCCTCCCCCTCCTCCACCTCCTCCTCCTCCTCATCTGAGGAGGCTATGCGATCAGCCACTTGTACCTCAGGCAGCTGCAAGCCACGATGTTGTGCCATGTTGTGAAGTGCACAGCAGACCACGACGATTCTGGAGACCCTGGCTGCTGAGTACTGCAGGGCTCCACCTGATCTATCAAGGCATCTGAATCGCATCTTCTGCAAGCCGATGGTTTGCTCGATTATGGACCTGGTGGAAATGTGGCTGGAGTTGTAGCGCTCCTCAGCTTTGTTGGATGGGCTCCTCAACAGCGTCATTAGCCACGTCTTCAGGGGATATTCTCCAAGTAGCCATCTGAAAAGTTGGTCTGGCAGACTGAAGAGTGGAGGGACACTAGACTGGCGCAGGATGAAGGAGTCATGGCAACTGCCAGGGTACTTGGCGCAAACATGCAAAATTTCCTTCTTGTGGTCACACACCAGCTGCACGTTGAGGGAGTGGAAGCCCTTGTGTTTGACAAAAATACCTGGATTGTGATGGGGTGCCTTAAGGGTCACATGTGTGCAGTCAACAATGCCCTGGACCCTTGGAAAGCCTACCAGATTTGCAAACCCAACCGCACACACGGTTACACTTGCTTGATCCTTGGAGAAGTTGATGTAATTGTGCGCGATGGCAAAGAGGGCATCGGTTACCTGCATGATGCAAGTGTGTGCGGCCACCTGGGAGATGCCGCTGATGTCTGCTGTTGATCCCTGGAATGAGCCTGAAGCAAAAAAGTTGAGTGCGGTGGTGACTTTGACGGCCACTGGTAAGGGGTGTCCACCCGCTCCTCTGGGCTCCAGGTCTTGCTGCAGCATTGCGCAGATGTCACCCACTACCTCTCGCGAAAGTCTGAGCCTCCTTTGGCACTGCTGCTCAGTCATGCTGAGGTAGCTCATCCTCTGTCTGTAAACCCTGTTTTGGGGGGTATCTCCTGCGGCGACGTCCTTCCCTGCGCTGGCGCCTTCTGGCCTGTGCAGCTTCAGGTGGGTGAGCAGTAGGTTGGCGCTCCTGTTGTTGCTTCTGCTGGTGGTGCTGCTGTTGTTCCGGGTTCTGCTGCTGCCGCGGCTGGTCTTCGTCCGAATCTGAGGTCCAGGAGGAAAGGAAATAAATGGTTCCCATGCTGCAGGTATATACCTCAGCTGAGGAAGTGCTCTGTCAAGGTGGGGAGAGGGGATTCCCAGGAGGTCACACTGGAGATGGGTCTCAGGCTCCAAACTTCCACAACAATGAATAGGCCTGCTAAAAATTCCCCCAGATCTGAGACAACAAAGTTCTGCCGTCTGCAAATGATGATTGCTGAAAACTCCTTTTTAATGGTGGAGCTGCAGCTGTTAGTAAGCAATCCACTTGTGAGGCCGCCAGGATTAACTGGCATGTTCCAGAGGAGACGTGCAGGATGGGGGAAATGTGTTAAATTCAGAAAGGCCTCTCAAAATGGGATTATAGAGGCACTTAACTGGTTGTTAAGGGCCTATCCCGCCTCTTGGAGGCAGGATGGAAACGGGATCTGAAACCACGATTGTGGGAAAATTGCTCAGAGGCGGGCTGGAGGCGGGATCGGACCCACCCGCCATTTTTTGCGATTTTAACACCTCGCACGCCTCCAAACCCGCCTCCTCGGGCCTGGCAAAATTGAGCCCATAGAGTACAAAAGTAAGGAAGTTATGCTGAAGCTTTGTAAATCACTGCTTAGGCTTCAGCTGGAGTCCAATTCTGGGCACCACACTTTAGGAAGGATGTCAAGGCCGTGGAGAGGGTGCAGAGGAGATTTACTAGAATGCTACCAGGGATGAGGGACTTCAGTTATGTGGAGAGACTAGAGAAACTGGGATTGTTCTCCTTAGAGCAGAGAAGGTTAAGGGGAGATTTAACGGAGGTGTTCAAAATTATGAAGGGTTTTGATAGAGTAGATCGGGAGAAACTGTTTCCACTGGCAGGAGGGTCGATAACTAGAAGTCACAGATTTACAATAATTGGCAAAGGAACCAGAAGGGAGATGAGGAGAATTTTTTTTAAGCAGCGTGTTATTATCTGAAATGCACTGCCTGAAAGTGTGTCAATTTTTTTGTCTTATAATACTCCTGTGAAGCGCCTTGGGACATTTTACTACGTTAAAGGCGCTATATAAATACAAGTTGTTGTTGTGGTGGTGGTGGCATCAGATTCAATAGTAACTTTCAAAAGGGAATGGGATATATCACAGAATCACCACAGTGCAGATAGAGGCCATTTCGGCCCATCGAGCCTGCACCGACACATATCCCACCCTATCCCCGTAACCCCATGTATTTAATCCCCCTAACACTAAGGGTCAATTTATCATAGCCAAATCAACCTAACCCGCACATCTTTGGACTGTGGGAGGAAACCGGAGCACCCGGAGGAAACCCACGCAGACACGGGGAGAATGTGCAAACTCCACACAGACAGTCACCCGTGGCTAGCTTTGAACCCGGTTCCCTGGTGCTGTAAGGCAACTATGCCACCGTGTTGCCCCAATTGAAAAGGAAAAATTTGCAGGGCCAAGGGGAAAGAGCGGGGGAGTGGGACTAATTGGACAACTCTATCAAAGTGCCGGCACAGGCAGATGGGCTGAATTCTATGGTTCTATGACTCCCCCGCTAACAATGCTGCACTCCCTCAATACTGTACTGACGTGTCAGTTTAGATTATATGCTCAGCTCTCTGGACCTTCTGACTTAGCAGCTGCGACAAGGCTGGTACGGAGACCACACCTGGAGTACTGTGTACAGTTTTGGTCTCCTTATTTAAGGAAGGATATACTTGCATTGGAGGCAGTTCAGAGAAGGTTCACGAGGTTGATTCCGGAGATGAAGGGGTTGTCTTATGAAGAAAGGTTGAGCAGGTTGGGCCTATACTCACTGGAGTTTAGAAGAATGAGAGGGGATCTTATTGAAATATATAAGATTCTGAAGGGGATTGACAGAGTAGATGCAGAGAGGATGTTTCCCCTCGTGCGGGAATCTAGAACTCGGGGGCATAATTTCAGAATAAGGGGGCACCCATTTAAAATGGAAATGAGGAGGAATTTCTTCTCTCAGAGGGTCGTGAATCTGTGGCATTCTCTTCCCCAGAGAGCTGTGGAGGCTGGGTCATTAAATATATTTAAGGTGGAGATAGACAGATTTTGAATGGTAAGGGAGTCAAGGGTTATGGGGAGTTGAGGCCAAGATCAGATTAGCCATGATCTTATTGAACGGCGGAGCAGGCTCGAGGGGCCAAATGACCTACTCCTGCTCCTACGTCTTATGTTCTTATGTATGGTTTAGGGGGACACTTGACGATACATTTAACCATTGTGCGACTCCAGGTGCTAAAATTTGCATGTTTCTAATATATTCAATACAACACAAGAAAAAACAGCAAAAAAAACATTCTGTCATCTGTTACTTAATTAAGTAGTCTTTCTATCCTAATATGGTAGCACAAAATAAATCACGCAAAATTAATGAATTGCCATGGGATTGCTCGCAGTCAGTTGATGAACAAAATTTGTATACACAAAATTGTGATGGTATTGGGAGAGTTCAGCAACTTGCTCCACAGTACCGCCTACTGCCTACTGTGTTACAGGCAACTGTTTACATACAGGAGTTCCATTCTAAATGTTTACATTGGCAGTTTCCATGTTAAATGTTGACATAAAAGCATGGCCAAAAATCATGACAGCAGGAATTTGAACAGGAAGTGTGTGATTTTTAACAATATACGGGGAGTCAAGACCAAATGTTGTGTTCAGGTGCAGTGGGGTTAGAGAGTGGCTGGAGAGTCTAGAACTAGGGGTCGTAGTCGCAGGATAAGGGGTCAGCCATTTAAGACTGAGATGAGGAGGAATTTCTTCACTCAGAGGGTTAGGAATCTTTGGAATTCTCTACCCCAAAACGCTGTGGATGCTGAATCGTTGAGTATATTCAAGGCTGAGGTAGATAGATTTTTGGACTCTAGGGGAATCAAGGGGAATGGAAATCGGGCAGGAAGGTGCAGTTGAGGTCGAAGATCAGCCAGATCTTATTGAACAGCGGAGCAGGCTGGAGGAGCTGTATGGCCTACACCTGCTCCTAATTCTTATGTTCTTATAATTGGACCTGGACTCAGACTTAATTCAATCCCTGTCTTAATGACATACCCTCTGTCCTCATTTTTGTATTCCCATCATAAATTCCTCTGTCCACATTTATAATAGAAACGGCCTATGTGAACTTGTCATGCAGTAATTGCACCCTCCTACCAGTGATGGAATTTCAGTGCCTCCATTGGAGGGAGGGTGTAATTACAGTGTGACAAGTTTACATAGGCATTTTCCATTCTAAATGTGGACAGAGGAATTTATAATAGATGAAGTTGACAGGAAGTGAAAGCAGTTATCAAGATTTTTCATATGTTACAAGTTGGTGTTACACAGGACCAAATGTAATCTTCCGATGTAGTAGGTTTAGAGGGCAGGGATTCATTGGACCAACGTGAGTAGATGTAATTAGGTCCTCATCTTAAAGTTGTATATTTTGACCTTATTTTTATATTTTCATTATAAATTGCTATGTCCACAATTATAATGGAAATGTCCTATGTAAACTTGTGACACTGTAATTACAGCTGTCCACAAGTGGTGTCACTGCAGCAACTGTGCTGGAGGGAAAGGCGGTTTCCATTATAATTATGGTCCTATGATAGAAAACGTTGACAGAAAAGCGCATGCATGGACATGTAAGATTTTGAATATATTATATAACAAAAACAACAGCTTGCATTATTGTAGCATCTTTAATGTAGAAAAACATCCCAAAGCACTTAACAGCGGCGTAATCAAAAAATGGACATGGAGCCCGAGGAGATTTAGGAGGAGGATGATCAAAAGCTTAGTTACAGAGATGGGTTTTAAGGAGAATCTTAAAGGAGGAGAAGGGGTAGAGAGGCAGAAGGGTTTCGGAAGGGAATTTATATATATATGAACTATCTCATGCTTATTTCGAATGCCAAAGACTGCCTAATGACAGATTCAGTTTGCAACAGTGCTTCTTTATTTAGGTGAAGAATGGAACCCAGATCATCGCCAAAACCCTTGTCTTAGAAATGCCCTTTTACAGTTTGTGGTGTCAGTACAAAGAATCATAGAACCAGAGAATGATACAGCACAGAAGGAGGCCATTCGGCCCATCGTGCCTGTGGCAGCTCTTTGGTAGAGCTATCCAATTAATCCCACTCCCCTGCTCCTTTGTTTCCCTTCAAGTATTTATCCAATTCCCTTTTGAATGTCCCGATTTTAATCGCACCACCATTGGTGGCCGCTCCTTCAGCTGACAAGGCCCCAAGCTCTGGAATTCCCTCCCTAAACCTCTCCGCCACTCTTATCGCTTTTTCCTCCTTTAAGATGCTCCTTAAAACCTACCTCTTTGACCATCTGCCCTCATATCTCCTTATGTGGCTCAATGCCAAATTTTGTTTGATAACGCTCCTGTGAAGCACCGTGGGCTGTTTTACTATGCTATAGACAGTATATAAATACAGGATAGGCGCACCAACATCAGTGTTCTTGCTCAGGCCAACATCCCCAGCATCGAAGCTTTGACCACGCTCGATCAGCTCCGATGGACGGGTCACGTCGTCCGCATGCCCGATACGAGACTCCCAAAACAAGCGCTCTACTCGGAGCTCTGACATGGCAAGAGAGCCCCAGGTGGGCAGAGGAAATGCTTCAAGGACACCCTCAAAGCCTCCTTGAAAAAGTGCAACATCCCCACCGACACCTGGGAATCCCTGGCCCAAGACCGCACAAAGTGGAGGAGAAGCATCCGGGCAGGCGCCGAACACCTCGAGTCTCTTCGCCGGGAGCAAGCGGAAGCCAAGCGCAAGCAGCGCAAGGAGCGCACGTCAACCCAAGCACCCCACCCACCCGCCCCTTCAACCACCGTCTGCCCCACCTGTGACAGAGACTGTAGGTCCCGCATTGGACTCATCCATCACCTGAGAACTCATTTTTAATGTGGAAGCAAGTCATCCTCGGTTCCGAGGGACTGCCTAAGAAGAAGCAGATATAAATACAAGTTGTTGTTGTTGTTGAACCTGCTTCCCTTCAGACAGTGCTCTCCAGATCACAACAACTCGCTGTGTTAAAAAATGTTTCCTCATGTCGAACTACCCGCTCATAGAAGGAAGGTGGCTTAACTTCCCTCTAATATCTGGTCAGCACTCTTTTTGTGCTATCCCCAGCAGTCAGCAAGGGTTCAGTTACCTCATCGCCTTGCTATCAGTTTCAGGTTGTGTGGTATTGTTACAGGGTACTGTGTGACAGGAAACAGAACTATATTGGAGGTGTTTGTTTTTTGTAATGCTGTTCTGAAGCTTGATGGAGACAGTTTCAGCTGGTATTATCTCTTCCTAGACAGTTTGGTTGTAAGTTACGAGAATACAGCCGTGTGATTAATACAATGATGCAGTTGTAGTGCCATTTGCATCCAAGACGGGATACCAGCCGTCCTCCAGTATCTCACCCAAGTGACCATTCTTCATGCGGAACCTTGACAGCGAGTATTGACAGGCCATTCAACCGTGAAGGGCATCACAAGAAAGCCCAATCATATCTGCACCTGACGTCACACATGTGCAGCTTGCCAGCATGAGCTAGTGGATATGAATCAGAAGTAGAAATCTGGCTGATTTTTCATCTGCCGAACCCGGGGGTAATTTGACTATTTCTAAGGTGCAAAAATCACCACCCTAACTGGAATCGACTAATTTAGCCCAGATATGGGGTTAAATGTGGGACTTTCCTGTTCTGTATGACTCATGGTGGTGCATACACTCACCGAGTCAAGTATTTGATTAAATAGTTACAATGTCTGCTGCATAATCAACCCATTGTGGCAAACAACAAGAGTTTCTGGTGCATGTCCTTCCTTTCACTGATCTTTTGGCTGAAGATTATCCACTGAGGCAATAATGCCCCTTTAAAAGTAAATATGGGAAATTGTGTCAATATATAAGCAAAATGGTGTGCTTGCCAGCATTTGTTTTACTCCCAGGCCGCCTTGTTTATGTGAGCAATGCGTTCCTTGTTGAGGATAGCAGGGGAAAAAATACATTTTCAGCTACTCCAAATTCAAATCAGTTCTGGGAAAGAAAAACATGGGCCAGAAAGTGTCCCAGGGTCCCAGGAAGAAACTGATGTGAGCAATGCTGGGAAGAGCACAGCAGTCCAGCAGTTAACAAGTCACCCTGCTCTCATTTACCAGGTCTGTCAGCCTTTGTTGGCAATTCAGTCAGTCCTGTGTTCCATTTTGTTGCTGTTACTTAAGAAAAGTATTTATATGTTAAATGCATGCACTCTCTAATCAGGATGGAGACAGCTTTAAATTTGGCATCTATGGTATATTTTCACTCATTAATCCAGCAACAGCAAAAAAAAACCTCCCTCAGCCCCAGCTACTTCAAAATGACAATCCTGTTAACGCGATTTTTTTCTCTCTCTCTCTCTCTTTAATGCAAATCACAATGATTTGTTTGAGGCAGAACAGGACAGCCGCAGAATGTCTGCTCCTACTACACTATAATTAATCCGCCCTGGCAGTGGGCAGGGCCCCGGCAATCTGCCCCCACGTTACTTTGATTGACACTCGGCTTTGTTGGGGAGGAGGCGTGCGCGGCCAGCAGCCGCGGGCCGCCGCGCTCGCTGGGAGTTGTAGTCCCTCCCCTCCGCCGCGCAACGGGCGCCGGCTGCTCGAGCGACTACAGCTCCCGGCAGCCCCCGGGCCTCGGGCGCAACAAAAAAAAAGCCAAGCCAAGCGCCGGCCAATCGGCAGCCAGCTGGATGCGCGATTGGCTGACGGGCGAAGGCGAGCTGGCCGCCCCACGTGGGGGAGCCGGCCGGCGATTGGCTGGGGCTTCCGGATTGTGTGTATCCAATTGAGGGAACTCTCAAAAGATGTTGCAAAGAGGGGAGGTTTGCAACAGTGAGCCAGTGTTTCATTGAGTAAAACGGGCCAGTTCTTGGAATATCATCCTCGATCAGATCATTTCTTCTGAAGCATGGACTTTTTTTTTGCAATGGGGTTCTGTTCTCGTCCTTTCATGACAGTTTCAATGGCTTCTGGTCTCTAAAGGCAGCGCTCTGGCTCCCGGCAGCAGCTCTGGACTTTTGTGACATTTTCTTTTTAAGTTAGGATCGTCAGAGGTGGACAGTGTGTGTTTTTGTTCCATGGACATCACAACATCGTGTTCCTTTGTACAACCCTGGATTTACCCCCCACCCCTCTCCAAGCCCCGATCCGCGTCCCAGGCTGTCCTGGATTTCTGGCTGACCTTTTCCCCGTCTTGTATTTCGGCTATGTGATCTGAGCTGCATCTTGCCGAGGATGGTTTTGTGGTGAGCAACCGAGAGGCGCTGCTTCCCGTCTGGGGTGATGTTTAGAATCTGAAAATTACCACTGGCGTTGATTTTTTTTTTCCCTTCCCACGAGTCTGTAGAAGTCCGCTTTGGGGGACATCGCTGTGTGTGTCTGTGATTTTTTTTTTAAATTTAAAAAGCAGTGGAGAATATTGAGGAGAGAGGAACAGCATCTAAGGATGTATCCACAAGGCAGGCATCCCGTAAGTACCAGTTTACTCAACAACATTGCAAATCATAGACAAATGGAGAGGGGGAATAATAAACATGTGTATGGTCTCTGATACATTCAATGTCATTTAAAGTGGTAACAGCCTTGTCAATTTCTACCAGTGTTAATATCAACGATAATTCCTAACATAGAGCACACAAAAAACAGAATTCAATAAATTGACTAATCGTGGGCAGATATTATATATTGCTTTCTGATCCTTAATACCAAGTTAGTAATATTTAAATATGAATGAGTCGTGTTTTACGGTAGGTATGTAGATAGCGCAGCTCTTAATCTCCCCTTTATAGTTAAACGAAGAATTGTGCTTTGTGGCTGAAGACTTGTCTTTTCAGAGCTGGTTTAATTATTTGTGGGGGGAGGGCTGGGACTTCCTAATCCCTGGACATTCAGATTCAGTGCACGACGATGATCTGAGCATCCTCCCCACGTCGCTTCATGCAAATACTCGAAATGTTATTTCTCTTTTTTTTGAGGGGAGGGGGGGTGGGGGTGATTTTTTTTATTTATAAACGCACGAAAATCCAGCAGGTGGCATTGGTTAGTGACATTTCCGCAGAGGTTTAGTTTGTTTCCGTTTCTATCTCCCGAGTTAATCGCCTTGTCAGATGTGACCAAAATATCACAGGAAAATAAACTTTTTAGTGTAATGAATGTTACACGTGTAATACACAAGACTTGCGCGCCGGATATTCCAACATGCCTTTAGCCAGCAGACTGGCCTCATTCAGACTTTGGACCTGTAGCAGGAGATGATATACAATGATAATGTAATAAGTGAATAAACCTCAACAGATAAATAAAGATGGGAAGGGAGGGGGGAAATCAAATATTTCGACTTAACTATGTGAAATATTGGCTCAGTGATTTGGATCGATATAGAATTGCCTATAAATCCTTCAGGGAGATTGCAGACTGAATTACTCCATTTCAGTAGGTTCCAAACTAATACTTGTTACACACAGGCCAAGCTTACCAGTTTTCTCTACCTACAACAATTTTACTAAATTTTTAAAGTAGAATTTGAGTTTTTTAAATGATATAAGCCTTTACTTCCCCCCCCCCATTCTGTGTAATAGTCCCAAACAATAGTTAAGTGAAATTGTGATCTAATTATCTTCACTCCCGCACATACCCCCAACCTACCCAACCCCCCATCCATCACCTTTCAGCTTGGAATCATGGGCTGGAGTGCAAAATAAAACCAGTGGGAGATGGCCTCCTGGAGGGGGGAGGGGGGTCTCGCACCTCAGGGCCTGATGCACTGGCCGGCCCTCTTGAGTTATACTGCCACTTTAGTGTTCATGCATTACCCGAACCATTTTGCAGAAGTGGCTATATAAGTGCAGCCTTTTATCTTATCAGTGGTTGTGAGGTGTGAAGAAGGCTTGTTCTCATGATGTCTGTCTGTCTCTCTCTCTCACTCACGCACACAAGGGGCTGTTTTGTTTACTAATAGCAATAGAATGAGAAGCCATATACACCACAAGATGTGAATAAAGATCATTACTGCATGGGGTGTTTAAACATGTTTCCTTTATCACGCAGGCACCTCATCAGCCAGGACAGCCATTTAAGTTTACAGTGGTGGAGACATGCGATCGCATCAAGGAGGAATTTCAATTTCTGCAGGCACAGTACCACAGGTAAAGCCATTTGTTAACCATCAACGTTGCAAATGGGATCTAATCCCCTTACAGCTGGTCGAAGCCGTTCAGTTTTAAATTTCCCATTCCTCGAAATTATGTTATTCATGTGTACAGAGAAAGATCTCGGGTTGACTGTTTTTACATGAGGGTTTACTGTTTGAATGGGAATCATACCAAATTCTGCTAATGATGGGACTATCCCTGCACCGATCAAAAGCAAAAACACAATCTGGAATCCTTAAACATATAAAATAACACATGAAATGTTGGAAATACACAGCCAGTTCCTGAAAAGCTAGGTTAACAGTTTAAGTGTTGAGCCACCTCACAACTGTTCTCCACAACAACGACGTGTGTGTGTGTTACAATGTCCCAAGGCACTTCACAGGAGTGTTTTATAAGACAAAACATTGACACCGAACCGCATAAGCAATTAGGGCAGGTGACCAAATGCTTGGTCAAAGAGGTAGGTTTTAAGGATCGTCTTAAAGGAGGAAAGAGAGGCGGGGAGGTTTAGGCAGGGAATTCCAGAGCTTGGGGCCTAGGCAGCTGAAGCACGGCCACCAATGGTTGAGCGATTTACAATCCGGGATGCTCAAGAGGTCAGAGTTAGAGGAGCGCAGATATCTCTGGGGGGGTTGTGGGGCTGGAGGAGATTACAGAGATAGGGAGGGGGCGAGGCCATGGAGGGATCTGAAAACAAGGATGAGAATTTTGAAATCAAGGCGTTGCTTAACCGGGAGCCAATGTAGGTCAGCGAGCACAGGGGTGATTGATGGGTGAACGAGACTTGGTGCAAGTTAGGACATGGGCAGCAGAGTTTTGGATGACCTCAAGTTTACGTAGGGTAGAATGTGGGAGGCCAGCCAGGAGTGCGTTGGAATAGTCAAGTCTAGAGGTAACAAAGGCATGGATGAGGGTTTCCGCAGCAGATGAGCGGAGGCAGGGGCGGAGTCGGGCAATGTTACGGAGGTGGAAGTAGGCGGTCTTAGTTATGCCACGGCTATGTGGTCGGAAGCTCATTTCAGGGTCAAATATGACACCAAGGTTGCGAACCTAAAATATTAACCAGTGTTTCCAGATGCTGACAATCTAGCTTGAAAAATAAACCAAGCAAAATCCCTGCTAATATGGCCACTTGGGTTACAGGATCCAATATAGCTTCAGGTCCTGTGGAAGGACATTGCTGATCGTTTTTGTCAGGTGTTAATACTTTAAAATTCCAACTACGTTGAATAAATGGATTACTGCGATGGTGTGGAAAAATAATTGAAGATGAAAATCTGCTCTCTTCTATAACAAATGAGGAGCAATAGCTTGACTCAATTGCTCACATTCTACCCTGAGCCACAAGGTTCAAGCCCCCACACCAGGATAATCTAGGCCAACAGTCCATGCAGTACTGAGCAATTATCGCTTTCTCGGTGGTGCCATCCTTCTGGAGGAGATGTTAAACCGAGGTCCTGTCTGCCTGTTCTGATAGTTTATGTGGATAACAACTTTCGTTTATATAGCTTCTGTAACTCAAAGGATGTCCCAAGGTACTTTTGTAGATAGACACAAGGAAAATGGATTCTGAGCCAGGAAGTGAGGCTAGGAGGGGAGACCAAAGGCTTGGCTGAAGAGATGGGTTTTAACGGGAAAGAATTGCATGGCTATGGTGAAAGAGCAGGGGAGTGGGACGGGCGTGGAACTAATTGGTAGCCCTTCCAGAGAGCCGGCACAGGCATGATGGGCCGAATGGCCTCCTTCAATGCTGTATGATATTATGAAAGGAGGAGAGGGAGGTGGAGAGAGGTTTAGGGAGGAAAGTGGGCTATCGATGATTCCAGGCACTATTTGAAAAGCAGGAGTTAACCTGATGTCCTGGCCAGCATATCTTCTTCAATTGACACCACAACGAGCATATTAACTAGCCATGTATTGCATTGTTTGTGGGATCTTGCTGTGTGCAAAGGGCTGCCGCACTTGCCTACATAACAACAGTCACTGCTGTTCCAAGTAATTAATTGAAAGTGAAGTGCTTTGAAACAGCTGAGCTGCGATAAGCTGCTATATTAATGCAAGATGGAAGCTTTCCTTTTCAGTATGTTGTGAGTAAATGTAGATGCTCTCATCTCTGGTTACAAATGGCAGTGCTCACTGTGTTATCACAAGGATTTCAATAAAAGGGTAATGATGGGCATGTGAAATGTTGATGTTACGTCTGCTTAAACTGTGAAAAAACACCTTGTCGTACAGTTCTGGATTCTGTCTTGCCAAATTTGGAGAGAGCATTGTGAGCTCTACTCTACTGGGGTGAATTATGGGTGGTTATAGGTCTGCTACCGGTGGTGGGAGCAATTTGAGGTGCAGAATCAAAAGTCTTACACAAGAAGTGTATTGGCAATCATTAAAGAGTATTGGCTTAAGTCCAATTAGAATCATATAAGGAGGCTATTCACCCCATTGTGCCTGTGCTGGCTCTTTAGAACTATCCGATTTGTCTCACTCCCCTGCTCTTTCCCCATAGCCCTGTGATTTTTTTCTTTTTCAAGTATTTATCCAATTCCCTTTTGAAAGTTACTATTGAATCTGTTTCCACCCTTTCAGGCAGTGCATTCCAGATCACGCCAACTCCCTGCGTAACAACATTTCTCCCCTCTGAATCTTTTGCCAAATCTGTGTCCTCTGGTTACCAACCCTCCTGCCAATGGAAATGGTTTCTACTTATTTACTCTATCAAAACCCATCATAATTTTGAACACCTCTATTAAATCTTCCCGTAACCTCCTCTGCTCCAAGAAGAACAATCCCAGCTTCTCTGGTCTCTTCCCAAGTTTTCCCAATGGTGCATTTATGTCGATACACTAAAGAAGCCCAGTGACCGCACTGTAGAAGACACTCCGAGCTCTGCTTTCATGGTTGATCTGAACCTCCTTGATTGGATTACTGCGCTGTAATTCCCTGACAAGTGTCCATTATCTGCTATTTATTTCCAGCTATTTTATGGGTGCAATAAACTTATGCAAAGTAGCTTTAACCAGTTCAGTGCTGAAATTTCTTTTTTTGATGCAGTTGGGTTTGTGATTATCACAGCTCACTGTGAAGCAAAAGAGTTCATAGATTTGACAAAAGAACCAGAGCAGCGATGAGGAGAAATGTTGTTACACAGTGAGTTGTCGTGATCTGGAATGCACTGCCTGAAAGGCTGGTGGAAACATGGCATCCAATTGGCGCACAGCAAGCTCCCACAAATAGCAGTGTGATGATGACCAGGTGATATGGTTTAGTGACGCTGATTGAGTGATAAATATTGGTCAGGACACCGGGGATCACTTCCCTGCTCTTCTTCCAAATAGTGCCGTGGGATCTTTAACATCCACCCGAGAGAGCAGACGGGGCCTCGGTTTAACGTCTCATCCAAAAGACGGCACCTCCGACAGTGCAGCGCTCCCTGGAGTGTCAGACTAGATTTTTGTGCTCAAGTCTCTGGAGTGGGACTTAAACCCATAACCTTCTGATTCAGAGGTGAGAGTGCCGCCCACTGAGCCGCAGCTGACACTGAAGGTGGCGCTGATCTGGCTCTGGGGGCGGTGTAAGTGGCAAGCTGTACCATTCTGTGCCAGTGTGAGAATGCGGGCCTTCGGATGCCAACTGTGCACTTCTGTACACAGATTGACTGCCATGCTTGGTTGGGCTCTTGCTTTCTGATGGTGGAATAAGGAGTTTTTTTAATGGGGTTTTAAATGACTGTTCCTGCACAAACGGAATACATTGTGGAGGATTGCTTTACTTCTGTAACGATTAGGATGAGCAGTGAGTAGGGCCACTGGTTTGCGGTCTTCACTGAGCAATGGATAGGTAAACACCAGCAAAAAAAATTCCTGGAATGCTGTGTAATTAAAAACAGCATTTGACTTATGCAGTCACCGTAACCCAGTGACCCTGATGATAAGGAATAGCAGCTCCTTTATATAAAAGCCCAGCGTTTATTGTTTTTCAGGGAAATTGCAGAATGTGGTTCCTCCCCCCACTCCACCCCACCCCACAAAACACCCGTAAAAATGCCATGTATTTAAAAATGGAATTTGATTTGCTCAGTGTGGTAAGGCAGAGGCCCTGCAGAGCACTGGGAGACCGGCTGAAGGATGGGTCTGAGACTAGTTTGACAGCTTTGTGTGTCTCCTTGAGTGACAGTGCGCCAATGCAAGTGGCTGCAGACTCTGTTAACATTTGCCCTTTTAGCCAAAAAAGCTCAGCGTCTTAAGCGGTGGCCGGCGGTCCTGAGCGGCTACACGGTGGATCACAGATGATATCCAAGCCCTGGTCTCTAATCCTGGCACTGATTGAGGGGTTTAAATGATGACAGCCAGTAGATAACTCGATGATCTGAATGATTATCCTTCTGAGTGACAATCCGTATGTCTCCGCTTCCAGCCACTCCTGAAATGACAGGTGCCAGTGCACAGCTCCCAACCTTCACTCTGCTTCCTTCGTTCTGTGCAAGTGACTGGGATGCTTGCCAACGAATCTATTTTGACTTCAGTATGTTTTGAAAACCTTCCACCTGAGTTTCTGCACATCCCCGACTTCCTTCGCCCCACCATTGGCGGCCGTGCCTTCAGCTGTCTAGGCCCTAAGCTCTGGAATTCCCTCCCTAAACCTCTCCATATCTCTCTCTCTCTCTCTCTCTCTCTCTCTCTCTCTCTCCTCAGTTAAGATGCTCCTTAAAGCCGTAAAACTTTGACCAAGCATTTGATCATCTGTCCTAATGCCTCCTCCTTTTGGTTTGGTGTCAATTTTTATCTGATTTACGCTCCTGTGAAGCGCCTTGGGATGTTCCACTATGTTAAAGAAGTTGTATAAATGCAAGTTGTTGTTGTTGTTGTTGTCGTAAAAATCTACCAGCTGATCTCCTGTGGTATTGCTCATGGTGTCTTATAGGCTACGCTGTTTCATAACTATTGGGGTGTTGTGCCTGTACTGTACAGTTTTATTGTCCGAGCCGCTGATTTATGACGACTCGAGTCAAATTCTGTCAAACTGAAATGACATCGAGTTTACAGCACAGAAACAGGCCATTCGGCCCAGCTGGCCTATGCCGGTGCTTATGCTCCACACGAGCCACCTCCCACCCTACCTCATCTCACCTCCATCAGCATAACCTTCTATTCCTTTCTCCCTCATGTACGTTTTGTTAATTCATTCACGGGATGTGGGCGTCGCTGGCAAGGCCAGCATTTATTGGCCATCCCCAGTTGCTCTTGAGTGGCTCGCTAGGCCATTTCAGAGGGCAGTTAAGCGTCAACCGCACGGCTGTGGGTCTGGAGTCACATATAGGCCCGACTGGGTAATGATAGCAGATTTCCTTCCCTAAACGACATTGGTGAACCAGATGGGTTTTTACGACCATCTGGTAGTTTCATGCTCACCATTGCTGATACTAGCTTTTTATTCCAGATTTATTTAATTTAAATTTTTTTAAATTCCCCAGCTGCCGTGGTGGGATGTGAATTCTTTTGAACTCTGCGGATCATTAGTCCAGGCCTCTGGATTACTAGTCCAGTAACATAACCACTATGCTACCGTTCCCGTACCTGGCTTCTACTCATCTAGCTTGCCCTGAAATGCATCTCCCCGTCCGGGGATAGTGTTACAGGAAGCGCAAGACTTTTAATATATTACTTGAAGATCTCCCATTGCTCACCGTGAGTCAGAGGATCGGCTAAAAGTGTAACATCTGATGTGATAGATAAATATGACAAGAACGCCTACATGAAATGCACGCTATGTGCAAGACTTTTAATTTATTACAAATTGTGATTCCGCCCACACGTGCTTGATCCGTTCGGTCAGGTAGTCAAAATCCCTTTTTTGTTTTCTCCCCCCTCCCACAAAAGATTTGCTCTTTTGTGTTTCTTCCTTGATCTAGCATCCAGCGTGCCTGGAGAGAGCACGAAGATGTGTTAAAACTGTGCGATTGCTGTTTTCCTCAGCGGGGGATCCTCGCTCCTGATGGCAATTCAGTGACCCGCTGCTGGACAGTGCCGCCCAGCAAGGGCGGGACGGAGTTCAGCGTGAATGGCAATTAGCCTGACCAACACTCGGGCCTAGGCCACCCGAGTTAAATACGGCTACTCGAGCTCCCCCAATGTATTCAATGAGCAGCTGAGCCATACACACCAGGAGGCCGCCCCCCCCCCCCCCCGGCCTCGGGGCTGCGCTAACCTCAGCCTGTGTTGGAGTTGGGAAAATTGGCTGGGGCTCCTGGCCCTGATTCGTAGGCCATGAGCCCTGCTGAAAAGTGGCCATGCGTGGCACCGGTCAGGGCAGGGCAAGGCTCGCTGTGATACCCGCCCAAAGAATGGGCACTTGGGCGAGTTATCGAAGGACAGCCGGTGCCCGCGTAACTACCCCATCGCGACCCGGCCGCCACGGGGGCGGTGGGGAGCCATTCGGAAGGAAAATCGGATGAAACGTGTTCATTTAGCGCCAGTGCAAACTAATCTACACATCACTCCTCCCGCCTCCCCGGGAGGGGGATGTTTGCATAAGCCTCCAGCGTGTTAAAGGGTCGAAACAAAAGGGAACCGAGAATGCAGAGTGCAAGAGGACATTAATGTTTCATGTTCAGTTGAAACGGAAATAGCAGTGCCATGTATTCTGAAAGCAATCTGTGTGTTGACAGGTTATTTACGAGCTAGTCCAATGATAAAGAGGAAGGCGGGTGTATGTGTGTGTGTGTGTGTGTGTGTGAGAGAGAGAGAGAGAGAGACTTCACCATGTTATCCAATGGACCCTAATTAGGTTTATTTTCCAAGTGTAATAAACTTGCCTTGAGAAAAATAGGATTAAAATTGCACTGACTTAGCAGAGTAATAAAAAGCCAAGTATGAGTCTCGGAACTAAAGATGCCGAACATTTGCCCCAGCAGATGTTTTCTGCTTTAATCTCAAGCAGCAGGAAGTGACATATGCCCTGTGTTAACAGCTTTGCTCTTTAGGAAGAGTTGCCAGTGAATGCTCAGCAGTCCAGACTACTGAGGGAATGCCAGCAAATGTAATCAAGGAGAGCTAATTAGTCCCCAACTAGATTGTGTTTGGGGGGAGAGGGGTGGGTGGGAGACATTTTTACAGAATGGTAAAAGCATTGTTAAAATATATGTTGGCTGATCGTGTGTTAAACACCAGTGTCAAATCCCAGGTTACAACAAGCATTTCAAACGCACCTGTTTCATCAAAGTAATGGCTTATATTTAGCAGTGAGGTGCGTTTGTTTTCTCTGTGAATGATTTTATTTCTGTTGGTGAGGTACACGCAATGTTCTTTCGATCGAATTTCCTCCTTCCACCTTGAGCCTTCTCCCTGCTTTTCCTCTCCTCCTTCCTCTCTGAGATGTTGGCCTGTCCTGGAGTTCAGTTGCAACAGGTCAAACACCTACTCTTCGTCTGTGAACCTAAAACGGCGAGCGAGTGTTGGGAGGCAATTCCACTGTTGGGGCATCGCACAGTCATGCCCACTTTCCAGTAGGAGTCACTGGAGAGCAATCCGCAATGGCAACTATTCCCCCCCACACCCCCCACACTTCTTTAACTGAGGGTGTTGAGGCCATTGGTAATGTCCTTGAATGCCACCACGGACTGAGAATCTAATGTGGGACCTTCTGGTCTGTATTGCTCAGTTACACACTGCCTTTTCCAACTGAGCAATTTGGGGAAGCAAGTTAAGTTCTTTTATATTCTCCTTTACCCTGTGCTGGGACCCCTCCCATTCTCCTCCCCCCCCCCCCCCCCTCCTCCCCACTGGCCATGGTACATGCCATATCTTGGTCAAAATAGTGGACAGGGACCTTGCTGCCATGTTTCTGCCAATGCTGCTCGAGAGCCTGTTGTTAGGAGGCGCGCTATTGACAACATCTTGGCATGGCGCATCCTCTAGTTTATCCTTTCCTCCTTGTGGGAAAGCATCTGACCTCAGTCTCTCTGTGGTCATAAATCCGCTCTATGGTTCAGTGTGTTGCGGAGCTCCAACCTCCTCCGGCAAAATCTCAGCTGAAAATGAATGGTTTTGCCTGGGAGTATTTCAGGCCTTAACAGTGATTGCCAGCATTATATTTTTTTTAACAGATTTGGCAGCATGGGGAATGGTGCAAAGGTTATTGAGTTAAGAAGCTGTTGGTGACTCTCTTATGTGCTTTGAGATAGTATCAAAATGGGGTCTATGATACTGTTATCAACAATGATATTTGTCTCTTAAAATATTAGGACTATAGGAATTGCTAGACAAAAAAAGATTACGAGCCATCGAGTTCACATTCTACCATCCTGGTAGTCACATGATACAACAATAATGGAGTTGCTGACTAATCATCGCAATCCATCTATTAATTATCTCACTATACAAACTTCTTGTTATGTTATTATTGAGAAACTGGGTGAAGGGCAAAGGTCCAATTGCAGGAGATGAGAAAAGGGCAAGAAATGACCATCCTGCCTATTGGGCTAGCCCCATCCCATGGGGTGTGGAACCTTGCGCAATGATTGCCCATTCCTTTTAATAATTCTGGGGCAGATTTTCCTCTCCTTGTTCATGGGTGTAAAAGATTGCCTGGGCGCAACGGCACAGGACAATCTGGCAGGAAGAATCGCAGGTTTGTAGTGCCCGATTTTCTGCCCATTCAAATTAATGGGCGGAAGAGCCAGCAGGCCCCATGCGATCCGCCCCTTCAACCTTTCCTCACTTCGCTGTACCTAGGCACTCCTTTACACTCATGCGTGAAAATAGGAAAATCAGCCCCGCTGTCTCCCGAGAGTGGGAAGAATACAGAAAAATGCCAGTAGCCAATTCAGAAAAATTCCTCCCCTGAAGCAATGGAGCAAACTCCAGGAGACTGCGCTTCCCCCTCCCCAAGATTGAAAAGAGTAGGAGAGAAGACTGGGTAAATCGGGAAGTAGAGGGTAAGTAACGGCAAGCTTGGGTTTTACCAGCCTGTAGTTTGTAGGAAGAAAGGAAGGTGAGGCGTTCCCCAGTTTTGAGGTCCTGGGGAAAGAATGAGTTAGAAAAAAATTGCATTGTCATGTGTCAGCCGTGGCTCAGTGAGTAGCACTCTTGCCTCTGAGTCAGAAGGTTGTGGGTTCAAGTCCCACTCCAGAGACTTGAGCATAAAAATCTAGGCTGTCACTTCAGGGCAGTACTGAGGGAGTGCTGCACTGTCGGAGGTGTCTGCTTTCGGATGAGAAGTTAAACCGAGGCCCCGTCTGCTCTCCCAGGTGGACGTAAAAGATCCGATGGCACTATTTCGAAGAAGAGTAGGGGAGTTATCCCCGGTGTCCTGGCCAATATTTATCCCTCAATCAACATCACAAAAACAGATTATCTGCTCATTATCACATTGCTGTTTGTGGGAGCTTACTGTGCACAGATTGGCTGCCACGTTTCCTACATTGCAACAATGACTACACTTCAAAACGTACTTCATTGGCTGTAAAGCGCTTTGAGATGTCCTGAGGTTGTGAAAGGCGCTATAGAAATGTAAGTCTTTCTTTCCTTATATAGCGCCTTTCACAACCTCTGGACGTCTCAAAGCGCTTTACAGCCAATGAAGTACTTTTTGAAGCGTAGTCACTGTTGTATTGTAGGAAACGCAGGCAGCCAATTAGAGTAGAAGATGAGTCAACCTAGTGAGGATGCAGGCAGGAAAGGAGTGCATAGGATGGAGTATTTGAGGTTCGGACTAACAAGAGGAAAGTTCAGAGGAGCAGTGATCATAGAGGTAGTGATAAAATACAGGGGGCACACAGGACTAGGGTTAAGATACAAACTTGGTAAGACCTCAGTCTTTCCTCCTGCACCCGACTCAATTACATAGCATTGGTAGCCAGCTTTCACGAACTGGCTGCAGCTGGGGTTACACTATTAGGCACCTGGTTTTATTCATATATATTCCTTTTTTTTTTAAAGTTTAGTAAAAGCTAGAAATACTTGGCTAAGTGAGTTCAGCCACGGAGCCTGCTGACAGTAAATTGTAAGTGATTATGTAGGTCAGACGTAGCTTTGTTTGTTTACATGTATAAATCATTACAAGTTCCAGATTCAGCCTCAGCATCTCTTACCAGTCTATTTCTTAGTTGTGCAAATTCAGAATCCGCTAATTCCCTTCAAACAGGCAACCATCCCTCTCCCTGTCTGAGGCTGAACCAGACCGTTCGCAACCAGTTTGACCCTGAGATGAGCCACCGACCACATCCATCACCAAAACCTGCCTATTGCCACTTTCGTAACGTTGCTTGTCTCTGCCCCTGCCTCAGCTCATCTGCTGCTGTTTCCACTAGACTTGACTATTCCAATGCTCTCCTGGCCGGCCTCCCATTTTCCACCCTCCGTAAACTTGAGCTCATCCAAAACTCTGCTGCCCGTATCCTAACTCGCACCAAGACCCGTTGACCCATCATCTCTGTGCTCGCTGACCTACATTGGGCCCCGGTCCAGCAATGCCTCGATTTTTTTTTTAAATTCTCATCCTTGTTTTCAAATTCCTCCATGACCTCACCCCTCCTGCAGCCCTACAAACCGCATCCCCCCACGAGATCTCTGCGCTCCTCCAATTCTGGCCTCTTGCGCAGCCTTGATTTTAATCGCTTCACCATTGGCGGCCGTGCTTTCAACTGCCTTGGCCCTGAGCTCTGGAATTCTCTCCCTAAACCTCTCTACCTCTCGCTCCTCGTTGAAGATGCTCCTTAAAACCTACCTCTTTGACCAATCTGTCCTAACATCTCCTTATGTGGCTTGGTGTCAAATTGTGTTTGATAACGCTCCTGTGAAATGCCTGGGATGTTTTAATAAATTAAAGGTACTATATAAATGAAAGTTGTGGTTGTTTTAGGCAGGACCGTCAAGAAAAGTTATCAAATTAAAATTCTGATAACTTTTAAAGAAAGCTATTGTGCGTTTACCCACATAACAATAATAACTACACTTTAAAAAGTAATTCATTGGATCTGAAGTGTTTTGAGACATTCTAAGGCCATGATGAGGTGCTATATCGATGTAAGTTCTCTCTTTTTCTACCTGCCAACTCAAGAGTGACACTTGGAGGAGACGAGCAGGCAGGTTCCCAGCCTGTCCTCCTCCTCCTCCTCCTGGTGGGAGTGGTGCTTGAAAGACCTGAAATGAGCGGTAAAAAATGGCCGCAGTTAAATGGGGTGATGCTGCGTGCTAATGTGATAATCTCAGAGGCACAGGGCAGGTAAAAATGAAAAAAGAAAGACTTGCATTTATATAGCGCCTTTCACGACCACCAGACATCTCAAAGCGCTTTACAGTCAATGAAGTACATTTGAAGTGGAGTTGCTGTTGTAATGTAGGAAACGCGGCAGCCAATTTGCACACAGCAAGGTCCCACAAACAGCAATGTGATAATGACCAGATAATCTGTTTTTGTTATGTTGGTTGAGGGATAAATATTGGCCAGGACACCGGGGATAACTCCTACTCCTCTTCGAAATAGTGTCATGGGATCTTTTACGTCCACCTGAGAGGGCAGACGGGGCCTCGGTTTAACGTCTCATCCGAAACACGGCACCTCCGACAGTGCTGAGGGAGTGCTGAGGGAGCGCTGCACTGCACTGGAGTGTCAGCCTAGCTTTATGTGCTCAAGTGGGACTTGAACTCAGAGACGAGTGTGCTACCAACTGAGCCACAGCTGACACAATTAAAAATCGAGTAGCGCCCCGGAAAAATTAGCGCCCCCGCGCCGGAACTTGAGTGGTTGCGCCCCAAGAGGGACGCTACTAGAAGCGCCCCCGCATCCCTCTTGGGGCGCTGCGAGTCAATATCACAGCGCTACGTGCCACAGCGCCAAAAATGGCCACCCCGCACCTCGCCTTTAAATTGCGCCTCCCCGGCTGCAGGTAGGCCCCCCCCCCCCCCCCATACCCTGTCGGACATAGCGTCCGGCGGTAAGTTGGGGCACTCCCGAAGATCGCGGCCGGGGCGCGGCACACGGCGATGACGTCATCGGCGGCGCAGCGCTGCGGGGGCTAGGGTTAGCGCCGCCACTAACCTCCCACTGAATTTCGCGGGAGGAGTGGGCGGCGCCACACCTGGGCGCTAATTGCTTTGTGCCCCGTTAGCACCCTCTTAGGGCGCTAACGGGAGGCGCAAAGCAACCCAATCTTTCCCCCAATATGTTTTAATCGGGTCATATTTGAGCAATTTCATAGAATTTTATTTCCCTTTTGCGGTTGGTTTAATACTACAGCTATCTGATTGGTTTACTAGCTCCACAGCCAAATGTGTTGGTACATGTCTTCCCCACCCCCGCACCCCGCAGCTCCCCAGGAGGTATGTGTATAAGGTGCACTTCCACTTCAGCCAGTGTTCAGTCTTAGCCAAGTGGCATGGGAAGGGGCCACCCTCCATCCGCCCTCCTCCCCCCCCCCCCCCCCCCCCCCCAAGGCCATTGCAAGTGCCACTTTTAGCCAGTCACTGGAAGTACCGAGAACTACCTAGGTACCTTGGTATGATACTGCCCTCTGATATTTCCTTCCCTTTGCTGGGAGGGTGGGGGAAGACATGTACCAACACATTTGGCTGTAGAGGTAGAAAACCAATCAGACAGCTGTAGTATTAAACCAGCCGCAAAGTGAAGTAAAATTTTATGAAATTGCCCAAATATGTCCCGAATAAAACATATTTGAAAAATTAAAATGGTGGCAATAACCTCCCGACATGCCCTCACAAATATCATTGACTGACTTGATCAAATTGCTTAAACCCACACAGCAGATACCATCATGGACCCCCCACCACCAACATAAGTGGCCTGAAAATGCAAGAATTCTGGCTTGCAAGCTATAAATTCCTGATGGCCATGTCTCTTTAAAAATGCGCATGGTCAGTTGCTGCTTTTTTAGCCCAAGGGAATTGGGTAGAGAAAGGGGCCTTAGTCTGGTTTGAGCTGAACTGTTTGGATAAGTGATCTGAGACATTGTTGACACGCAGCTATATTGTGATGGGGGAAAAATTGATAATAAGGTGTGACATTTAACTGGCCCAAAGCCATAGGATTCAGTTCTTCTGGAATGCTGGGGGTGGGCAAGGGTAGACAGACTTGTCACACAAAGGTTATAGCTTCCTATAGTGCAGCCCTGGGTAGTTTTGTATGGGTCTGTAGGAAATAAAATCCCAGAAATAACCAGCAGGTCTGTCAAAATCTGAAAAGCTAAAAGGTGGGTTAACATTTTTTGGGCATGGTCCCTTTGTCAAGGAAAAGAAAGAAAAGCTTGCATTTCTATAGCGCCTTTTACGACCACCGGACGTCTCAAAGTGCTTTACAGCCAATTAAGTACTTTTTTGAAGTGTAGTCACTGTTGTAATGTAGGAAACGCAGCAGCCAATTTGCGCACAGCAAGCTCCCACAAACAGCAATGTGAAAATGACCAGAAAATCTGTTTTTGTTATGTTGATTGAGGGATAAATATTGGCCAGGACACCAGGGATAACCCCCCTGCTCTTCTTCGAAATAGTGCCATGGGATCTTTTACGTCCACCTGAGAGAGCAGACGGGGCCTTGGTTTAACGTCTCATCCGAAAGACGGCACCTCCGACAGTGCGGCGCTCCTTCAGCACTGTACTGGAGTGTTAACCTAGCTTTTTGTGCTCAAGCCCCTGGAGTGGGACTTGAACCCACAACCTTCTGACTCAGAGGCGAGTGTGCTACCCACTGAGCCACAGCTGACACAGAACCCTGAGATCCAATCCAGTCCCAATATATTGCAAGTTACATTTTGCTCAACTTACTCTTTCCAAAAATATCAACTACCCTGCTTTTGATTCCTCTAGGACTCCCCGCCCCCCCCCCCCCCCCCCCCCAACCCCCCAAATCTGTCAGGAGTGCAACAGTAATCTGAATAAAAGTGTGAAGGCAAAAATCCAAGGCGCTACAAGACTAGATGTGAGTGAGCACTGGGCACAGAATCGGGGCTATCTTGGACTCGCACCTCATGAGACTCCCCTCTAGCAGCAGAGCTTTGCAACTCCTGCCCCATGATGTATACCGAATTATTAATTTATTAGCTGGTTATCTGTCCCTCCTTCATAAAACTGTAATAATACCCTATTGATCGGGGGTATTGGATCAGCTTCCATATGTGTCAAGATAACCTCCAAACTCTCCACCACCTCTCTCTGCAACCACCTCTATGCCGTCAGACTGCCTGTTTGACATCAAGTCATGAATGAGTCACAACTTCCTCAAATTCAGCACGAAAGACACCCCTGCTGCTGTCATTGGCCCTGGCATAAACTCCACACCCTTGCTGCAGGCTCCATCCCGCTCCCCCGCCCACTGGCTGAGGCTGAGTCTGACTGTACAAAACTTTGGCATCCTGCTCAGCCGAGAGCTGAGTTTCAAGCCTTATTCCCTTTCCATCACCAAGACTGCTTTATGCCCACCTTTGCAACACTGCCTGTCTCCACCCAACTTCAGCCCCTTCTACTGAGCTTTCGTCCATACGTATTTCAGTGCCATCCTTGTCTTCAAATATCTCCACGGCCTCCTCCCACCCTATCTTCGAAAACTCCTCTCGCCTTATATCCACCTTCTTGGTCCTCTGACTCTTTCCTTTTGTGCTCCACACTTCCCTTTGCCTTGTTGGTCATCTGCCTTGGATGCACTCTCTGGAACTCCCTCTCCAAACCTTGCTATATCTCTCCATTTAAAAAAAACCAAACTACTTGATACGCATAATTTTGACCAAGCCTTTTTTGCACCCTCCCAATCTAGCCCTCCTTGGCTTGGTAACCATTCCTCTGCTATCTATGCTGTGAAGTATCTTGACACTTTTTTAATGTTACAGGTGCTATATAATGCAATTTGTTGTTATAGTACCTGTCATGTGATGTGATGTACTCTAGACTGACCATGACAGTTTTATTGCATGTTGCCTGTGTTGTGCTATCTCGGTCACACTCATCACCTTCGCTGTATACAGTACGCAAAATAGAAAACTTGTGTTAGATATTTTGTACACTGTCAGTTGGCTGGCAGTGAGTTATGAGGTTATAATTCACTCTTGGAGTTCCGCTCATATTCATATGTGACTGAAGCATTGGCATTTTAAGACCCTGAGACTAAATTCCACCGTTGCAACTCACTGATGCCCATCTAATTTCCTCCGTGTACATACGCTATTCAAATCAAATGACTTATCTACTTCTCCCTTGCTTTCAAAAAAAAAGACTTGCATTGATATAGCGCTTTCACGATCACCGGATGTCCAAAAGCGCTTTACAACCAATGAAGTACATTTTTTAAAAGTGTAGTCACTGTTGTAATGTAGGAAACGCGGCAGCCAATTTGCGCACAGCAAGCTCCCACAAACAGCAGTGTGATAATGACCAGATAATCTGTTTTTGTTGTGTTGATTGAGAGATAAATATTGGCCAGGACACCGGGAATAACTCCCCTGCTCTTCTTCGAAATAGTGCCATGGGATCTTTTACGTGCACCTGAGAGAGCAGACGGGGTCTCGGTTTAACGCCTCATCTGATAGATGACATTTCCGACAGTACTGCACTCCCCCAGTACTGCACTGAAGTGTCGGCCTAGATTGCGTGCTCAAGTGGGACTTGAACCCACAACATTCTGACTAAGGCTAAGTGCCAACCAGTGTTAGGCTATGGTTCAAGAGCACTTACCAAGTGCCCAGTCTTCCGGTGTATTAATTCCTGTAACACATTTCTGGTCACATTAACCTGTTACACTTCATTGATAACAGTCCTATTGTTATAACATATTTCAGCCAGTGCCTCAGTTGGTAGCACACTCGCCTCTGAGTTAGAAGGTTGTGGGTTCAAGTCCCACTCCAGGGACTTGAGCACATAAAGCTAGGCTGACACTCCAGTGCAGTGCTGAGGGAGTGCTGCACTGTCGGAGGTGCCATCTTTCGGATGAGACGTTAAACCGAGGCCCCGTCTGTCCCCTCAAGTGGGCGTAAAAGATCCCATGGCACTATTTTGAAGAAGAGCAAGGGGAGTTATCCCCGGTGTCCTGGGCCAATATTTATCCCTCAATCAACGTCACTAAAAAAACAAAATATCTGGTCATTATCACATTGCTGTTTGTGGGAGCTTGCTGTGCGCAAATTGGCTGCTGCGTTTCCCCACATTACAACAGTGACTACACTTCAAAAAAAGTAATGGCTTTGGGATGTCCGGTGGTCGCGAAAGGCGCTATATAAATGCAAGTTTTTCTTTTTATCCTTAGACTTTTGTGAGCAATGCCGCGGGAGATCTGCTAGTGGGGGAAAAAAAACTTGTGTTGTTGCTTCAGTGCATCTTATGACTGAACGATGCTGTTATAGAAAGGGTGTCGATTGCCCCCCTCCCCACCCCCCCCCCCCAACCCATGTACTTCCCTTATTATTTCACGTAAGGGTATTAAGCTGTTTTCCTTTTATTGCAGTCTGAAGCTGGAATGCGAGAAGCTGGCCAGTGAAAAGACAGAAATGCAACGGCATTACGTCATGGTATGTACTCAAGTATGTATGCCAATAAAATCCATTATGGTTTCCCAAATACACTGTGAAAATGTCTGTTTAATGTAACTGCTCCCCGTGTCGAGGCTTTTGTGAGGGAATCCCTCTGCTGTCTGTGGCCCTGGTTATAGTTACAGCCCCCTAGAGATCGCATTCAGCTAAGGGTCATCCAGGGTTTATACGAGTGCCTGCCCTGCGCCACTTCATTCACTCAGAGGTGTTAAATTACCCGCCTGAAGCAGGCACCGACCGGCTTTTAATCCTGTATACCGCTGAAATCTGGAGGAGTTTCCCATTGGGGGTTAGCATTTGCCCGAGGCAAACCTCAACCTATATACGAACAATGACGGACAGGTAAAGACCCTCTGGTCCATCGAGTCTGTCCCACACAATTGCGATACCCTGTGTATCACAACATATACACTCCACCCCACCCGGAACCACGTGATCTCCTGGGAGAGGTGAAAATCCAGATTTAAAAACCCAGGCCAATTTGGGGGGGGGGGGGGGGGGGGGAATCTGGGAAATTCCTCTCCGACCCATCTAGGCACTCGAAACTAGTCCAGGAGATCACTCTGGCCCTGAGTTCCCTGCAGTACCTACCTTATGGAAGAATTTATTTCCTTCGAATCTTTTTTATTTATGTAGTTTTAATTTAGTTGTTAAGTGAGCGAAACAAACCGTATCATAGTTTACTTTACTAGATAAACTAACTGAGCCGTCAGTGTGTTTTATCCAGTGAGTAGCTGAGTTCGGAAAACCGGGAAGATCCCAGCTTCCATCCCTGGCTTGTCCTGAATGAATTGATCTCAGTCAGGGTGGTTAGAATGTGGAACTCGATACCACACGGGAGTCGTCGAGGCAAATGGCCTAGATGCATTTAAAGGGAAGCTAGACAATTGCATGAGGGAGAAAGGAATAGAAGGATATGTTGATAGGGTGAGATGAAGTAACTTGGGGGGGAGGCTCGGGTGGAACACAAACACCAGCAGAGACCACCTGGGCCGAATGGCCTGTTTCTGTGCTGTTCATGCTATGTCGGATGATGGTTGAGCACTACAATTGGTCACTGCCCCCCTTAGTTAGGGAGTAGAAAATTGCCACGGGTTCCTGCTTGTGTGCGTCTGTCTGTGTCTCTGTGCGTCTGTCTGTGTCTCTGTCTGTGTCCTTGTGTGCGCGCGCGCGTGTCTGTCCGTGTGCGTGCGCGCGTGTGTACATATGTCGACTGAAGACAAGATTGAGCTCAGCTGTCGAATAGCCTGCCAACACTCCACTGCCAAGTATCACACATTGGATGTGGTACTGGTGGATGCCTGGCACCATTGAACTAGACCCCAACAAAGGGTCAAGGCCTTCAGGAGAGGAGGGGTGAATATTGGCAAGAAAGAAAAGAGACATATGCTTCTGAGTCAGTGCAAATGCGTTCCTTGTGCGTATTTGCAGTCCTGACCTAAATGAAGCATTAGTTCAAGTCGTCTAATCTTTTCCTGTTTGGGATCCAGTCTATGTCACTGGGTGCCAGATGAGCCACTTCAAAAAGAAAGAGCCAAAAATAACCCCTCATTCTGTGAAGTATCCTTTAATATTGGGAGCGCGATGCAAGGCAGAATGACACAGGCAGCAGTGTAATCCTTACAGAATAAAAAGGACTCTTGTTAGTTGTGCCTTTTTGTTTAATGTGATGCATATCAAGATGCACGATGGGCCTCCAGACAGAAGCTTCCTGTTCCAAGGGGGAGCAGGGATTTGGGAGACTGGGTCTGAGCAGGAGCTTTCCCTGTGCCCCCTCCCCCGCACACACCATGGATCCTGATGCAATCAGTATTGGAATGCTGGGCACATCTTCTGAATCAGATCGCCTCACATTGAGGGTCATTTATTTATGAAGATAACATTTTAAAAACATTTCTGAAGTAAAAATGAACGGTTGGCGGGAACCGTTCTGTGAAATGAATTTGGACGTCCTCTATCCAATTCCTAGTGGGGCAATAGGACTAAATTGGGTTCGTACGCAGTAAAGCCGCCGGACCTGTGCGAAACATCTGTGTGGGTGGGGGGGGGGCAGGATGAAGACGCATGTGGCATGTATGTGTTGTCATGGGAGTTTTCAGCATTCAAATTGTCAATGCTCCCCCGCAGCAGGGAGTTGACTGGTGGGGCGGGTCCGCGGAGTGTGGGAAATTTTGATCTGCCGATTTTTTTTTTTTTTTTTTTTTTTTTTTTTTTTTTTTTTTTTTTTTTAAATGCAAATGTGGGCAAGCGGCCTCCCAGACCCAGGTTCCAGCGACGAGCCCGCCCTGAGCAATGTTCCCTCTAATTTTTTTTGTGCGCGGCCCCTTTAAATTTGCTGCGCGGTATCGCTTCCAGCTTGTGAGCAGCCTGCGCGGAACGGCTGGATTGATGCGCGTGCCCGCCGACCATAGGGGGAGCGTTGGCCCTGAATGAGGCAAAGGCATCCCTCCAGGATTGGGCCTTCATTGCACCTCAAAGTGACATTGCGTGTACTATCCCTAACTTTGCTTGTGTGAGACGAGGAAAATGTCACACCGGTGCAGCGAGGAGAGCTCGTCTGAGCTTGGGGCTTAACGCAATGTTGCTACAGACTAGGGGGTTGCTTTACACTGCATCTAACTGTGCTATACCTGACCCGGAAGTGCCTGCCTGATGTTGCCACTGGAGGCCTGAAATGGGAACGTGTCCATTTTTTCTTCTGTGAGCCTGGGCTGTGAGTGTTGGCAGACTGCTGGAAAATCACAGCAGAGTGCAACCCAGTCCTCGCCCCTTGTCCACCTCCCAGCACGGATCAAGTGAAAGTGATCAGGCACAGGAATCCTGGCTGACATCTCTCTTTCGTCCACTTAACTCGGGACACTGAAACAAATTGCCGTATCTTCACCACTGGCCTTACTGCGATCACCTAACTCTGCACAGACCAGGAAGCTGGCCTTGGCAAGAGGAAAAAGGTCTGACCTTGGACCTCCTGGTCTCTACTGATCAGACTTTGTCATCCTTCCTGATGCACTGAGATAGATGCAGGAGGTTAGGACTGAGCGCATAAACTAGGCTGACACTCCAGGGAGTGCTGCATTGTCAGAGGTGCCATGCTTTGGTCCTATCTGCCTATTATGGTGGTTCAGATAGTTAAAGATCCTATGGCACGATTTGTAGAAGAGCAGGAAGTTTGTAGAATCATACAATGTTACAGCATAGAATCAGGCCATCCAGCCCATCAAGTCTCTGCCATTATAACAACAGAAAACGCTGGGAAAACTCAGCAGGCCAGGCAGCATCCGTGGAGAGAGAAACAGAGTTAACGTTTCAGGTCTCTGCCATTGTTTTTCTCCCCATGATCTCACCTGATCATTCCCCTGTTCATTCGCAATACTCTCTTTCCCGTTTTCCAAGCAACTATCTATAGTCCCTTTCAAAAAAATTTATGGCTTAAACAATGATCTGTCGCAGTGAATTCTAACCATCCTCTGTGTACAGAATTCTTTTTAACCTCCTTTATTTCTCTGGTGATTGTTAAATTTGTGCCCTTTTTGTTAGCATCATGCTGACCAGTGGAAGCAATCCATCAGTATTTGTCTTTATGACCCTTGATCATTTTGAAGCCTGCTTATCAGGTCACTCCTTAACCTTCTCCGTGAGGAAAAAGCCCTAACTTCTCAAGTCTCCCTTTATACCTGGAAAAACCTCACTCCTCGTAACCAGTTAAATTTATGCTGCATCTTTTCCATTTTTTAAAATATCCTTCCTACGTTGGGGTTCCCAAAACTCCATCTGTGGCCTAACTAAGGCCACAGACTGGATGCAGGGAGGATGTTTCCCCTGGCTGGGGGGTCTAGAACGAGGGGTCACGGTCTCAGGATACGGGCTAGGACATTTAGGACTGAGATGAGGAGAAAGTTCTTCACTCAGAGGGTGGTGAACCTGTGGAATTCTCTACCACAGAAGGCTGTGGAGGCCAAGTCACTGAATATATTTAAGAAGGAGATAGATAGATTTCTAGACACAAAAGGCATCAAGGGGTATGGGGAGAGAGCAGGGAATATGGTATTGAGATAGAGGATCAGCCATGATCATATTGAATGGCGGAGCAGGCTCGAAGGGCCGAATGGCCTGCTCCTGCTCCTATTTTTCTATGTTTCTATACAAGTTCAACATTGCCTCCTTGCTTTAATGTTTAGTGAGTCTAGATTTTAAAAAGAACGGATTCAACTTGCCTTTTTTATTTACTATTGCTGCCATCTTGTAATAATCTGTGTAACTACACATCAACGTATTCCCGTTCCTCTGCTCTACTGAAAATCTTGCCATTTAAGACATCATTCCTTTCTCTGTTCGTACTTCCAAAATGTATTGCTTCACATTTTCCTACATTGAACTGCATCTGCCTCCTATCTGCCCTTCCTGCAGTATTGCACAGACCTCGTCATAATTTGTCATACCCTCTAATTTGCTGTCATTGACAAATTTCAACATTGCTCCCTTAATTCCTAAGTCCAGGTCATTTATATGTATAAAGTAAATAAGAGCGAGTCTAATACCGATCCTGTGGAACACCACTTGCCACATCTTTTCCAGTCTGAGAGATGTACTCACGTGGCCACAATCCTTTCGACTCCATGTGGCGCTATCTTCGCCATGGGTCTCTTTTATGTGGTACCTTATCAAATGCTTTTTGAAAATGCATATAAACTCTTTTGCTGCATTTTTTTTGTTCGTGCATATCCTCTGTTAGTTGATAAAAGGATTCTATAAGGTTGGACAAACACAACTTGCCATCTGGAAATGCCTGCTGACTGGCCCTGATTAACTCTAAGCGCTTCGTAATTTTATGTCGTGTAATAAACTTTAATAGCTTACCAACCAGTGTCCTGGCCAACATTCCTCCCTCAACCATTAATGCCTTAAAAACTGTGGCTGTGGGACATTGCTGGCATATTTGCCCAGATAACATATAACTACAAAAAGTCATTTATTGTGTGAAGCGCTTGGAGACATTTGAACATGAAAAACATTTTCAATACAAGTACACATTTATGAAAGTTGCCGGTAACTAGATTTGCACGCGACAGGGTTGGTTTTAGCACGATCTAATTGAATGGCAGAGCAGGCTGGAGGAGCTGAGTGGCCTACTCCTGTTCCTAGGACCCACTGTTGGCAGCGACGCTGGGATTTAGCAACAATTTCCATAGATCAGGACATTGACAAAAGTCTACATTGACAAAAGTCTACACCCCTTAAAGAATGTTGTGTCAATAAGAAGAAAGAACTCTCATTTATACAGCGCCTTTCACAACCTCCGGACGTCCCAAAGCGCTTTACAGCCATTGACGTGCTTTTGAAGTGTAGCCACTGTTGTAATGTAGGAAAAGATTGGATGTATGTGGATTCAAAAGTATTAGCTGGTCTTAAAATGTTAATAGGGATTTCAAGGTTAACTGGAGAACTTACCCATGAGGTCTTAAAGGAGAACTAAACTCTAGTGGTGCAGTCAGTTCTTTCGGTGCATTGTTTTTCTCCTCGGTTTCTCATTGCTGTGGCTGGAGCACTCTGTGGTCACTTGTTTGCGGAGGCACTGTTGTGTCCTGTTACTTCTCATCATCACCCCCCGACCCCCACCCCGGCCCTCCCAATTTCACGATTGGTTTGGGTGGGGATTCCCACACATGTCCTCAGTGATGACACAGACTAATGATTATTAACGGGAAAAATATGCCGTGGCATAATCCAAAGCCTAAATAAGAGGGTACAGAGTGTTCCTGCCACAGGAGAAATATAATGAGAGGCTGACCTCATGACTGTGGTTGGGTTCCGATTGAACTGACTGGCTCCTTAACTTAACGAGCAAACAGTTTCAAAGCAGAGTCCTGGCTTTCTGTCTTGTTTCTCACGTAAATGAAAACCAGAAGGAAGAGGTTTTTCTGGCTCGCACGTGAGCTGCTTTCAGGTTGCTTCAGGACCCGCTCCTCCTCGCCCACCTGTCCCGCGCAGCCAGTGGTAACGCTAAAATAAACTTGCTGGACTCGCTGATGCTGGCGGCCAGCTACAAAATGAGCCAGAGCGCGAGCAAGGCACTGGAGCAATATAAAAGGAATAGAAGGATATGCTGATAGGGTGAGATGAATTAAGGTGGGTGGAGGCACGTGTGGAACATAAACACCGGCATAGACCTGTTGGGCCGAATGGCCTGTTTCTGTCCTGTAAAATTCGATGTAATTCTTATGTAAAAGCAGGTGTAGTTTCACGATATTGCAGTAGGGCTTACAACCGAGGCATGTTTCTCCTTTACAATTCGTCAAACATAAGTGTAGCCTGCACAGGTTTAATTACACAGCAGCGGAACTGAGAGGGCCACTTTTGAAATACCGACTCCTGACAAAAGAATTAAACCGAACCGTTTCTGTTCTGTAACATAAATATTGTTGCTGAACTATTACATCATCTGGGGAGTTACTGAGTCTTGACAGTTTAAGGGAGTGGAGTTAATGTAAGTACAGATAATCTGGGCTTTAAGAGGCTTCAGCAGTCTCACCACTGTAACTGTGCTTCTTAATTCATCTTCAGATTCTCCGAGCTGGTTTCCAATGATGCGATCAGCATTTAGCATAAATAAAAGGCGGCTTCCCTCATGGCTCAGTGGGTAAAGGAGTTTGCAGGACTACACATTGGGACCAGAAGATCTTGGGCTTTGATTCCCAGTCTGTGCTGAGTTAGCTGAGACAGCAATTGGGAAGCTACTAATCGTCTTGTTGCCCCGGGAAAGGGAAAATTAAAAATCAGCCAGCATTCATGCCTCCTGTCCCCCCCGATCGCTCTCCAGTGGCTTCTATGTGAACATGTGTCTCGGCCTTAAGTCCCACTCGCCCATCATCCCTATCCCCGTAGATCTCCAAAATCCTCAACCTCCTTTTAGAAATTCCTCTCTCCGTGTCCTCACCCAACCTGACATCTTCAAGCTGATCCAGCCTGTGTTCTTCAGTCTGATTCTCGCATCCTGTACAAATCTCTCTTCCCTCTATTCCGCCATTGACGATGGGCCTTCGAATGCCTTTTTCAGTCATCTCCTAAATCATCGACGACTACTTGTTCGTCCTCTCTCTGAAGCCTCATGGTACATGTATTCTGTGCTAAAAGCTCTCCAGCAGTGCAAGTTGTTGACATTGTTGCCCTGAGGCTAAGCGCTGAGGATAGTTTCTGTAGATTGGCGGCGGCAGCTTGTAAAAACTCTGACGAAGGGTCTTCGACCTGAAACGTTAACTCTGTTTCTCTCTCCACGGATGCTGCCCTGGCCTGCTGAGTTTTTTCCAGCGTTTTCTGTTGTTATTTGTAAAAACTATGGTTCCTGCCCCTGGAGAAGAGGCCACGTTATTGCGATCAGAAAAGAAACAACAGGAAATGACTGACTTTCATGCTTTTCCTTTGTTCTTTTGACACTGAAGTGTGACAGACTTATATACTTTAATGAACCCCTCGCTTAAAGAAATACCCCAATTGTTGCAATTGGAAAAAGTGTTGTGTAACTCTCCCTCCATTGCTTAACATATACTGGATATAAAATTCAACTTGATTTCTCCTCCCAACTGTCAAGTTTCTTGTTCCAAGCTATCACTTTTGGAATGTAGCTGGACAAGTGATGGGACTAAAAAATGTCCACCCAACATGCATGCCCTTGTCCTTTTCTGTCTCTGCTCTCAATGCGCAACCCTTGGAAGCTGAGTAACACGGTACAGTGCAAGACACACTGCACAAAGTGTAACTGCAGGGCTGAACGTTTTATAATTAGTCTTTCGTGCTGCAAGTTGGTCACTTCAGTCTGTAGGAATGACCTGCTGGTGTTGCAGTTGATCTTGCGTGTTTGTTTGGCATTTGACCCCCAATTTTCTGCCCCTCCCCCCTCCCCCATGCCTCCCGAAGCCTGGGGTATGGAACCAGCTGGAACCAATTTCTCTCTCCAATCTTATCCAAGTAATCTTTCTTCGTATGCGAGCCTAGACGATGTCAACAGGCTATTTAACTGCAGGCATTATCACAGCCAAACCTGCGCCTGCCTTCACCTGGTGTCCGCACATGCAGATGCGTGGAATGAGGAAGAGGCGAGATGAGAATTTTTTTTTTTTTACGCAGCAAGTTGTTGTGATCTGGAATGCGCTGCCTGAAAGGGTGGTGGAAGCAGATTCATTAGTTACGTTCAAAAGGGAACTGGATAAATACTTCAAGGGGAAAAATTAGCAGGGCCATGGGGAAAGGGCAGGGGAATGGGACAAATTGAATAGCTCTTTTAAAGAGCCGGCATAGGCACAAACAGCCTACTTCTGTGCTGTCTCCTTCTATGATTCTAGGAGTACTGGAGAGGGATCAGGATTTTTTTCCCCCACCCCTCCGCAGCCCAGGAGCACTGGGGGGAAATTCTAGCTCTCACTCTCTGCCCTGCTAACTCAGCACAAGAGTGGGAGGAAGGGGGGTGTACAATAGATTTCCTCTGCTCATTAGTCGCAATGAAATTGTAAGTGCGAATGCAGGATATCTTCCCCGCGGAAGTCAAACATGTAACCTTCCTGAAATAAAAGCCGGAGGAATGCTAGAAAGAGCAGCTGTGGAGAGAGGAAGGTGGTGGGGGGGGTCACGGCTCAGGCGATTCTGACGAAAGGTCATTGACCCGAAATGTTAACCCTATCTTCCTCGCTCCACAGATGCTGCCTTACCCACTGAGCCTTTCCAGCACTTTCCCCCCCCCCCCACTGTGGTTTATTTCAGATTTCCAGCACCTGCAGTAGTTTTATTTTTATCTTTTCGTTTTATGGGACCTTCTCGCTCCGTAAAGCGGAAGTTCCACACCAGGCAGCGCATTCACCAGCCCAGGCTTTGTCACTGACTGTAGTTCCTCTTCCCTGGGCTCCCCCACCTCACAGTGCCAGAATAAGAAAGAAAGACTTGCATTTATATAGCGCCTTTCACGACCACCGAACGTCTCCAAAGCGCTTTACAGCCAATGAAGTACTTTTTGAAGTGTAGTCACTGTTGTAATGTGGGAAACACAGCAGCCAATGTGTGCACAGCAAGCTCCCATTTTAATAATTCAGATAATTTGTTTGTTATGTTGGTTGAGGGATAAATATTGGCCCAGGACACCGGGGAGAACTCCCCTGCTCTTCTTCAAAATAGTGCCATGGGATCTTTTACGCCCACCTGAGAGAGCAGACGGGGCCTCGGTTTAACGTCTCATCTGAAAGACGGCACCTCCGACAGTGCGGCACTCCCTCAGCACTGCACTGCAGTGTCAGCCTAGCTTTATGTGCTCAAGTCCCCGGAGTGGGACTTGAACCCACAACCTTCTCACTCAGAGGCGAGAGTGCTGCCCACTGAGCCACAGCTGACACTGCAGTGCCAGCTGCAGTGAGAACTCCTCAGCGGAAGCCAACGGGTGACACTTTGGCTGCGAAAAAAATCTTAATAAAAATGTAAAAATGGACCCGAAAAGGGAGGGCACTTTGTTCTGCAGCACTTTACATATGTGCTGGGAAAGTTTAATCCCAGAGCAGCTGTGAGGCAATGCAGCCTTAAATCGAAGAATAACGGGTTAATATTATCTGGCACAGTTTCAGTATTAAATTCCAGAAACCACCCCCCCACCATCACCTCACTTAAAACTAGTGATTGAAGATCACCATCAACATTATTTATATCCTTTTAGATCAAATCGTGCATGCACCGAAGCAGCAAGCTGTATGATTTTATGATGTATGGACTCCCTTTATTGAGTTTCTTTCAGAGAAAGAATCTGAAGCCAGCGCGGTTCAGAAGGGAAGACAACTCTCTGCTCTTTCAATGTAGATCATGGCTCCAGCCCACCTGTTGCCCTGAGACACTGAGCAGCACTCGTTAAACAGCTTGTAGGCCCGGGTCCAAGAATTTATTGGATGGATTTAAGATGAAGGTGCAGGTGACTGATGTAGTCCCATGCAATCTTTGCTACAATTTATTTATATTGCAGAATATATATCGGGTCCTAATGAGTGGAGGAATCTCCGATAAGGTAGGCAGTGCCCCCCTCCCCACCCTAAACCAGTATTCGTTCCTGGTTCCCCTGAAGGCAATGACTAATGCTGTGTGCCTGTGACCCTGCAATACCTCACCAGAGTAATGATTCTTCGTGTGTGAGCGTTGGCATGCTGCTATACCATGAGAGGGGTGTGGCCGAGCCAAATCCTCTTCTCTTCCCCATGATTCCACACGTCACTGATTAGGTAATGGAATCCTGGCTGGCTTTTATTTTTCCCTACCTGCTCCAATGGCACTGCGACCTCTTGAGAAGGGATAAATGGAAGGAATAAAGGTGGAGAGAGGCAGAGGGGTTTAGACAGCAAATTCCAGAGGCCGCGGATGGCTGTGCCATCAATGGTGGGGTGAAGGGTGGGAGATGCGGGGGGGGAAGGTACAAAAGGCCAGACTTGGCGTACTGAAGGGTGCAGAGGGAAAGTAAGGCTGCTGGAGGTTGCAGAGATAGGATGTACCTTCACCACATGGACTGCAGCGGTTCAAGAAGGCCACCACCTTCTCAAGGGCAATTAGGGATGGGCAATAAATGCTGGCCTTGCCAGTGACACCCACATCCCGTGAATGAATTAAAAAAAATTGGATTAGTTGCGAGGTAGGATGAAGGCAATTGAATTCCCAACAGCTTGGAGTTTATGGATGATGGGCAATGGGAGACTGGCAAGGAGGATATTGGAAAAATTGAGCATGGAAGTGATGAAAGCATGGATAACAGCTTCAGCAGCATTGTGGGTGAGGGGAGGGCAGAGGCAGGTGTTGCGGAAGTGGACGTGAATGATCTTTGGCGATGGATAGGATGTGGGGTTTGAAACTCAGCTTTGGGTCAAACGGGATCAAAGTTTGGTATTGTCCGGTTTAGGCTGAGCAGCTGGCCAGGGAGGGGAATGGGGTTATCGGCAAAGGAGCAGAGTTCACGGCGAAGAATGTCTTCCTGATGTTCAGTTTCAGGCAGTTGCGACTTGATGCCGGGCAGGCAGCCTGACAGGACCGAGGTAGTTGCAGGGTCAAGCAAAGTGGTGGAGAGGTAGAGCTGGCTGTCATTAGCATTCAAGATGTCACTGAAGAGTTGGATATAGATGAGGAGGAAGAAGAGGAGCCAATGGAAGAATGAAGCCCAGAAGACCAACAGGGCAGTGGAGCTTAGACCAGGAAATTAGCAAAGCGGTGGACCTCACAAGGGTGGGCAGAAGTTTGCTCCTCTGCTCAAGAGCTAACGCAGCAGCCGTGTAAAGCCCAAAGAATGTGCCGTTTAGCTCAGGGAAGTTAATTCGGGTTAGCGCTCGATGGAAGTCGGGGCCCCTGAATGGTGCAGAAGCAGAGCGGAGTCTCGTTGGCAGAGGAGTTCGAGGTGCTCCAGCTTCTAGGGTGGGGTGGTGGTGGGGGGGGGGGGGGGGAGTGGGCGTCCAGAAGATCAAGTGATGGACAATGTAGTCTGTAGCAGGTGGCTATAACTGGTCGATTTGCTTTGAGATATATCCATTATTTGGAGGCAGAAGAGTGTGGGGGAAAAAGAGCCAGTGTTGGACTTAGAGGAGAGGAACTCAACAGAGAGCTGCCAGCTCAGATGCCATCTCAAGAACTCCGCACAGGCAAGCGTGCAAACCTGGGACCTTCTGGTCTGTCTGATTTAGTACTACAGCAGGCACTGCTTTTACTGACTAAATTATATATATGGGGACACGATGGATCATTTTAATTCATTTGTGTGCAGTGGTGTGTGTGTAATATCTATCGGAGTTTAAACAGTAGCTTAAGATAACACATTTATTTAACTGTTACACAATCTTCAGGCTAGCTGGAGCAATTTCAGCCCAACTTGGTTAAACAAGAGTGATGTACAACCACTTCAAGAGTGTAGTTGGCCAAACATTTAGCTTCACACTGCCGGATGACTGCCATCAACTCCCAAGTCACACACCAGCCTGACTTGTACATATTGCTTGTTCCTTCTTCATCACTGCATCAACATTCTGGAGTTCCCGAGCTAACACCATCTTGGGGCCACCGTTCACACAAGTCATTCAAAAAAAAAAAGGCCCAGCACCAACTTCTCAGGTCAACGAGGGACAGGCAATAAAAGCGGCCTTGTCTCATATACCATGAACAAATTAAAAATAAAACTACACCCGGTGCAAAGCGAATGTCACAAAAATGAAATGTTGAGAAAATGCAAATGGTTGAGCTGGTGTTGGACACTGCTTGGTGGACCTCCACTTTCTTTCCCTGTTATTGGGTAACACACCCACCACCTGCCCCACCCCCTTAGCCCAGGGCACTCCGCATGTATTCAAGCTGTACCCGATGGTGGTGGGCTGTGAATTGCTTGCAGGGCACAGTCAGTGTGGGGTGTGGGCTACTGTTACCACATTGCAGGCCCTTCTGCTGTTGGGTTGCTCTCTCCCTGCCACCGTCTGCCATGTTGCTATCTCTATTTTCAGGCAAATCCTAATTTCCCCCGCCCCCATGCTTAAAATGGTGCCAGGATTAACTGACAACAAAATCATCCCCTTAAAACGGTTTTTAAAAAAAGTCAGTAAAGATTAAGCCTGATTTCACAATAATCCTGTCATGATTTGGACACCATAGGTGTCAACATAACATGACAGAAATCAGTTGTTTCCAAAGTTTAAAGATACTGCACGCTGATAACCTTAAGACCTGTGTTTGTTTGCTGTGTGAGGACATTGTGAAAAGCAAGAAGTCTTTGAGCTGGTACAGTGGTCATGCCTAAAATACCAAGGGGGATAAATTCGGTATCGCCCATTTTGGCACGCTAATATCAGCCAGGCGCAAAGTTTAGCGCCCGGCGCTAATTATCGCCTCCGACTGCAAAATTTGCCTCTATCGCCCCTGCAGGTGATTTGAGTGTTAAATCAGGCGCTACACACCTCT